>JAHDVF020000700.1:0-395483 GCA_022606425.2 Lepidostoma basale | reverse complement strand
TATTTATTTATTTATAAACATACAATAGTTACATTGTATTCCCATGAGTAGAAAACTCATTATGCTTATACTCGTATCATTGATTTAAATCTTTTGGTGTTTGTCTTTTATAAAAATAAAAAAAATCTTGATTTCCATGTTATGTATTACATATAAAGGACAACGAACAATTTCCATAAGTTTTATTATTTTTCATGAGAGTGAAATATTTTGGATTAAAAAGGTATGTAAACCGCATTTGATTTAGCCCCAGCGAAATAAACATGTAATGATTTTACTGAAATCTCGTAATGGATGATCATTTCGAATAATAATGAATTAAAATGTTTTTCTTTGTATGATTTTTATTTTTTCTTTTTCTTTTTTATATACTTCATAAATATACAACACTAATATTTTAAACAAATTAAAATTAAATATCAAACATATTATAATATTCCAAATATCTATGTAATATCACTGAGTGAGGTATAATATCACTGACTGGGAAGTCCGAAGCATGTTTGAGTTTAATATTAATTTGTTTAAAAAATATTAATGTTGTATGCCAAGTATATAAAAAGGAAAAAAAATGTGAAATGTATTTTTTTATAAGAAATACTTCCTTCCTAGGACCCAGTATGCAAAGTCTACGAGCCTGGCGAAACTGGTTGCTGTCAAAATAAAGAAAAAAGTGGAATTATTTAATGAAAACGCCATATTATTTAATTATTATCAAAAATAAGCAAATCCCATTAAATCAATAATAATATTTTCTTCTATATTCGTCATTACTTTGTTTTGTGGATTCGCATTTGAACAACTTTTTGGAAACATTGAATTATCACAACATTTTTTGCACTTTTCGAAAACATGTTTCGGGACACAAACTTCCCTTCTTCAGTGTATGAATTTTAACATTAAGAAATCGCACATTTACCTTCTTTTCCATTCGTAAAAGCAACCAACAAAAACATAGAAGAAGTGAAGTTTGTATCCCGAAACATGTTTGTGAAAAGATCAAAAAAGTGGTGTGATAATACAATGTTACCGAAAAGTTATTTCTTCTTCTTCTTCTTCCCTTTTTGTAGACTCAGGAGTCTGTTATTTCAGGCGGGTCCTCTCGCCATCATTCGAAAAGGAAACTGCGTGAAAAAGGATAAGCCAGGGGTGTTAGTTGAAGTTTGTTTTTTCAATAAAGAAAACGCTTAATTCTCAAGGAAATCTCAAAAAAAAAATATTCAAAGTATTGACCATCGGATTCTATACATTTTGCCCATCTTTGAGACAAATCATGGATACCATCATGCATTGCAATCATGGATACAACCATTCCAAAAAAAAATTTCTCTTTCGAGGCAAACCATTCGACGAGCCATTTTTCGACTTTTTCGAAATTGGCGAAGCGCTGCTCTGCGAGTGAGTGTCCCATCGATGCGAAAAGATAATAGTCGGACGAGGCAAGGTCTGGAGAGTACGGCGGGTGCGATAATATTTCCCAATTCAATGCTTTGAGAGTGTTCTTCATTTCAGCATTTCACAAATGGTTTTTCGATTTTCGATTTGTCTCTCGTTCATTTGGTGTGGTACCAATTTTCCATACTTTTGGATCTTTCTCATGGCTTTTAAACGTTGGCAAATTGCTCCTCGGGTCACATTAAGTGTTTGGGCCAATTGTTGTTGCGATTGGGTTGGGTCTTCATCCAATAACGCCTGCAATTCCTCGCCTTCGAACTTTTTCGTTGCACCAGGATGTTCATTGTCTGTTAAATCGAAATCTCCACTTTTAAATAGACGAAACCATGTCTTACATGTTCTAATTACTGGAGCATGTTCACCATAAGTTTCTACCAGCAACCGATGAGCTTCAACTGATTTTTTCTTTCGATGAAATAAGAAAAGCAACGAATGCCGCAAATGCAATTTACTTGGAACGAAACTCGACATATTCACTGAGGTAAACAACTATGACACTATTATTTTGGCAGAATGTAACTTGTGTATTTTTGAAGGTTAATGTCCATAGAAAAATATGACATAGATGCCAAATCATAGAAATGTATATATATCTCTAGAGACATCTATGAGTAAAACCGGCAAACTTCAACTAACACCCATATGTATATATAAGTATATTTAAAAAATTTTAATTCAAATAAAAAAAATCTAATTTTCATATCATCCAATTTAATGTAGATCTGAATGTAATGGAATCTTTCAGTTCAATTTTCATCAACTTTCCGAACTACCGAAATATGTGAATTTTTGGACACGTGATAAAAATGATTACAATATATAAATACAATGAAAATTAACCGATATAAGGGTTTAATTTGCTTTTGTGTACGTAATTAGCGTGTTTTCTGTCTTTTTTAGACTATATTTTGATTACCTCCCCACGCCCGCACTGTGCCATCTCAACGACCCTAATTTTCTGTCGGTCTTCTACTGTCCCTCGAAAAGTCTCAAACGCCCACAAGGGGGCGTTATCGCCCACGTTGAGAACCTAGGCCCAATACGAATAATATTGCGATCGGAGATTTTTGATACTAAAAAATGTAGAATAATCGATTAAAAATATATGTTGATTTGTTTACCCTTCTTTCCTTATTCATTATTTCCATGTGTCAAAACCATCCTAATGATCCTTTAATTATTTTGTTCAGAACACTTTCATTCGCACCGCATTCACTTCTTATATTTTCATTAGAAACTCTATCTGGCAAGAGATAACCAGGAAAGCCGCCAAAATTATGGAGAAATGGCTGGACATTATCATCCCAGGACAACTCACCGTCATAAACATGTCATACGACCTAAACTAAGAGGAAGAAGAGAATAAGAGTGTATCATACACAGATTTTCCACACATTCGTCTTCTTCTTCGCCGGTCTAAAGATTGGTCTGCAGCAAGGCGATGCATCTCCTCTTCCACTCCGCTCAGTCCCCGGCAACTCTCTTCAACTTCGCATAGGAGGTGCAGCCCATATCTTGGTAAATCTGGTCTAGGTACTCCTGGCGAGGTCATCCTCTGGCAATCGATCCTTCGACCATTCCCTCCAATACATCATGCAGGAAACATTCGTGTCGCAACACATGACCAATCCATCTCGCGCGCCTCTCCGCTATTGTAACATTCGTCTAAGAGATCTCATTTTACTGCATTTGTTCTACTTTCATTCTTCTTTTACCAGTTCCACACTTTGTTTCCATACATAAAGGTTGGTACAAGAGCACTATTGTGCACTGCCAAATTTAGTCTATTGCGCGCTTGTCAAATACAGATACTCTAGTTCTTTGGACACACGAGACGAATAGGTTGCATCGCGTGTTGTATGGGCAGAGGAAGTCCCATTTATTTTATACAATGGACTTCCCAAATAAAGGCGACCACTAGAATAACTACCGTATAATCGTGATGAGCTGTAGAGTGTCAATAGAGTTGGAGAAGAGGAAGATATAAGATTTCGCCAATACCTTTTTCCCGGCCATCACGAACAAGGACGATTTCTTATCCTTAATTTCTGCCTTACTTCTAACTGGAGCTCCGCACGTAACCACAAAAAATACATTTCGAAATTTTCTATGCCATTGACATTTTATTCAATTGGGCAAGGTCGCTCAGCTCAATAGGCCGACATATTTATTTAATAGGGGTTCCATTAACCCTCTTGCTGGATAGGGGCTGTTTTCACCCCTAATGAACCCTTTCCCATCCTCCGCAATCGCGTGCCTTCTGTGAGGTTTGGACTGAAACAATTTAACGAACTGAGTCAATATTGACCGAATGCCGAGGGATTCTGAATCACGAATGTGTGGTGAAGGTATCGCTCTACAAATGTTTCTGAAAGCCACCCTAAGTACTCGGTAATAAAATGTATTGACTATATTAATACGTTAAACCCTTCCGCATAGTGGATTAGATTTGTGCGTATTTTAATGGAGATAATATATAATTCAAATATTAAATGTCAGCCACGTGAGCAATCGGAGAAATGGTATAATTGTTGAGGAAGCAAGATAAGTAAGTATGTCAGGAAAGAACAGTGAGACAGTCCATTATTTCTGCCTACCCTTTCGTGGAGATAGAGCGATGGTTATTTAGTTAAACGATTTTAGCTATCAACTGTAATGTGGTTGGTTGGTTCGGACATATGGAGCGCATGAATGGAGAAGGAATTGTAAAGAATTTTTTATGACTCGTTGTACGAATGTGGAGGAATCTAGAGAGCTGTATCAGGATAGAGTAGTGTGGCAGTCCATTCTCTCTGCCTACCCCTGTGTAGAAACGGCGTGTTGGTTTGTTTGTTAAAAAGCTTTCAGGCCTGCATAAAATAATTTTTTTGTTGATTATGGGTAAAATAATAAAATCGTACACATAATTAACAATAGCAAAAATTAAACAAACTGGGAACTTTAGAAATCCCCAAGTCGGTGAAATTGGGTGAAAACATAATAATAAATAAATAGATTCCCCCTTTTACTCCTTTCTCCTTCAATACTTTGTCTACTTTTAGTCTCCCAAGCTCGCATTCCCAATCAAATGCAAATTAATAATTTATTAATTTCTATATAAAATATGTCTTTTCAAATGTATTTTTTCCAAATTTTAATTGTATTATTATGTATTATTATTGTTTAATATTATTTATTAGTTTTAGTGATAAAAAATAATTATTAGTTCTTATAGCAACTAGCCCAGGTTAATTTTTTTAAATTTAAATCTATTATTCTTTTGTATTGTATCGAATTGTTAATGCGTTTTTATATCAATAATTCATTGTTTAATTTTTATTTTATTTTTACACCTGATAATGGAGATATTCTCAGAAACATGGCGTGTTTTTTATATTTTTGGATTATAAACAAAGTTATTTTAAATTTACAAAGTGAATAAAACCTTGTTTAATATACACAAAAAAATGTCGGAAAATTCCTTCATTTCACATGTACTGGTTATGCGGAAAAGCCATCCTCATGTATAATGTATAATGGAAATAAAGCTTTTTACAACCCTTCTCACCTTCATCAAGCCATTATAGCGTGATGGCATGTGTGCATTAATCTGCTTTTCATGAAGGAAAAAACATGAGTTGAACAAATAACACATTAAGAATTCCATCCTTGTTAAAAAATCCGCAAAACGAGCAGTAATACATTCCGTATGCTTATTCAAGAAAATACATTTGTTACTCCGTATATTTATACAAGGTTTTTCCAAACGTATCGTTAACCTCAAAGCTAGAAGAAAAATAAAACCTCCAAACCTGAAAGCTAAAAGGAAAATTATTATTAATTTTAGTTGTAATATGAAGAAATATTATATTTATTTACACTATTTAATACTAATGAAAATATCTATTTTTAGAAGTTTTATTATAATTTATGTAAATGACATATTTCGCCTTTTTAAGGCATTATCAAATATCATATTTGATCAAATGACACCTTAGATGGGTGAAACATGTCATTCACATAAATCATAATTAAACTTCTGGAAAATAGACGTTTTCATCCCTAACATACAAAATTAACACAAGCTATCGTCCGATAACGGTTAGTATGATGTTGTACATTCACGCAATAGAGTCGCGCGGAGAAGGTTCCTTGAGGCCCTATGCACCACGGACGTGTGACGAGGACAAAATAAATAAGAAAAATATTAATTAAAATGGTTAATCTATATAATTCATACTATTGAAAACGTATGTAATCAATTAGTTTTTTTTAATCTGATGAGAATGTCATATTTCGTTTTGCTAAGGGATTAACAAATTTATAATAATGGCTTATAAATGCGAAAAATATACCATTTCATTTAATATCCTAAAACTTCTAAAATCATACCAATGATAGGTCATAAGTCCTGTAAACGCCTCGACTACCATATTCTGTTTCCAAAAAAAAATTAACGTTTTCATCTTTATTGAGATTTAATAAATCATTTAAAATGATTAACCCGCAATGGGTAAAATCCAGTATTTGTCTACAAGCATTTGTATACATTAAAAAAAAAAATTGTCTAAAAAACTGGTCAAAGTTATAAGCATAAAAATTGGAGATTGGATCTCCAGGCGTTGTCTAGCAGTATGATAATTGCGTAAGCCTTTTACATTGCATTAATAAAAGTTTTCTGCTTAATGCTAAAATATAATCTTAATAGATGGTGCTAGTGTAGATTTACCTAAAAAAAGTGTTCTTAACATAGTAGCATATATACATTTTTTTTTTAAATTGGCAGACGTGGTAGTTGTAAGAAGGGCGAAATGGGGAGTGTTGTTAAACATAAAGCGATTACTTAACCCAACCAATGACAGGTCATAAGTCCTGTAAACGCCTCGACTACCATATTCTGTTTCCAAAAAACAATTTACATCTTCGTCTCTATTGAGATACAATTAATCAATCGTTTTAATTCATATTAATTATTTAATGTGAAATTTTGCATCATTATTCAAGAATCAATATATTATTCCAAAACACATTGTATTTTTCTTTAAAACGTAGTCCAACGAAAGAATTTCCTCATGAATGAAGCAATAATGTATGCATGGGAAATTATTCCACATTAATAGCTGCGTATAGCCCAGGCTGGCGTGTAAACACGTAAAAATGTAATCAAGGAGCTGTGTACTTAAACTTGATTGTGTCAGCTATCTATTTACAGATCTCCGCACTTAGCACTATTCGAAAAAAATTGCCACATATTAAGCAATGGAATCGCTTAAACGAAAAAGTTTTTATTTTATTTATTTATTCTATCATTGATACCACTTTATTAAAATTCAAAACTGTTTAAGCATTATGAGTGCCCGAACTTCGAGTTTTTTTAAATTAAATGTTTATATAATGAATTTTGATATAAAATTAATGACTAACTAACTAACTAACCATCACGCCGTCTCCCCGAAAGGGTAGGCAGAAAAAATGAACTGTCGCACTTAAACCGATGCGGCACTCCATCCTTCTCTTTTCGCCCCGCGGGAGACGCAGTGTGATGGGTTGCGAACTTCATCGCCACCAATAGGCATCTCCCGCGCACACTTCGATCGTCCAACATCCACAAAAAATTAATAATATAAAATACAATGATATAAAATAAAATAACAAAATAAAAATATTTTTTCCAAATTTACGGGAGCCCCACATGAACCAAACCAAACTGAATTTTATAAAAAATTAATTGGGATTAATCAATTTAAAAAATAATATTTCCAAAATACTCCTGCAAAAAGAGTATTTTTCGAATCACCGAGTATACGAAATGCCAAAGAATGCCAAATACGTGCGGCTCACTCCATGTCTCGGAACGTACTAAAAAATTAATGACAAATATTTATAAAATGCTAAATTAAAAAACGTTGTTATATGTATCAAAATTGTATTTTTATTTTACGCGACTGCTGTTTCGTCAACCTATGTTGACATCATCAGGTGTTAAAATAATATATTTGAAAAAATAAATATATTTTATTATAACACCTGATGATATCAACACAGGTTAACGAAACGGCTGTCGCGTAAAATAAAAATACTATAATGATATATAAAACAACGTTTTTTTTTAATTTAACAGTTTATAATATTAAAGTATCATAGTGTTTCGGCTTAAACAATGGAAAAAAAATGAATTAATACACTGTTTTTCCACTTTTGAGCTTATTTTTATCGACGTGTTTCGAAGGCTTTACACCTTCACCATTGGGATAACAATTCAAACCGTCTTATTTTATATCATTTATATCGTTTTCCCGATGATTAACGTGTCAAACCTTCGAAACATGTCGCGAAAAACAAACTAAATTTATAAATTAAATGTTAAAGTATATACGATATCTGAGTGCGCTAGGCGCGTACTACCGAAATCTCGTTAAGTGCTCAATACGTGCCAAGCCCGTACGTGTTTTTGCGAATGCTCACCGATTTGTATAATATACAAAAAGAAATTGTAGTTATCTATTAGTAAAATGTTTCATTCCTATCAGTTTTATTCTATAATTAAATACGATATCATTTGAATATCTTGCCGGGTTACTTAAAAACGTTTTGCAATTAAAGTGGATTATCCTATTAACATAATAAAAACCTTAGATGTTCAAAAAACTGCTTAAAGAAATTAAAAAATAATAATACAGTCTGTAAAATAAGCAACGGGCGTACGAATAGAGATTGTGCTTACTCCCTCCATCGGCGCCATTTTGTAGTGGCACGCCGCTTGCATACATGTTCTTGTTTGATAATTATTAACTAACTAACTAACCATCATGCCGTTTCCTTGGAGGAGTAGGCAGAGAGAATGGGTCGCCAAATTGTTCTATCCTGACATAACTCTCGCGCCTCTTCTACATTCATTCTTCGTGACATTCGAACATGGCCACCGTTCAGTAATTGATTAATTTGGTCATGTCATGTCTTCCTTGGCCTTCCTCGACTTCTTTTTCCATTCACGCTACTTGTATATATCTTTTTAACCATTCTTCCCTCATCCATTCGTTCCATATATCCAAACCATCTTAGTGACCCTTTCTTGATTTAATTTATAACGCATTCATCCGTTTTACATTCCTTTCTTACTTCATCATTAGATATTCTATCATACATTGTTTTTCCGATTTATTAAAATTTATGAATATTAACTTTACAAATAAAAAATATTGAAACTCTTTATATTTAACCACGGAATAGTTATTATAATTGAAAAATTAATCAATTACTGAAAAACGCCCATGATCAAAGATAGAAAATCGATGAACGTGTGTGTCATTTTGTGTGAAAACAGAAGAGGAGCGAGAGTTTTGTTAGTTTAGAAGAATTTAACGTTCCATCCTCTCTGGAAAAATGTTATAATGGTTAGTTAGTTAGTTAGTTATATTGTATTTTTTAACAAGTTCAGTTGTGAAGAAGCGAAATCGCATAATTGGAAAATCTGAGGTAAAACATTGTCCTGGAATATCACCCAGAATAACCACCAGAAGTTTCTTCTGCTTGCTTATCTCGCAGTGTTCCCATAAGTTTACTTCTTGAATGTTTTTTTAATACAAACATGATAAAAGTTTCAAACTTTTAAAGAAATACAATTACAAGATTTTAATTCTTAAAGTAGCAGAGATAGAGTTTTTTTTATAATACATATTTCCACACCTAGCGTTTGTTACATTATTTTTAGAAAAAGGTTTTATCAAAATTTAGACTTTTTTTTTAATTAATTAAATTAATCTTATAAATATAAGATTTTTTATTCCGATCATTGAATACGGATATTTGTTTCATAAATTTTGGTTAAAAATTTACCATGAGTGTGTCATTATTTATTGTTTCTTGAATGATGGTGTAAAACTCTACAGTAAATAATTAAAACCAATGTATTTTTTTTATGAATTAAAACAATGTTTTTCCACTTCTGAGTTTATTTTTCTCGGCATATTTCGAAGGCTCACACCTTCATCATCGGGAGAACGATATACATAGGCAGTTTATATCATTCTCCCGATGATGAAGGTGTAAGCCTTCGAAACATGTCGAGAAAAATAAACTCAAATGTGAAAAAAACAGTGATTTAAATCATATAAAATTCGTCATTATGTAATTCCACAGTGTTAACGCCTTAAGTTTATCTAAAAAAAATGAAGTTATTTAATAATGTGCAAGAGATTCTGTAAATCTCAATGCCTACGAGGGCTGGCCATATTGAAAGAATACCAGAGGGCAGAGTACCGAAGATTATGTCCAGATGGGTGCCACGCGTAAAGAGACAAAAGGGCAGACCAAGAAATAGATGGGCGGAATGCGTGGAAGAGGTCTAGAAGAAACTAGATAGACCTGCAGAATGGAGAGGGATAACAAGAGACAGAAACTGGTGGAGGACTGTTATGGAAGAGGCCAAATCCCACACCGGGACGTAGCGCAGATAAGAAGAAAAAGAAGACATTTAATAATGATAATGCTTTAGCATAGCGAAACATGTCATTTCCATAAAATAAATTTTACATTTTGAATGTATACAAATACTTGAAGACAAATACTGGATTTTACCCATTGCGGGTTAATCATTTTTAAGGATTAATTGTATCTCAATAGAGACGAAGATGTAAATTGTTTTCTGGCAACAGAATTGGAGGTGGTGGTCGAGGCGTTTACAGGACTTATGTCATTGGTTGGGTTAAGGGAAATAAATTTTAGCTTCTAGAAAACAAACGTTTTCATTCGAATTAGTTGTTTATATTTTACGTTATTCAAATTCACAAATATTTAAAGTAGAAATAGGCGCGAATACAGTAACAATATGTAACAATAATTATTGTTGCAATTATATTGTACGAGTATACTGTTAGTACTAAACCTAGATAGTATTTCAATTTTAATTCAAATCTGATTTACTTTGACTGGATTGTTTGAAGAAGAGACGTATTACAATGAACTCTCAGAAAATTATGTTTATTTATAAATAATAAAAATCGAAATGAAACCCAGACCCAGCAAAATATTTTTATGGCTACAATACATTGCTCGTATTTGATTCCGGCAAACCAAACATTCTTACAAATGTTATATGAAGCTATATGACCACATAAAATAAAAGTCACGTGGTCTGTGGGGGTTTTATGATCAATCGGAGACACTGCGTGTACTTGGGAGAGATGCCCGTTTTATGAACTCCCTGTACTAGCTGCGAATATAAAGCACCCAGAGGTCAGATATCTCTGAGGTATACATAAAAAGGTAGGTGTTCAGGAAATCCAATGCGGTAGCTACTTTTTTACACCCCTAATGACAAAGGCTTTGATACTGATAATACTCGTAGGAAAAGTTTACTAAAAAACTCAAGATCAATTATTTTTATTTGGTAGTCTTTCGAAGTTTTAATATATTTTATATTGGTAACGTGTTTAAATAATCGAATGATTTTACTGAAATCTCTTGATGCAAGTTCATTTAATATAATAATTCAATAAATCGACGCTTCTAAACTACTTTCACTTTTGTCTTTATTTCGAGAGCGACCGGTTTCACTGGTATCGACAGACTGGTCGTTGATCAGTCTGTCGATAGCAGCGAGCCTGGCGAAACCGGTCGCTGTCGAAATAATTAAAAAAAACATCGTTTTTCTGGAAAACGGACATTTTCATCAATATTGAATTCTGTTATTTACGGAAATTTTACAATATATGATACATTTTCCCACTGTATATACAATATGTTATATGACTTACCCTGATGATGAAGATTATAACGGTATTCTATAGATTAATTTATTAATAAATCAAGGGTTTCTGTTTCACTAAATTATCAAAAGATGATTCTCTCGATTGTGACAATCCTCTCATCAAAATATAGATCTTGGGTATGTCCATGTCTTGTGGTTTCCGCTTTTGATCAAAATTTGCACCAACACAGCTGACTCCAACTACAAGATATTAAGCACAATTATTAACGTATTATTTTTTTAAATTTTTTACCTCAGCCTTGATCTCTTCACTACTAGATACAGCATCTTCCAAACGTTTCCATTCCTTCATTTCGCTCACCTTTCTCACAAACTGTCTACCCTATGAGGCTATGCATATATATTTCTGCATCCCGAATACAGATGATTTCTACTAAGTGACGGATGTCACTCTCTCAATCTTCCCTTAGGAAACTTGGTCCCTTAACGTATTATGTTCTTTATATAAATTCAACTTTAGATTTGCAATTCTCAAAGCTCCATACATATCCTATATAATTAAAAAATATTTTTAGTTTTCAGAACAATGGACATAGGTGAAAATATTTTTGTTAAATGTAATACGTTTTTATGTTCCATCGCAGGTGCAAGAGACATCGGATCTCATTTGATATATGTTCTCTTATTTAGGTAGTTGAAAAACTTAAAAACCTAAATTTTTTAAACAATTTGTAAATGTCAATTATAAAATATTATGTTTAACCACACAACTTTCGTGATAAAGAATTATGAACCTGATTTGTTTATATTGTTATATTATTCTAGACATTTAATAATTCCCAAGTAAAAAAAACACAGAAGTGAAGCTTGGAGCTAGCAAGACATGGATGAAAGTAGAATAAATGCCGTAGTGATGAGATCACTGAGAAGAATTTGCTGGAAAACGATATATGATAGAATGCCGAACGACGAAAAAAGGAAGAAATGTAAGGTAGTTGATTGCATCATAAGTAATATTAAAAAGGGTCTCTGAGATGGTTAGGACATTTAGAAGAAATGGACGAGAGAAGATTGGTTAAAATGTTGTATACAAGCAGTGGGAGTGGAAAGAGAAGTTGCGGAAGACCAAGGAAAGCATGGCATGACCAAATTAATCAAATACTGAAAGGCGGCAACATTCGAAGTCGGGAAAATCGACGAGCGTGCATATTACGATGTATGAATGTGGAGGAAACTATAGAGGTATGTCAGGACAAAACGGTATGGTGGTCCATTCTCTCTGCCTATCCCTTCGGAAAAACGGCCTGATGGTTAGTTAGTTAGTTAGTTAAAACATTTGAGTTACAGTATTTTTATCTGCTAGAATGTAGAATGTATCTGCTAGAATGTATGTACAGTATTATTAAAAGCTAGAATGGCAGTGCACAATAGTGTTCTTCTACCAACCCTTATGTATGGAAGCGAAGCATGGAACTGGCAAAAGAAAGATGAAAGTAGAATAAATGCAGTAGAAATGATATCTCCTAGAGGAATGTGTAGATACTGTATGATAGAGTGTCGAATGAAAATATAAGAAGTGAATGCGGTGCGAATGATGGTGTCATGAACAAAATAATGAAAGGATCATTAAGATGGTTTGGACATATGGAAAGAATTATTGAAGAAAGAATGGTAAAAAATTATATGTTAATGATGTAAATGGAACCAGAAATAGAGGAAGACCGAGGAAAGCGTGGCACGATCAAATAAATCAAATATAGAATGTCGGCCATGTGAGGAGTCAGAGAAATCGACGCGCATGCATGACACGATGTATTAATGTTGAGGAATCGAGAGAAATATGTCAGGAAAGATATATGTGGCAGTCCATTCTTTCTGCCTACCCCTTCGGGGAGACGGCGTGATGGTTAGTTAGTGAGTTAGTTTTATTTTTATCTGTATTTAAAAATACGCCGTTGAAAAGAAAAAGAATGCACCCTATTTTTGCTGAATAAACGTTTTCATCTTATATTTTAATATAACGCTAAATATTTGGTCACCTTTTCGACCCCATGCCCCATGTCTAGTTACACCCCTGATGACTTTTCAAAAAAATTGTTTTCGTATGTTCAAAACTTTCTCGCTGAGTATGCAAGAGTTCATAAATCATCCATTTCTAATTCCGGCAAACCATTTGAGCTTCGTGGAGCCGTGAGCTGAAAAAATGCCTCGTGTGTTTGCATATCAGTAGGAATAAGTTCATGTTCATAACACCTAGGTTAAAAAAATATGTTGGTTCATAATTTCACCACACATTGAAATTGAATGTATTATGTATGGAAGCGAAGCATGAAACTGGCAAAAGAAGGATGAAAGTAGAATAAATGCAGTAGAAATGAGATCTCTTAGACGAATGTGTGCTCAGTGTATGATAGAGTGTCGAATGAAAATATAAGAAGTTAATGCGGTGCGAATGATGTTTTTATGAACAAAATAATGAAAGGATCATTAAGATAGTTTGGACATATGGAAAGAATGAATGAAGAAAGAATGGTAAAAAAGTTATATGTTAATGATGTAAATGGAACCAGAAATAGAGGAATACCGAGGAAAACGTGGAACGATCAAATAAATCAAATATTGAATGTCGGCCATGTGAGGAGTCAGAGAAATCGACGCGCGTGCATGACACGATGTATGAATGTTGAGGAAGCGAGAGAAATATGTCAGGAAAGAAAAGTGTGGCAGTCCATTCTTTCTGCCTACCCCTTCGGGGAGACGGCGTGATGGTTAGTTAGTTAGTTAGTTATGAAATTGAATACCGAACAATGAAATAAGAGAGAAATGTAAGGCAGATGACTGCATCATAAATACAATTAAAAAAGGATCCCTGAGATGGTTTGGACATATGGAACGAATGGATGAGAGTAGAATGGTTAAAAAGTTGTACACAAGCAGCGTGAGTGGAAAAAGAGGCCGAGGACGACCGAGGAAAACATAGCATGACCAAATTAATCAATTACTTAAAGGCGGCCACATTCGAAGTCGGAATAATTGACGTGCGTGCATGGTACGATGTATGAATGTAGAGGAATCCAGAGAGGTATGCCAGGACAGAGAATTGTGGTGATCCATTCTCTCTGCCTACTCCTCCGGGGAAATGGCGTGATTGTTAGTTAGTTAGTTAGTTTTGAAATTGAATTTTGAGTGACTACATAAGCCTTTTGTATCGTCTACATGTTTTTTTTATCAAATTATGTCTTAATTTAAAATGTTGAGTTATATCGATTCGCAAAATCATCATTTAATACGAAATAAAAGACTATTTTTAAAGATAATATTATATTATAATATAATACAATTTACATAACACTTATGCACATTGCATTGTTGTGTTTTATCGAATCTACCGGTTTCAATCCCACCGGAGATTCGCCAAGGTTACAAAAATAAACTCAAAACAGACTTACAACCTTTATCTTTATTATTATCTTTACTGTTTATAATAACAAAAACAAATAATAAAAAATTGTAACCCTGACTAAATTGCAACAAGAGCAAAACGCTTAATGGTGAAAGCGTTTTAAAACAAAGTATACTATTGAACGCTAAGGCATTATCACTGTGAATTTCCATAGTAATATACTTAGGAAATTGAAAATAACTTTGTTTAATTCACTATTTATTAAGACAAAATATTAAAAAAAAAACGACATGTTTCGGAGGATACTTCCATCTTGAGGTGTAAAAATATAATAAAAACTAAACAAAGAAAGACTAATAAACAAATGTGTGTTTTTTCTAAATTACATTTTTTATATTATCAAGATGTATTATTATTATTTAATATTATTTCTCTTAAAAAAATAATGGCGAGTAATAACCCCGGTTTATTTTAAAATTTGAATCATTGTATTGAATTTTAAATGAGTTTTTTATTAGTCTTTCATTGTTTAGATTTTATTTTATTTTTACACCTGAAGATGGAGGTATCCTAATAAACATGTTTTTTTAATATTTTTATAATAAATAATGGATTAAGCAAAGTTATTTTCAATTTCCTGAGTATATAAGCATACAAGTGTTTTGTGTGTTTGTGTTTTAAAAACAGATTTGCTAATTAAAAATATGTATGAAACGTTAATAAACGCTTACGAGATTTTATTATTAATTAATTCACCGTTGGAAAATAAAATAATAAAATACTATATGGCGACTCTAATTATAACCAGATCCTCGGTGTTCAATGTGTTTTTGTATGGTGTAAATACATCTATGCACTTCACTTACCATTATATAATGAAAACTACAAAACGAAAAGCAACAAGCACCAACATAACCTTTGAATTGAAATCGTGGCTTCTGCGTATTCCTTGATTCCATTATGTATTTTGAGCTCCTCGTGTTTCAGGATGATCTGTCATCGTATTTCTTTAGGAAATAAGATATGCAAAAAGGAGTACAGTATAAATAATGCATTTATAAACTGTCACGCACAGGTTCAGAGAAAACAATATCACACTTTGAACGCACTCACTGCAATGTTACCATTTCGCTCATCGTGGTTAGTGAATTTATTGTTACCTACTATGGTATGTTTGTGGCTCGATTTTCAAGCGATCCCCCCTTCAATTCCATTATTCAAAATGAATTTTGTAATATAAAATGCCAATATCTTAAGTATATCAGTTATACTGAACAAAAATAAATTTAAAATATATGTACGAGTATAACACTATGTCATCAAATAATATGTTCATGTCCGGATACACATTAAATATTTAAAAAATATATTCGATAGTTCACCGTACCGTTTCATTTCATTTATTTATTTAAAAATATCAAAAGCATCACAGAATTACGTTCCAATATACCAATGATACATAAAGTTATTAACAAAGAGTTTCAGATACAAAAGTAAATAATACATAATGAAATAATATGATGAACTCACAATTATAACAATGACTGAGACAGCGCCTCCTCAGGTCATCTACACTATCACTAAATACGGTCTAAATTTCAAGATTGGAGATCGCCTCTTTTTAATTCTATATAACAAATCAAACAGAAGTAGAAGAAGGAGACACTTAATATTTTAACGTTATTATAACGAATTTTATTTTGACCGTTTGGTTGTGAAATCTTCAATACAAAATTAATGTATTAAAAAAAAATATTATGTCTTATGGCGTACAGCCCTGTGATGTGTCATTTCAATATGCAGGGTGCATTTTCCATCCTTTGAAAATATTTCTTGTCTGGTGATCGCGTTATGCAGTAGAAGGCAATGCCTCGGCTTAAGGGTGGTTTAGCCTGTCACGGAGCTTGGTACACAACTATTATCAGGGAGGAGCGTTCACCCCTTCGTGTCAATACACTTTAATTTGCCGTCTGGACAGGGGATTACGATAAATCGATTATATTCTGAACGGGAAAATGGCTATTCCCTGAAAGTAGGCGATGGAAATGATTTGTGAATAGAGGTGCATTTTATATATGTATTACATACTGTCATGTGCGTTTTAACTGCAAAACAATCTTAATTTATTTCTAATTGAACGACGTTTTTTTTCATGGTGAAACCATACTTTATTTAAAATACTAATTATAACATAAATATTTAAATTCTATTCTATATAAAATATTTTTCGGACCCAGAAGCCCTTCATCAGTGTGGTATTTTATACGAGTATGTACAATATTTAACCACACTGATAAAGAGCTTCTGTCTCCGAAACATTTTTGAGTTATAATTTATATTTTAAATAAAGGGTTATTTCACAAAGTAAAAAAAAACACAAATTAATGGTCAATACAATTGAAATTAATTTATTTCGATCAGAAAATATCGTACTCGTTTAGAATTTTAATTCTTATTTGTGTTATTTTTTAAATATTTAAATATATCAAAATTTCTTCTTCAATATCTTACCTAATTAAAATTTCATTTAGGGATGCTCTTAGTATTAATTTATAAATGTATTTAATAAGAAGATTTTTCATTAGTATTAAGAAACAAAAGCTATGCGGTATTGCTTGATTCATATAGAAAAGAGCGAACCTCGTTTCTCTAAAAATCGTTATTTTTAACTGTGAAAAACAATTAATCAATTTTCAATATTTTAATAATATTAAAAGTAATCAGTTATTATAAAACAATTTATTATTTCATTAATATTTTTTTTTAAGAAGTTTAAGATGATGTATTACATACTTAGATCCATTTTTTTTTAAATTTAAATATGAGTTTACGACACATTACATTGTGTAAATATGGAAAAAATAATATGTCTTTTTTTTCGTTTCTCACGAATGTCTGTGTTCTAATTTGGAAGCATCAAAAGAAACAAATCACGAAAAGGCATAGAGAATCGACCACTACACTACTCTATCCTGACAAAAAAAAATCGGATTCTTCCATATTCATACAGCGAGTCATAAAGCAGGTCGATCATACATGGATATATGACTCCCGAATAGCCTTATATTTGTTGTAAAATATTTTTTATGGCCTTCAATGAAACATGTTGTGAATTTAAATGAAATACTGATTATACTATTAAAAAACAATTTATTAGCTGCATCAAGGTGAAACAAATTAGTGCCAAGATTGTAATATTTATGGGAACATAAATCAAATGAAAATAACAGGTTGCCTTGTCGAAAATCATAATTCCTATATAATAATAGGAACCGTTATGCTTTGAATAAAATAACTTCAACTTTATCTTCGGCAAAATGCCAATATAAATGTAGGTAAAATATTTCTTCTATATTCGCCATCACTTTGTGATGTGGATTCACATTTGAACAATTTTTTTAAAACATTGTATTTTCAATTGAAAACAATGAACTATTCACAAACATATTTCGGTCTAAAAATACCATTCCTCAAAGTAAAAATTTTATCTGGAAAATTCTTCTACTCCAATTAAAATTTCTACAATGAGGAAGGACGTCTGTGGCCTGAAACATATTTGTGAAAAATAGGTATAATATGTTTGAAAATAAAGATTTATTTTTAATCCATTCCCTCGCTGGACTATGAAACAATGGTTGGTCCGAGGCCCTTCGAGATAAATGCACATTTAACGACTTAATAAAGTGGAATTAAGGGGTTACACCACCTTTGCACTTTGAAAAATAGGTATAATAATAAACTTTTTTTAACACAGCCATTATATATAATAACATAAACTTTATTTTGTACATGTACATAGTATTTTTATAAACAATTTACAATATCAAATATTGAAAAGAAAGAGAAAAAAAAGGCGGAGATACGAGCCGATATGTAGAAAGAACCCTGTATTGAAAATCTTTGCTGGTGGTGTACATGATTCCTTTACAATGGATTATCCGAAATCAATAAAACAAATTGTTTATTATAAAGAATTATAATAGATATCGAGTGACGTAGGGATATGGATTTGATTATTATATATTTTTTTTGTAGAAATGGCAGCGGTTTGAAAAAAAACTTTAAATTTTATTAAAATTTTGAGTTTAAAAATGTATAACTTTTGAACATAAGACCCAATCAAAAAAAGCCTTACATTGTAGATAATATTATGGAAAATAACTATTGTAAATTTCAACCAAATCAATTGAGTAGATTGGGAGACATCGTGTACACCGTTTTAAAAAAAGGATTTGAAAAAAATCCAATAGAAAATAAGTATGACTTCAGCTTCTTTAAATAAATTATTATTTAAATAACATTTAGTTTGTGATTCCTGCACCGTACCTGAGGTTTTCTATTGTTGCTGTGTTGTCCTCTGATTCCTTTTGATCTCCTCTGGTGTTTTGAAATTTTCAGGGTAGTGTAACCCCTTTAAACATTGTAAATTAATCGTATTATACTAATCGATCACTGGAGTTAGTATTAAATTTATGTTTTGCGCAAGGTGAATTGAAGGTACCTACTCTTACAAAATTTTCAAAGTTCTCGTTGAAAGCAATTTCAGCAAAATGTTGTTTACCGGTAAACTTATGCGATGTAGTTGGGTTCATATTTATACAATTAACATGTTAATAGTTAAGAATACTTCTTATCTTTCTTCTTCGCCTTCTTATTTCTAGACTTGTCCCATTTATTTAGGGTCTACTCTTCTTGCATGGCGACTCCAGGACTATCTACCCTGCTGGCGTCAGGTGGGATCCGATATTTTTTAGACAACATTTAATAATAAGTATTAATGATAAACTTCTCTGGGCATTTCTTGCCAACACAGTGGCAAGAGTAGAGAAATATTGTCCATTTTATACCCACCACTACAAAAATTGCTTGATTTTGACACAACGAAGAATATTTATGATCTTGGAAACATAAACGAAGCGGAATTAAAGTCAGACCTTCAAGATTCACCTCAAAGAAAAATTTGAACACCCTAGTAAAAGCAATAGAGATATATCTATGCATATTTCCTTTGATGTTATTTTTTCCACTATTTGCGTCGGTTTGACTTGCGCCGTTATATTGTAAAGAGTTATTCAACAAAATAATAATAATAAGTTTTATTTTTATTGTTTTAATCCATAACTATTATTTAAATCTTGTTTGAATGAACTGTAAAAGAAATCTTTGAAAATAAACTTTAACAACGTTACGATATTCCTCATTTTCCAACCCAGATCTACTCTTATTGAAAATATGATTAGAAATACAATACCTTTATTACTCTTGTCGTATTTAGATCGGTTAAAACTTATTTCAATTAAAAAATAATAATAATCACTAAAAATAAACCTTTAAAAACGCCGTTTATGTATTTTTATATTATTTTCTCAACAACTTAATATCGTTTTTGATTATCAATTATTAAAATACGGCCATATTCGAAGTCGGAAAAATTGACGATGGTGATGTTATTTGATGCAGTAGAGCAGTCCATCCTATATGCCCACCCTTCCGGGAAAACGGCATGATGGTAAGATAGTTAGTTATGTGTGTATAATAGAAATGGGGTTTCAGAACATTCGAAATAATTGATAGAAATTTCCTTTTTAAATTCAAATTCTTTTGTATTTTTTTTCATGAGGAATTTCAGATAAAATAATTGAGCCGCCACTGTGCAATATACCCATAACAAATTGCGTTTACATATTGCCCTATGTGTGCATGGAAAATGTGTACATATACAATGCGAAATAAGTTTTATGCTTTTTTGTACGTATGATTACTATTACTTCAGGACTAAGTCGAATTCCTTAATAGGGCCGTTAAAGGGGATATAAAACGCGGTGGAACTACGCGGCCTTTATTCCTTGTCTATCTGGAGCCAATGGGGAGATAACAGGGAGATTCTGTCAAGATAAGACGAATGGCGGATCGCGTATCCTCCACATGTTACAGGACACGTCAGCAGATTCGGATTGTACCGATTGCAATTTTACTTCCAATGACAGGAACGACATTTTGCATTTATGGCAGTTGTGTAATGGTTTTCCGATATTTATAGTCGCCCAGTTTAAGTCATCATATTTATAATTTACCTACTTTCTGAATAAAGTGGGTTATAGTTCTAAAAAGTTTATAAAAAATGTTTATGTAACATTTTATAAATTTAATTAAACTTTGAATGAACGTAGGTAAATAAATAATCATTACCAAAAAAATAAGGCACACATAGAAATAAAAAGAAATATAAATAATTTGGTTCGAGCCTGGACACGACCAGATTCCTTCTTCATGATAATGAGCTATTTTGCTCATATTGAAGATTGTAAAATAAATTCTTATATCATTGATTTAAATCTTTGGTGTTAGTCTTGAGATAAAAAGAGATAAAATCGAGAAATTACTGTATTTTAGTTTATTAATTCGGATAAACCTAATGAGAAACGTGTAATTAAATGTTTTGTTTGTTATGATAGTATATACTAATTTCAAGCATAATATTATTTAAAATAGTGAAAACATATAATATTAATATATTTTCAATATCAGAATTAATTTTTTTACTGTTAAAATCTTAATTTTCAACTATTTATTTTTCACTGTAGGTAAACGATTTTTTTGTTTTACATAACATATAAGTATATGATTATTTTAAATATAAAATATCAACTGCTAATATCACGTCATTTCAGTTGAACAAAATGGCGTCCGTGTGCAACTGTCATTTGTAACCTCTCACCAAAAATTTTAATTTTCTGCAATGTTGGCAATTGTTTTGGTACTTTCCGGAATGTGAGATGGTTTAAAATAGTTCCATATACATGTTTGTTCGTTGCCGTAGGCGGTTTATTGCTTTTGTGGTGCTTCAAAATGAAAGAAATAGCATACGGTATACGTCTCTTAGATCTAAGTTGTGCTTCGCTCTACATGCCTTCCTGCTGGTCAGCCAGCTTAAACGCCAACTTCTGCTCGAATAGACTACTCGCCTTCCGTGCTGCCAACACTGTTCATGATCATGGTATTCACTCCTCCCTACCCGCCGCCATCTTAGCGGTGTGTTTATTTGAATATGTCGTTCTTGGAAAAGAAACATAAATAATTATGGAATTCTATCAAGTAAATACCGAAACGTAAGTACTAATGTACATGTGTTCGTATGAAGCACTCACTTTGTGGTTTGACAATTAAAATTTAGAGGTATAAAATAATAAAACAATTTGCATAATTATTGTAATTTATGCCAATTTCGAAGCTTGTTCCCAAGAGTCGTCAGGGCGATATAATACCTAAATAAAAACACATATTTATGTTTATATAATATGAATGTATATATAATAAATGGTGGTGGATTTAGAGGGGGTAGCGATAAAAGGAAAGGGATAAATTTGTGTTTTTGTAAAGTTATTATATCGTCATGATGAAGCTTGGGTGAAAATATTACAGTTATAACCATGGTATTTTTTCATACAAAGAATTTTTACTATTTATATCTATTAATTTAATACATGTTTTATTCTATAAAAATTTACTTTGTTGAAAATATGCGTTTTTGGCGTGGAAACGCTGTTTATATTATCGACTTAATAATAAAATAACATTTACATTATTTTATTTTAAAAACATTCAGACTTTAATATTTTCCAAGAAAATCCCTCTCAGCGATCTTTGGAACTGTTTTTATTTAACCCTTACATTATTACATTTCAGATTTCACTCCACTCAATATCGGAATGTTTTTATTCCTACCCTTTTCGCAGCTATCTTGCGTGATATTCATTTTATCATTTTGCACCATTTTCATCCGTCTCTCTTGCGTAGACGTCCGGTATGTCACATTAGAAAAAATGGACAATCACACCCTCTCGTTCATCATCTTGGCACCTGTGTCGATTGACCCCACACCGACATTTTCCCAAATTTGATTTATCTGGTCACGTTTGTGACCTTTCTAGAATTATTTTACTTCTACGTCGTCACGCAAGGATGCCCTTTTAACGGCACTCTATCTTCCCACTTAACAATTTTATTATCTCATACTTAAGAAAGTAAATTGATTAAAGCAAACCATTTATACATTTGAAGAGCATGTACAATAGTTTAGGTTCATTGTGTATTTACCAATTCATAATTTTATAACTTTTTCAACAATTAAACATTTTTACTTACACATTTCACAATATATTATTTTATTAAGTGTCATCTATTGCCGTAAAATGTAACTAAAACTTAAACTTTACAAATTTAGGTTGCAAAACAATGATGTTTTATTTTCATTTTTATTGAAGGCTAAGTTGTCAACACTGTGTAATTCCACTATTAATTTGAAATAAGAATTTATTTAGCTAATTTAGTATTCAACTAACTAACTAACTAACCATCACGCCGTCTCCCCGGAGGAGTAGGCAGAAAGAATGGAACGCCACACTGTTCTGTCCTGACGTACTTCTCTCGATTCCTCTACATTCATACATCTTGTCATGCACGCACGTCGATTTCTCCGACTCCACGTGACCGACATTCAATATTTGATTGATTTGATCGTGCCACGTTTTCCTCGGCCTTCCTCTATTTCTAG
Source organism: Lepidostoma basale (assembly GCA_022606425.2). Lineage (NCBI taxonomy): Eukaryota > Metazoa > Arthropoda > Insecta > Trichoptera > Lepidostomatidae > Lepidostoma > Lepidostoma basale. Next base: position 372,383 of record JAHDVF020000700.1, on the reverse strand, counting down.
CTCCGTTCACGCCGTTTACATATACCTTCTTTACCATTCTGTCTTCACTCATTCTTTCCAAGTGTCCAAACCATCTTAATGACCCTTTCCTTATTTTGTTCATAACACTTTCATTCGCACCACATTCACTTCTTATACTTGCATTTGTCTATCATATACAGATTTGATAAAAATTCGTCTTAGAGATCTCATTTCTACTGCATTTATTCTACTTTTATCCTTCTTTTGACAGTTCCATGCTTCACTTCCATACATAAGGGTCAGCACAAGAACACCATTGTGCACTGCCATCTGGGCTTTTTTTTACCTTAACCTTAAATCTCAGGTGTGAGGATATGTACCGTGTATAATATTTTAATTTAGAAAAATATTTAAAAAGATAGTGTTTCTTATTCTTTAACTCTCTTTTCAAATAAGTTATACTATTTTTGATTGAATTTAATTTAATAAGTATGAAAGTAAACCAAAATAATATAAAAACACGTCTGATATAAGAAGGGAATGCTCTTGTGCTTTTTGGGAAAAACAATTTCTTTGTAAGAACAAACTAACTAACAAACTAAGTAACCATTGTCCCGTATTTCAAAAGGGGTAGGGAAAAAGAATGCACTGCCACACTTTTTTTCCTAACATACTTCTCTCGCTTCCTCAATATTCATACATCGTGTCATCCATGCAAGTCAATTTCTCCGACTCCTCACGTGGCCGACATTCAATGGTTGATTTATTTCATCATGCCACATTTTCCTCGGTCTTGCTCTATTTCTAGTTCCAATTACATCGTTAACAAATACTTTTGTATCATTCTTTCTTCATTCATTCTTTCCATGTGTCCAAACCATGTAATGTTATTTTCATTATTTAGTTCATAACACTTTCATTCGTACTGCATTCACTACTTATATTTTAATTTAATACACAATCATACACAGATTTTCACACATTTGTCTAAAAGATCTCATTTCTACTAGATTTATTCTACTGCCATCCTTATTTTGCCAGTTCCATAGTTCGCTTTTATGCACTGACGACCTTCGTGGCCGAGAGGCATGTGCTTTCACTGCCACACCGAAAGTCACGGGTTCCAGGCGATGGCAGTGTGATTGTCTCACTGTCTTTGGTCTGGTGGAGAATTAATGTGTAAGAAAACCATTATTCACTGCCATTTTAGCTGCACTATATGTATATGCCCGATTTTATTGACAGAATTAAATATTTACTCTAAACACAAACAAATATATAAATCCTTGATACCTTTTTCATTTAAAAAACCATTTTAATTACCATTTAATATTTTGTCAGTTATGCAATAATTTAAATCCTGTAGGATGTTTTTCTACCAATGAGCGCCTTGCAATTTAAATGTGGATAAAGGTATCTTAGTCATCAAAAATTAATTTAAAATATTCTGTCTCAAAGTTTAACAAATCTCCTTAATGTGTCACCTGTCTAAAAGAAATTTGAAACTTTTAAAGCCCAAGGCAAAAACGCACGAAAAGCGCAACTCTTAATGTATACGATTTATATAATTCTCACAATGAAAAGAACTTGTTTCAAATTTTGTATGTTTTTTTTTGTAGTTCAACGTAACAAACTAACTTTCCATCACGCCGTTTCCCCGGAGGGGTAGGCAGAGCGGTAGCATAACTCTCGTACCTCGTCTATATTCACACACCGTGATACGCACGCTCGTCATTTGTTTCGACTTCGAACATGGTCGCTTTTTAATAAATTGATTAATTTGGTCATGGCATGTCTTTCTTGGCCGTCCTTTACATCTTTTTCCATTCACACAACTTGTATATTTCTTTTTATACTATTCTCCTATCATCAATTTGTTTAGTAAGTCCAAACCATATTAGTGACCTTTCTTAATTTTATTTACGATGCATTCATCCGCCTTACATTATTTTCTTACTTCTTTATTAGATCACACTACATTAACATAAATTATGTTTGAATCTGATACTCAATCGTGTTCAGATATTCCCCATTTTCGTGAGATATAATTTCTACTGCATAGTTTCTATTTTCATCCTTATTTTACCAGTTTCACGTTTCACTTTGGGTATGATAACATTACTGTGCACTTGTACGTATGTGCACCAGTTGTTATATCTTCTTCTTCGCGTACCGTATCAGGTCCCCCTGATGTTGGCAATCACTCCAGCGAAGGCCTCTCTATCTTGTGCAACCCGGAATAGCTCCCCCACATGTCTCATCCCGGTCCAGTCTCTTATGTTGCACAGCCAAGACATTTGCCTTCTACCAGGGCTACGCTGCCCTTCAATTTTTCCTATAAGTATTAGTTGGAGCAAACTATATTTAACTCCCCGCAGAATGTGACCCAGATATGAAATCTTACGGACCTTAACGTCCTTAAGCAGTTGTCTCCTACAATTGGCTGTCCTCACAACCTCCAAATTGCTGACAAAATCTGTGCACGGTATGCGAAGCATTCTTCTGTGCAACCACACCTCGAATGCTTCCAACCGGTTCATAATGTGCACTTTCAGGGTCCAAGTCTCCGAGCCATAGAGTAATACAGACCAGACATAGCATAACACTTCAAAAGCTGTTATAGTTGCTATATACAGTATACAAAACGAAGTTATTTATATCGATTAAAGCTATGTAAATTTAATATAGCCTGCAAGTTTAATTTCCACTTAAGATTTTCTCTCAAAATGGTCCAAAAAACCAGAAGCCTACAGGCTTTTATTTTTATTGGTTTAATTATCTTCTACATTAATTCCTTAACTCACTAATCGTGTGCCCTCTGCATTTAAATTAGGTGATTAAAGATCTCAATTTGAATAGAATAAATTACCAAACGTAGCTTTATCTAACCTTATTCCGTTAAAACTTTATACTAATATTAACTAATTTTTAAATTATTCCCCAAAGGCGAAGACATTTGCCCCCAAATATTAATGATACAAACTTTAAAAATTATATAATTAGTACAGAATAATCATTTTCATGATCTTTAGCATTTATTATCAGTTTTTATGTTGCCTTAATCGAAACACATATCAAAGCATCACGCCGTTTTTTCGGAAGGGTAGGCAGAGAGAATGAGTGGCCACGATACTCTATCCTGACACACCTCTCTCGATTATTCCACATACATACAACGAGTCATACGCTCACGCCGATTCTTCCGACTTCCTACGAGGCCCTTAAAATACGATTAATTTAGTCATGCGATGTTTTCCCGAGTCTTCCTCTACTCCTTTACCTATCACATCGTTAACGTAATATAAGGACAAAATCTACACCCACCTGATACTCGTACCACAAAGTTTGGTCTTAAGTCTCTGCTGTACCTGGCTTGTAGGGAGTATAACAGGCTTCGTGAGAGTATTCGAGGGTCTAGTAATGTGGCTAACGGGCTAAAGCTGTATTACCTCAGGCAGTTTGTGGAAAATGGTATTTATTAGTCTTTTTGTGGTTGTAACCATTGTGTTTCTGTCATGAATATGTTTTATTGTAATCATTGTAATTATATTAAGGCCCAAAATGAGTTTTTATAACTCATGGGAAATACATGTTATGTATATAAATATAAAATATAAAATAAAAAATAAAATAAAAAACGTATACTTTATAAACCGTTATTTTTCCATCCATGAGTTCCATATTCGCACCTTCGGTAAGACAAGGACATAATTGTTAAAAATTCTCAAAATGAGTTAAGTATGCCAATGAATTTTAAAAACATCCCTTTATCTGGAACAAAGTCGCTCATTAAGTTCAGTCTCATTTTGCCAGAGGGCGATAGTGTATGATCAATCACAATAACACGACATTATTCTTCTAAAATCTTAGAATGTCTAATGAAAAAGTACAAAACGTGCAATTGTGCCATTGTCTTACCGAAGATACAAATATGATGACCTTCGTGGCCGGGTGGTAAGCGCTTTTACTGCCACCAAGCACATTAGCTATTATTTACACCGAAGGTCCCGGATTCGATTCCCGGCAATGGCAGTGTGATTGTCGGGAATGCCATTGTAGCTTTACATTTTACATCGATTTGGCTCGCGGTGTTATGATGAAAAGAGCGATTCAACTAAATAAATGATGATGAATGTGTCTAAATCTAAAGTGATGGTTTTCGAGAAAGAAGAATGTATGATGATGTGTGATATAAGTGCGATGGGTGAGAAATTGGAACAAGTTAATGAATTTACGTATCTAGGAAGCATGTTTACAAGAGACGGAAAAATGGAGAAAGACATCGAAAGAAGGGTTGGTGCTGGGAATAAAATAAATGGCGCATTCAAAGTCATTACTGCAAATAGAAATATATCCACAGAAGCAAAGATGGCAGTACACAATGGAGTTCTAGTGCCAACCCTCATGTATGGAAGTGAAGCATGGAGCTGGCAAAAGAAGGATGAAAGCAGGATAAACGCCGGAGAAATGAGATCACTAAGAAGAATATGCGGGAAAACGTTCTATGATAGAATACCGAACGATGAAATAAGAAAGAAATGTATAATGCATTACTGCATCATGAATAAAATTAAAAAAGGATCCCTGAGATGGTTTGGACATATGGAACGAATGGATGAGAGTAGAATGGTAAAAAACTTGTACACAAGCAGCGTGAGTGGAAAAAGAAGCCGAGGACGACCGAGGAAAACATGGCATGACCAAATTAATCAATTACTAAAAGGCGGCCGAATTCGAAGTCGGAATAATTTCGTGCGTGCATGGTATGATGTATGAATGTAGAGGAAGCCCGAGAGGTATGCCAGGACAGGGCATTGTGGTGATCCACCCTCTTTGCCTACCCCTCCAGGGAAATGGCGTGATGGTTAGTTAGTTAGTTAGTTATAATGTTAATAATAATAATAATAATATGTCTAAACCAAAGCATGAGGATTCTCACATTTTGTTTTCGTAATGCTTTCTTCCACTCTGCCTCATTCATCTCTGTTTGATATAAATAACACATAAGTGTATTTATTATTAAACCACGACTCAAATTGTTACAAACACATTAAAATGTTTTATGGACGGAACACAAAGTAAACAAAAATGTTTAATCCATTCAATTCCACGAAAACTTGGTTTGTACAAAATCTCATAATTGCACCCAAAAAATTCTCAGCTTTCTGTGCAAAGAAAGTACTTTTCTTGCTTAAATACGTGCTTACGGAGTTGAAATACAAATTGTTCTCATCCCTTATACAGCATCTTTAGTGTGTAAGAAGCGGATAAGACACTCTCGGAATAAGATAGAGGGAATACGAGATGAACATTTTATTCACTGCATATTCTAGAAGGTTAAAAAATTCTTTTGTTTAGGTATCCAGCATGAAAATTGTCTTTGTTTTACTTTCTTCCTTTTTGAGGAAGACAGAAAAAGGTATTATATTCACCAGACTAAGTATCTGTATACGACGTACGACTTATTATCTTATAAATTATGATAAGAGTTTATAAATATTATTCATTATCACGAAGTTATTATGAAATAAACTACCTAACTAACTAACCATCACGCCGTCGTCTCAGTAGGCAGAATGAATGCCATCACGCCGTTGTCTCAGTAGGCAGAATGAATGCCATTACGCCGTCGTCTCAGTAGGCAGAATGAATGGACCGGCGCCACACTGTTCTGACCTGATATACTTCTCTCACTTCCTCTACATTCATACATCTTTTTATGAACGAACGTCGATTTCTCCGACTCCTCACGTGACCGACATTCAATATTTGATTGATTTGATCGTGCCACGTTTTCCTCGGCCTTCCTCTATTTCTAGTTCCGTTCACGTCGTTTACATATACCTTCTTCACCATTCTCTCTTCACTCATTCTTTCCATGTGTCCAAACCATCTTAACGACCCTTTCATTATTTTGTTCATAACACTTTTATTTGCACCGCATTCACTTCTTATACTTGCATTTGACACTCTATCGTATACAGATTTATCACACAGAGATTTCATTTCTACAGCATTTATTATGGTTCAAAACACGTTTTTTTCATTTTTGATCAAAAGTGGAAAACACTGTTCTTTAATTGATAAAAAAATCATTCACAGTGTTGACTCCTTAAGTTTATCTAAAATATTTATTAATCGTCAAGTTTGTAGATTACAAATAAATTTCTTTTTCTAAAATCATTGTGACTAATTTTGCTGGCATCGATGAAATATAAAATTTGATAATTGTAGATAAAAGTTCCAGCACCTAGTGGATAAGGTTCTGGCTGTCCTGGCTAGGTTGGTCCAATCGGACTGCTGGGAGTAAAAGGTGCATAATCGAGGAGCTTGGAGGAAAATCATCAAAGATGCTCAAACTCTTCAAGAGTTGTATGGTCTAAGCAAGTAAGTAACTAAGATAAAAGTTCACATTAGAAGGTTATGATATTTAAAATATTATATGTTGAGTGAGGAAATTGTGCAATTATTAAGTAAAAATACAATACAACTTATAATTTATATACCATCATCCTTTCCTTATCTACCATTTTCCTGTATTAATCTACCATCTTCATTACCATAGTTTCCATATTTAATACTATTTTTTACCATATTCGTATATTTGTCTTATCTACCATCTTCCTTGTCTGACTAGGTTGGGCGAAACGGACTGCTGGGAGCAAAAGGCGCAGGATCGAGGAGCTTGGAAGAAAATCATCAAAGAGGCTAAAATTCTTCAAGAATTGTACGGGCATAGGAAGTAAGTATCTTCTTTGTCTTATTTATCTTCTTCCCTATACTATCTACCTTCTTCCTTATCTTATTTATTTTCGAGTGAATATAATTTTTTTATAAACCGTTAAATTAAAAAAAAAACATGGTTTTATGTATCACAATTGTATTTTTATTTTACGCGACAGCTTTTTCGTCAACCTATGTTGATATCATCAGGTGTTAAAAAAATCCAGAAAATTTGACATTTGATATATTATTGTAACACCTGATGATGTCAACATAGGTTGACGAAACGTAAAATAAAAACACAATTGTGATACATAAAACAAAGTTTTTTAATTGAACAGTTTATAATGTTAAAGTATCATAGTGTTTCGGCCAAAACAATGGACATTATAATTTTTTTATAGTTCGTGATCATTTTTCACAAAGGTATTTTTAAAAACCTTTATTGAGATTAACGGGTTAATAAAACCTAAATGTGTTTAATACTTCAAAATTTTTGACAGAGTTGCTATGAACAGAAAAAAATTCCCAACTAACTGAAAAATATCGTCATCAGATGTCATGAGCACACGTGTTTTGGTGTATAACAGTAGATACTGTAGGAGTTGGCCAATCACAAATAAGGTTGAACCTGGTTGAATTCCATACAAGACAAATGATTTGAAAAATAATATTATAAGACTACCAATATTGAACGCTAGGGCATTAACACTGTGGAATTCCATAGTAATATACTTAGGAAATTGAAAATAACTTTGTTTAATCCACAAAATATTAAGAATATATTAAAAAACACGACATGCTTCGGAGGATACCTCCATCGAATTTATTTATCAAATTTTTAATGCGTTTTTATATCAGCCTTTCTTTGATTAGTTTTTGTTATATTTTTACACCTGAAGATGGAGGTATCCTCCGAAACATATATAATTTTTAAATATTTAATTTATATTTTGTGGATTAAACAAAGTTATTTTCAATTTCCTAAGACTACAAATATTATTAAGATTGCATAAATAAGCTAAAAAAGAAAAAGAAAAAAACCTGAAAGACAAAATTACTTAATTTATACGAATGAAAACGTGTTTTTTAGATGTTTAATTATATTCTGATATTCAAATATTTTTAAAAGTGCCTTAGCTAGGCCAAACATGTCAATTCCTAACAATATAATAAAACTTTCAAAAAGCAGACGCTTTTTAATATCATTATTTAAGACACAATCAATAAGAAATGAATTCTAATATTCTGTCTTCGTGAAGTCTCAATAGTAATGTGTCGTGTTTCAAGTAAAGATTAACAGAGATAATTACCGAATGACATGTATCGCCTTAGACAGACGAAACATGTCATTCCCATAAATTCTAATAAAACTTCTAGAAAATTTATTTATAGAATTCAAATTTATGGGAATGACATGTTTCAGTTATATTACATATCATAAATTGATTGAAATTTAATATTGAGTTTTACATCACATCACATTTATCATTGTTCTAGAGACAATAAATAAGTATTCCAGTACTCCGTGTATGTGCACAGTAAAGAACACATAATGTTACGTGTTTCATAAGCTACAATAGAATTAGAAGTACTATCCTCGGAGGATACATAAGGATAAAAGAAACATGTCAACTGATCTGCTGTTAAAATAATCCACGTTATACGTATTAATCTAAGTAAATTATTCTGCGCGCGTCAAGCATATTTAACGCTATTTTTCATTACGATTCCCTTTGTATTAGCTCCCTTCTCACGAAGAATGTCAAGTCCAGCCAACAAAGGAATTGTCGAAGCTTTTGTACCAGCTTAAATAGCCACGGAAGCTTTCAGAGGCAGAGCAGAGATTTTAGTGGCAATATATAATCAAAATCCGGCATTATTCATACGCGGTCTGCGTCAGTTTGAGCACGTCACAATTTAATACCAGCGGATTTGTAAATACTTTCAAATAAAACAAACACGTGTTTCCGACACACAACTGAATAATATCTAAGTTTTTATAGACGTAGTTTATTAATGACACGTCCCGTGAAGCGAATTTCGAATTTTTTTAGCTAATCTTTTGCATTATTGTGAAATATATTGATTCATAACTAACTAACTAGCCATCACGCCGTTTCCCTGCAGGGGTAGGCAGAGAGGATGGATCGTCACATTTTTTAGACTGACATAACTCTCGCGCCTCTTTCACATTCACACATCGTGACATGCACGCTCGTCGATTTTTCCTACTTCGAACATGGCCACCTTTCAGTAATTGATTAATTTGGTCATGCCATGTCTTCTTTGGCCTTCCTCGACTTCTTTTCCCATTCACACATCTTGTATATATCTTTTTAACCATTCTTCCCTCATCCATTCGTTCCATATGTGATTTTATTTATCACGCAATCATCCGCTTTACATTCCTTTCTTACTTCATCATTAGATATTCTATCATACATTGTTTTTCCGCCCATCCTTCTTAGTCACCACATTTGTACGGCATGTATTCTACTTTCATCCTTCTTCTGCCAACTCCAAGCTTCACTTCCATACGTGTCGGCACTAGAACTGCATTGTGCACTGCCATCTTTGCTTCAGTCGATATATTTCTATTTGCGGTAATGACTTTGAGTGCACCATTTATTCCAGCTCGAAATATTGATTCATAGTGATTAAATTTTTTACTAGTTGAATATGTGAAATTTGAATCTGTAAAAAAATAATCTTATGATTTTACTGGAATCTCTTGAATTTAATGAACGTTGTTTTTAATAACTATAATATCATACATCCACTTCTGTCTTATTTCGACAGCGACCGGTTACGTCAGGCTAGCTCACCAGTATGTCGATGCCAGCCAACCTGGCGAAACCGGTCGCCGTCGAAATAAAGACAAAAGTGGATGTAATTAATTATAAAAAACGTTTTATTTAATTATAACATAAAAATTTAATTACGTTGGTTCCGTTGAATAAATAAACTTGATTATAACTGATTTATGATTTTTTTCTTCAAATAAATAAACATTTGTTTAAAGTTTATTTTTATTATAATAAAAATATGTGTTTCTCAAATAATGTTGAAAAATTATGATTTTTTTTTTAATTTCGAATTATTGTTAGGTTAGGTTAGGTTAGGTATAAAAATATTTGTATTTAAAATTGACATATGTTGATGCTTATTGCCGGCATTATAATATAATTTGCATTATTTAATCAAAAATGATTCTCCTAACAAGAATGATTAAATTCACATTCAAGATAGAACCCACGTCCTCTGAATCAGGAAATAAATTAAAATATCTTTGTATGTCACTAAATAAGCGATGAAATTAATTAAATAAATATATCAGATATTCCGATTTCATTAAATATCAATTTCCACTGGCAAATGACATAATATAACATTCCCAGGCGACCATGTAATCAATGGAAAAACTAATCAATCAAGAATCAAATTTTCGTACATGTAATACACCTTCCCCGGTTATTCAATGGATTGGTATCTAATATCAAGTGACGTTTCTAGATTGCGATGTACCAGTGACGGTACAATTTGTGTGATACTTATCTAACGATACAATTCATATACTCGTACAACTATTGTCAACGAATGTATAAAATGTAAGCTAAGTGCCATTAGATTTTAGTAACTTTTTGAAAACATAGTATTTTCACAACACTTGTTTGTATTTCTTCTACGTTCGCCATAACTTTGTATAGTAGATATTTAATGTTTCTTTTTTTTTCATGTGCTTTGTATACTTCTACTTCTTCTTCAAGTGCCCTGTCGGGTCCCCCCAACGTTGGCGATCACCTCGGCGAACCTGTCCCTATCCTGCGCCACTCGGAACAGCTCCTCCACACTTCGGATTCCACTCCCTCAGGTTTCGCAGCTTTGTATACAATACTCACATTTATTTAAAAAAATGTTTTTTTAATTAAATATCAAACATATTTCGGACTAGCCAACCCTTTATCAGTGATATTACATATAAATATTGAAAATATTATAAAATTGTTTACAAATATGATCAGTTTTGACAGATGTTATAATGTTTTATTTTGGAACGTTTATGCTTTTGTTATAACAAATATTATGAATGAATTGAAAATAAATAAAATAATGACAAATTTTTATGAATTAAAACACTGTTTTTTCCACTTTTGAGTTTATTTTTCTCGACATGTTTCGAAGGCTTCTACTTCATCGTCGGTAGAACGAGAAAAATAAACTCAAAGGTGGAAAAAACAGTGTTTTGACTCATAAAAATTCTTCATTATGGAATTCCACAGTGTTAACGCCTTAAGTTTATCCAAAATATAAAATAATAATTTAAAGTTCTTATTGGGGTTCAGGTGTTAACTTACAACGAAAACAATCTGTGATTTATTTCCTTTTTTAATAAATGTGAGTGACGTATACAAATTACATAAAAAATAACTTTTTTGTATTTTTCACAAACATATATCGGGACACAGAAACCCTTCCTCAGCGTAAACATTGAAACAACAGTGGAACAAAATCGTTACTTATAAACTGAATTATAAGAGAAAAAGTGGGGGGGTAGCAATTTAGTCTAGGGGTAGGGTTAGTTACTCGTAGAATTATGGGAGAGTAGAAACAAATCAAATATCGGACTTGAAGTTAAGTTTATGTGGTTGTTTATAATATCTTTCTCATTTTCAATTCCTTTTTTGATCTCTAAAATTCCGAATTTATTCAAAGTTAAATTTCCATTATTAACATGAACAATTTTAACGCCCGTATATTTATCAATCCATAACACAAAGTTTTGACGATTATAGAATAACTAAATAATTTTCAAATTACGTAATTTTTCTTCTTCTTTCTTATGGTTTAGGTCGTATGACCTGTTTGTGACGGTGGGCTGTCCTGGGATGATGATGCCCAGCCATCTCTTCATCTCTTTGGTAGCTTTCCTGGTAATCTCTTGCTGCTTGGGTTTTCATCTTTATCTTCTTCTTCTTCAAGTGCCTCAACTCCACACTTCGGATGCCGGTCCACTCCCTCACGTTTCGCAGCCAGGACATTTGTCTCCTTCCGGGCCCTCGGCGTCCCTAAATTTTTCCCTCCAATATCAGTTGGAGAAGGTGGTACTTTTCCCCACGCAGTATATGACCTAGATGTGAGATCTTTCGAACCTTGATAGTTGATAACAATTCCCTGTCAAATCTAGCTCGCCTCAGGACTTCGGTATTGGTAACCATGGCCATTTTGTTGTTTCTACATTTAATCTCCCAAGCTCCCAAGCTCCCATTCCCAAGCAAATGCAAATTAATCATTTATTAATTTCTATTTAAATTATGTATTTTTAAATGTATTTTTTTCTTACCATTCATCTTTATAAATTTTTGCAAATCTTTTATTCTCCATGCGGTCCACGCGGTCTCTCCAAAAGAGTATTCTGCTTCTTCTCCATCTCACTATGTCCTCAATACCACAGACCGACCTTATCTCTACATTTCTGATCCGATCTCTGAGGGTTTTGCCTGCGTAATTGTTTTTAATAAATTTCGTCTTTAAAAGAATGTAAGGGGTAGGTAGAAAGGAAGGACCACCACACTATTATTTTCTGACACATACGGGATACGGCATGTCTCCGATTTCTCCGACTCCTCACATGGCCGACATTTAATATTTGATTGATTTGACCGTGCCACATTCGTATTTATTATTTATTAAAATTTTACTTCTGTCATAAATCAGTAAAAATATAAACGTATATCTGTCGTATTCAGTAACCACGTTCCTTTCTATCACAATCGGCAGATTTTATCTGTTACACGGCGTGTCCTGTATTGAAGAATTCCCATCATTCTAGATAATCCTACTTGACGGGGGTAAGCTTGTTATTGATAGAGAAACAAGAAGAAAATATATCGACATGCGTGTCACTAAAGATTGAGATGGATGGGCGGCGACTCTCGTGTGTCGGTCGGAATTATTTATTGACCTCTTTAATTCATCAAAATATGAGGAAACGTGTTCACTTCATAGATACGATCACAAAATGTAGGTAGGTACGATACCAATTTATCGGGAAATTTTTTGTGGGGGTTGATATTCAATTTACACGTCTTCCTTGACAATATTGCCACACTCGATTGAATTATACGCGTTATAAATTCTGTTTTCAAAAACAAACGTCTCTCTTCCAGGAAAAACATGAATAGTAAATAGTTTTCTCTGAAATATCAAAAAGATATTATATCTATGAAAATAAATAAATGTAAACAGTTATCATCTGTCAAAACTAATCTCATTTGTAAACAATTTTACAATATTTTAAATATGTATCTTTATAAAATGTATCACTGAAGAAGTATCAGTTGTCCGAAACATGTCTGATATGTAATTTTAACTAACTAACTAACCATCACGCCGTCTCCCCGAAGGAGTCGGCCGAAAGAATGGACTGCCGCACTTTTCTTTTCTGACAAATTTCTCTCGATTCCTCAACATTCATACATCGTGTCATGATTTCTCTGACCCCTCACATGGCCAACATTCAATATTTGATTTATTTGATCGTGCCACGTTTTCCTCGGTCTTCCTCTATTTCTGGTTCTTTTAACATCGTTAACATATAATTTTTTTACCATTATTTCTTCATTCATTCTTTCTATATGTCCAAACCATCTTAATTATCCTTTCATTATTTTGTTCATAATACCATCATTTGCACCGCACATTCTTGTATTTTCATTCGACACTATATCATACACATACTCTGTAATTTTAATATTTTTTAAGTTAGAGTTGTATATACAAAGTATATTAAAAAAGAAAAAGACAAATGAACTTAGTTATTTCATACATTAAAACAGTTGTTAACTTATATTACAAGGGGAGGGCACGACATTGGAAATTGACTTCGGAATGGGATTTTGCATGATTGAAGTACCTTCTGAAAGTCGGCCATTGTCAAAATAAGTAAGCATAATAGTCAGGAAATTTCCATAATAAAACAATTAAACTTTTCACCGTAGCTTATATATTAGGAATTTCGCCACTAGTATCACTAGCTGTGCAAAGCTTGCCTTCGCATTTATACTGGCCGGCCGGTCTGGTTAAAATATCTGCTTCGTGTATTTTTTTTTTCTAATATATAAGCAACAGTGAACTTTTTTTCTAGAAATTGACTGTCTATTGCGCTTTCTAACTTTGACTATGGACAACCATAAGGGGTACTACAGACCAGCAAAATCCTATCCCGGATTCGACTTCCTATTTCGTGCCCTCTTGATGGTATCACAAAAGTTTCAATTACATTTATTCAATACTTAACAATATTATAAACTGTTAAATTTAAAAAACTTTGTTTATGTATCACAATTGTATTTTTATTTTTTGCGACAGCTGTTTCGTCAACCTATGTTGACATCATCAGGTGTTACAATAATTATATTATATAATATTATATTATTATACAATTGACAATTGTGATACATAAAACAAAGTTTTTTAATTTAACAATTTATAATGTTAAAGTATCATAGTATTTCAGCCAAAACAATGGACTATTTACTTAACAATATAAAAATAAGTGCGTAGATTTTCATGATTGGTAGCAAATTGTTTTTTTAGACCTTGTATATATTATTATTATTATTTTGTTGGATCGCTCTTTACATCATGACAGCATGAGCCAAATGTTAATGATTCTCATGACATGTGATAGGTAGCTAATCTATCGCCATTTTATTGTCACGTGAATTCTACACCAAACCAAAGACAGTGTGGAAATCACACTTCCTTCGAGGTGGAAGTCAATGCACTTACCACTCGTCCACAAAGGTCGTTCATATATGTGTGTAACTTCTTCAGCTCTTCAGATGTGTCCATTTTTCACGATAGTAAGGCTACCCTCAGAAAGCTTCTATCTCTTTTATGTAAAATTCAATTGGTATTTTCTTTTATTATATTCCAATTGTTACGGTTTACTATTTTTTTTTATCTGATTTTTAATTTTAAATTTTTAAAAACTCTACGTAAGTTGATTTTGATTATAAAATCAATTGACTTTGTTGTAAATACACAATATTTATTTTAGTCTAATGGAATAAATTTAATAAAAATATATTTTTTATTAATTTACGACGTATTTTGATCGCGGGAAAATATTCAGAAAACTGGGTGAAGGTTGCAATTCATCTAGTGAATTTCATATACACGTATATTTCATTCCGCAATAAACCATAAATTAACCCAAAGTGAAATGCAACAGTCAATAAAAACTACTCACGTCATGCTAACTTTAAAGCCCATAAACAGTACCGGCATATACACTACACCCAACTTTATGTGTAAGTAAGCGAATTGGAGAGCATGGTGGCTTGTTGTGAGCAGGAAAATTTAGTTTCAGCACACTAGAAGTTTAAGGTTGTTAGATGTACATACAGCTGCAAAAAGTACAGTGGCATCAGTAATGCCTTAGGCTACGGTCACACCGAAGTTTTTCGGTTAGTGACTCGCTTGCTATCTGTCCGAAAACGACAAAGACTGATTTAACAGCGTTGTCAAATTATTTTATTTTAAAATGCCATGCTATTGATTAAGCTTTTATATTTACTTTAACTTATGATATCAATTAAAGTAAAAGGCGCTACCGATTTGTGATTTGTGAAATATAAAAGTTTAATCCATAGCGTGACATTATCAAATAAAATAATTTGACAACGGTGTTAATCTTTCAGGGAGATTCTGCGCTGAACCCGAATGACTAAAACTGCCATGACAAAGCTCACCAAGATATGACAAGACATAAAGATTCCTTAAAAGACCAAGATGAGACTGGTGAATACACTTGTTTACTCCATAATCCTTCATGGTTGCAAGTCTTGGACTAAGCGAACATCGGAGTGGTCCAAAATTTATCCTTTCGAGATATGGTGCTGGCGACGAATACTGCTTATACCCAGGACGGCAAAAATAACAAACCAGTTAATCATTGACCAGCTGAATATCAGGGCAATACAGGACTGAAGGGAAGACGACCACCAAGCCGCTGGTCCGATCAAATCATGGAGCCTTAATTTGCATTCTGAATTATCAAACATTTCGCGAGGGGCACCAAGGGAAAATTAATAAATGCAGAAAATGTTTGAGGACGGAATGAAATACATTGAATAAATTAAATGAAATCAGGTCATTTGACACACGAACGGAAAGTATTTAAAATAAGGATAAGAAATATATGATAATTTTCTTCTATATTCGTCATCAGTTTGTCTTGTGGATTAACATTTTAATTAATATAATAACACTCCATATTAAATAATTAATACTAATGAAAACGTCAGTTTTCTAGAAGTTTTATTATATTTTATGGGAATGACATGTTTCGCCCTTCTAAGGCATTATCAAATGTTGATAATGCGAAAAATTATCAAGGAGGCTAAAACTATTCAAGAGTTGTATTGCCACAGGAAGTAAAGTAAGTAGAAAAACATTATTACACTTAGAATTACAATACAATATACAGCTTACTGACATTCCGCTCATTTGGGCACCTGATTCCATCTCTTGCAGTTCTTTCATCCACTTGTCCATATATATTATAGATTAAAAAATCGTGGGGACATTACGCATCCCTTTTTGTAAATGATGCTGAAAATAATATAATGTGGTTTTAGTTAGAAAGTTTCAATCCTGGGATTGGTTTGCAGCAATTTCTTGTATTCTTCTCTTCCATTCTTCCCTGTCTTGTGCGGCTCTTTTGAAATCTGCATATGATGAGCAGCGCACGTCCACCAACAGGTCCTCTAGGTACCTACTCTCGGCGTGGGCGTCCCCTAGAGTTTGTCCCCTCGGTCATACCCTCCATTATGGCATGCAAGAGACCTTCTTGGCGTATTACATGGCCGATCCATCTTGCACGCCTTTCGGACAAGGTCCTGAGCAGTTGCCTTCCTCCTTCGATTCCTCCTCCTCCGATGTGGTTTATAAACAGGTAAATAATGATTTGAGAAAGAATAGTGAAGAAAGTATATGTAGGTGAAACAAAAAACGGAATAATATTGGATACGTAATGAGTCGGAGAAATCTTATAAATGTTGAGAAAGGTAGAAAATTATGTTATCAAAGAAAAGTGTGGCGGTCCATACATTCCGCCTACCCCTTCGGAGAAACGGCTTGATGGTGAGTTAGTTAGTTAAATATTCATCTTCCGTGTGACTATAATTTATTACCAGACACTATATTTGACATTAGTTTAACAACCAATAAGTTAAGCTACCATTAATTTTGGATCGTTGAGAGCGACATTTAGATAAATTTAACTCTTTTATCTTATGACAATTGCATGTCTGGGGTCATCCGCTATAAATCTTAATTCGTAATTACATCTGTCGCGCGAGTCCAACAATCCTCTCGTCTCTCCTTCTATATTATTAATCCCTTCTCTCCTCCTCAGCTCTCTGCGCCGGGAGGAGAGCCATAAATCTCAAAGACGTGGCGAGCTTAACGACGGTTTACTGGGGACAAAATACGGAATATCGATTCTATCGAATGTGAGAGTCATGTGAGGTATTGCGAATATCTTCTCACGTTCGTTATGTTGGACGTTACCATACATGTACGAGTATATATCTTATTAACTGTTCCGGTAAGCATTAAAACAATCACATATATTAAACTGTTAATGAATAAACATTATTTTTTGTATCACAATTGTATTTAATTTTACGCGATAGCTATTTCATGTTGACATCATCAGTTGTTGCAATAATACATTTTTTTTTATATTTATTTATTTGACACATTAACCATGGAGTGTTGTGTGTCATACAAGTAATAACACATTAAGGTTACATATGTATATACAAACAGTTATTACATTTAAAAATAACATCATTGATTAATAATATTCTTAATAATTATGTGAAAAAGGAATAAAATGTCAAATTTTCGTGATTTTTCGAATCTTTATGTGTATTTGTTCCTATGTCAATTTGAATAATTTCTTTGATATAATTTTGAAATTCTTGCTGAAATTGAGTTAGGTAACTAAATATTTTAATTAAAAGAATGGTTAGTTTCTATTTACAGGAGAAAATATTAAAGATGGAAAATATAATAATAAAATAATAATAATAAAACAGTAATCAGATGGAACAATTCAAACGTCAAAATCGATGAAATATAATAAATTAAAAACGATAAACAATAACAGGAAGTACGTAGATTACATTTATAAGAAAGGTGACAAAAGTTGAAGGTAGTTTTATTATTTTTTAGCTAGATTGTACAAACAAACAAACAAAACCATCACGCCGTTTCCCCGCAGGGGTAGGCAGAGAGAATGGACCGCCACACTACTCTATCCTGGCACACCTCTCTAGCTTCCTCCACATTCATACATCGAGTCATACACGCACGTCGATTCTTCCGGCTTCTGACATGACCAACTTTTAATATTTAATTAATTTGGTCATGCCATGTTTTCCTCGGTCTACCTCGACTCCTTACTCCATTTACATTGTTAACGTATACTTTTTTAACCATTCTTTCTTCACCCATGCGCTCCATATGTCCGAACCAACGAAGCGAACCTTTCATAATTTTGTTCATAATACCTTCTTTCGCTCTACACTCTTTCCTAATATCAGCATTTGAGATTCTGTCGTACATCGTTCTACCGCACATACGTCTTAGGGACCTCCGCATTTATTCTGCTCTCATCTTTCTTCTGCCAGTTCCATGCTTCGCTTCCATACATAAGGGTTGGAACCAGAACTCCATTGTGAACGGCCATTTTCGCTTTCATTGTACAATGTAACTAAAAAATATATAATAATAATAATAATAATATTTGTCGATGTGTATTTTTGTACATATGTATTTGTCGATGTGGCTCTTCCATTTTTTTAAATTTTCTTCTTCTGCTTTGTTAGGGACTATGTCCTGTTATTTCTCGAAGACCGTTCCTGTCCACCTGTCTCGCCTTTTATTGGGTGGTCTTCCTGAAGGCCGATTGCCTGTTGGTACTTTATACGCCGTTTTACTTATCAATCTTTCAGGACACACTCTCTCCACGTTTTTCTTCTCGTTCTTTCAGATCTTTTAATTATTCGATGTAACTAACTAACTAACTAACCATCACGCCGTCTCCCTGAAAGGGTAGGCAGAAATAATGGATTGCCACACTTTAATCGATGCGGCACTCCATCCTTCTCTTTTCGCCATCGCGAGAGACGCGCTGTGATGGGTTGCGAACCTCATCGCCACCAACAGGCATCTCCCGCGCACAGTTCGATCGTTCAACGTCTACATAATAAATCTAAAACAAATTATCTGAAATACAATGATATAAAATAAAATAACAAAGAAACATAATTTAACACATAATGTTCTTTTAGATGGTGCACTTGTCGTCAGCTGGACGATCCGGACATTTGTGTTTTTTTAATTTTTATTCCACGTTATCCACTGTTTTTATTTTATTTACTGTAATTAGGCACTTAAAACAATCCAAAACCAGCAAGAACCCAAAAATATCATTGAAGAATTTATTCAAATTGTCATTGGAACAAATGAAAAATTTATTTTTACACCTGTCAAAATTCTTTTTATAAACGAAAAAACTTATATAATTTTAACACCAAAACAGTAAAAACATATTTTTTGGCACAAATAACTATCATAAAGAGTGGCAATAATCAAATTGACCAAAACAATCCACTTATACACGAAATATCTCCAAATTGACGGGAAATTGATTGAAATTATTCGATGTTTTTAATTATATTTAAATATTGCCTCCATTATACGAGTTACCCGAATTGAAATGTTTGAAAACCATGTACTCGGTAAATGATCAATAAAATGACGAATGATTCACTTTTCTGTCATCAAATGACCTCTTATTATATAAATTTAGAAGTTCAGTTATTCTTATAAGAATCTTGAACAGAAGAGTCGCCATATTGACCTCAACATTCGTCACATTGACCTCAGCAAATATGGTGTCATTTGAACGTTTGTCCTGACATTTCACATTAAGGATCCTACGTAGACAACGCTGGTAGTATCGCTCTAGGATTTTTATATTCCGTCTATATGGGGGTTCAATAATCTTCCATTTCTCCAATACAAGTGAGCCAACTCACATCCATATCAAAATAATGATTGCATTATTAAATAATTATTCAAACAATATTTTAATCAAGCCTAAGAAATATAATTCTCTCTCTTTCTTATAACTAGGAAACATTTTTACAAAATAAAGAAAAATAAAAAATGATATCGAATGAACGGTTGGAGCTGAAAATAAAATAAATGGTGCATTCAAATTCATCACTACAAATAAAAATATATCGACTGAAGCAAAGATGGCAGTGCACAATGGAATTCTATTGCCGACCCTTATGTAAAGAAGTTAAACTTGGCGTTGGCAGAAGAAGGATGAAAGTAGATTGAATACCTAATGATGAAGTAAAAAAGACGACCTTCGTGGCAGAGTGGTTACGAGCTCTGACTTCCATGCCGAAGGTCCTGGGTTCGATTCCCGGCGATGGCAGTGTGATTGTCACACTGTCTTTGGTCTGGTGTAGAATTCACGTGACAATAAAATGGCGATAGATTGGCTAGCTATCACATGTCACAAGAATCAATATAATAGGTAAAAAATAAATATTGTATACAGTAATTGGGTCCAAACAACCTGTTGTGTACATAAAAAAATAACGCGGATGAATGCGTCATAAATAAAATTAAGGAAGGGTCACTAAGATGGCTTGGACATATGGAACGAACGGGTTAGGGAAGAATGGTCAAAAATATGTATACAAGTATTTTGAATGCAAAAAGAAGTCGAGAAAGGCCATGAAAGACATAGCATGACCAAATTAATCAATTAATGAAAGGCGGTCGTCTACGAAGTAGGAACAATCAACGAGCGTGCGTATCACGATGTGTGAATGAATAAGAAGAGCGAGAGTTATGCCAGAATATAACAGTGTGGCGGTTAATACTCTCTGCCTACCCCTCCAGAGAAACGGCTTGATGGTTACTTGGATTTATTAACTTTTGCCTAAGGGTAATTAGTTTACAAAAAAAAAGTTATATCTAGGTTTAGTAAATACCTTCAATCATTATGTGGAGGCAGTACAATGGTTGGTCTTTGTAAATAGTGAATTATTTAATGTTCCTCTTGTTCAAACGAACAAATATGTGTATGAGAATTCCTTCTCCCATCAGCCCACGAGACATAACGTGTGCCTGTATACCCCATCTCAGATGTCGCATACCGTACACTGGAGGCAGTAAGTCTATGAGGTACTTGTACGGGAGGTTTTATTGTACGCTCGTAATACGTAATACAAGAAAGCTTCATAGATAGTGACGTATTTGGGTAGATAATATTACCCTTTAATAAACTGAGAATAATATCATGATATTAATTGATATACTAATATACCAAAAGTAATAGTCCATGCACCAGTAAATATATGGCGTATTTTTAATCAATTTCTTTAAGTTACTAACTAACCAATAACCATCACGCCGTCTCCCCGAAGGGGTAGGCAGAAAGAATGGACTGCCACACTTTTCTTTCCTCATATTTCTTTTGATTCCCAACATTCATTTATAGTGTCATGCACGCGCGTCGATTGCTCTGACTCCTCACATGGCCGACATTCAATATTTGATTTATCGTGCTACGTTTTCCTCGGTCTTCCTCTATTTCTGGTTCCATTCTGGATCAAATAAATCAAATATTGAATGTCGGCCATGTGAGAAGTCAGAGAAATCAACGCGCGTGCATGACACGATGTATGAATGTTGAGGAAGCGAGAAAAATATGTCAGGAAAGAAAAGTGTGGCAGTCCATTCATTCTGCCTACCCCTTCGGAGAGACGGCGTGATGGTTAGTTAGTTAGTTAGTTTAGGTTTTGATCAACTTGTTCTTCTAGTCGTCACCTGAGAGTAAGAAGGTTCCAACTGACAAAAGTAAAAAGCTGAGAAAAATGAAGTCAAAGTTTTGTTGGTTTCGGGTGTGTATCTTGGAATAAAAGGTTTTTTTTTCCAATTTCCAGAAATTCTTTTACCGAGAAACGTGTAAATTTTGTCTGGCAACAGTTGGAATAATAAAGTTCTAAGTTTAAATAAATCCTTCTTCAGTGAATCGTGTGTTTTGAATGATGGAACTAGATTCTTTTCGTAACATCAAAATGACGATACTATTACATTTTTTTTAATTGTACGTATAGATAAGGTTAGTAAGAACCCTTTTCACGAAAAAAAGCCAAATGTGAAATTTTGTTAGTTGGAACCCTCTTACTCTCAGGTGACGTAGTGTCGACCGGTTTCGGCAGCTTGCTACAGGGAGCTGTTCGGATTTTTGGCAATGTTTTTTTACGAGGTTTTTAAATTGCAATATAAGCAGTGCAAAAAGATGTTCAAGTACTATATTTTTTCGAAATGCAATAACAGGAGAACGAATCATGAATTGAGATATGTATCCATGCCACCCGCCATGAGTACAAGTTCGGTTTTATGATACCAGCCAAATTGAACTAGTTAAATATTTGGCATTCAGTGTTGTTATTAGATATATAATTGTATTAATGTAGTAAAATAATGAAATAAGTCAAAGATAATCAAATGATTTTACAAAAATCTCTACTTTCTCTTTTGTCTTTATTTTGACAGCGGCCGATTTCGCCAGGCTCGCTGGCTTCGACAGACTGGTTACACTATTGCAAACCGAGTCCTTTATATACATACGTACAAATCAGGAGTGGGTCTGTCGATGACAGCGAGCCTGGTTAAACCGGTCGCTATCGAAAGAAAGACATAAGTGGAAGTAGTTAAAAAAACATCGTCTTATTTAATTATTAAATAAGTCAAAAGTAGGATAAATTGAGTAGAAATGAGATCACCGTGAAGATTGTGGTGAAACGATATATGAAAAAATAAGAAAATTAAGAATTAATTTTATCTCAATAGAGACGAAGATGTAAATTATTTGGAAACAGAATATGGTGGTCGCCTACAAGTATTTGTACACCTCCAAAAAAACAAAATAAGAAAATCATTTCATCATAAGTAAAATTAAAATAATATCCCTTAGATAGTTTGGACATATGGAATGAATGAACGAGAGAAGAATGGTTAAAATTTTGTATAAAGGCAGCGGGATAAAGAAAATTTAATCCCGTGGAAAATTAAGGAAAAGATGACCAAATTAATCAAGTAGAGGATTTTCGAGAGGTATGTCAGGAAAGAGTAGTGCGGTGGTCCATCTGTTCTTCCTACCATTCCGGGGGAAAGACGTGATGGTTATTTAGTTAGTAAGTTAATAACTAAATATACTTTAATTGTTGCACTGATGAAGATATATTGGTACAGAAGCCGGTTGGCTCTGGCATAGATAGCATAAATCAATTGGTGGTAATGTGCTGTATGCAGTAGTGCAGTTAACGTCTCGCCCCACAAACTGTAGAACAGAGCATCCCAATGTTCCCTTGTCAGTGGTGCTGAAGGGTATTGAGATAATCGAATGTTCCACTTGCCACGGTATCTCTGCCAAACTTAAGTCTCGTTAAGTTGGTAACGTTTAAAATCCGCGAATATGTTTCTGGCTTCCGTCCAACCCCCTCCCTGCGATCACATCCCTACCTGCTCTGCCTTCCGACTCCGATCTTGGCGGTACTTACATAGGTCAATTTGGTTCAAATTCAAATTACGTGCAAACATCTTCATGGAATCTGATTTGAAAAGACTCCAAAAATTCCTGCAATAAAACTAAGATAGCCCTGTATTAAACAGAGATTAACTATAAGATAAGATGAAACTGACTTAACAAAGAACAAAAGAACTATATCTACATGTTTAATTTATATTCCATATCCATATCATCTCCCGAAAGAGACTTAGATTAGACTGCCACACTTTAACCGATGCGGCACTCCATCCTTCTCTTTGCGCCCCCGCGAGAGACGCGGTGTGATGAATTACGAACCTCATCGCCACCAAATAGGCATCTCCCGCGCACACCTCGATCGTCCAACGTCCACAAAATAAATCAATTTAGATGAAATTGAATATTTATTTAATGAGACTGATATGATTCGCCTTGTTAGGGGATAACCATTTTTTTATCAAAAATGTTTCATGTGAACATGTTCGAAAAATGATTGTTATTATTTGAAATTTCATTGTAGAAGTTCATTGTAAATAATGATAATATTTTTTATGACACAGTAAATTTCACTTTTTACTAAATATCCATTTAAAAATATACAATTTTATTTTATTGTGAACATATTCAAACAAGACGAAAGATTTAACGCACATAAAATATGATGAAACTTCTATAAAACAGACATTTTTATTCATGCAAATTTTATTTTTAATTTTTTGTCGAACTATGATGTAAAACTCAAATTCAAATTTTCTATGTAAGTAAAGTGATTTATGTACTTTAAGTTGTCATCGCAAACAAAAGCCTCTCTAAAAAAGCTAAAATGGCAGTGCAATGGTGTTCTTCTACCGATCCTTATGTATGGAAGCGAAACATGGAACTAGCAAAATATGAATGAAAGTATAATAAATGCATTAAAAATTAGATCTTTTAGACGAATGTATGAAAAATCTGTGTAGGATAGAGTGTCGAATGAAAAAATAAGAAGTGAATGCGATACGAATGAAAGTGTTATGAACAAAATAGGAAAGGAAATTAAGATGCTTTGGACACATGTAAATAATGAATGAAGAAAGAATGGTAAAAAAGTATAAGTTAACTATTTATAAGGAACTAGAAATATAGGAAGACAAAGAAAAACGTGTCGTGATCAAATAAATCAAATATCGAATGTCGGCCAAGTGAGGAAGCAGAGAAATTGGCGTACGTGCATGACACGATGTTTGATACGAGTATTTGAGGAATTGAGAGAAGTATGTCAGAAAAGAAAGTGTAGCAGTCTATTCTATCTGCCTACCCTTTCGGAGAGACGGCATGATGGTTAGTAAGTTAGTTTACTTTGTATAAGAATCTATAATATTTATTCAGTTCCGTAATAAAATGTGGCCTATAAAAACAGTCTAACCCTGATGTTCAATTTATGTTCCACATTTTGCCATTTTAGTTTAACAAAAACTCTTGAAGTAGTGCGATAACAATAAAGGGTAGTAAAAAAGGCAATATTTTGTCCCTTATGCTATAGGGTTAACTATAAATCAGTTATCTACTTTCGATAATCTTACATTTTGCCAGAAATTTCATTTCCCGAGTACGAAATAGGAATATTTTTCTTCAATTCTTTTCATCTATCTTCCAATTCTACAAAACATACCTTATCCCAAATTATTATATTTGCTTCTTTTTTTTAATAAATATTAAATTAGTTTTGTATTCTCATAACTACAAATAAATTATTTAGGTATTTGAAAATAACTTTGTATAATCCACTAAATATTAAAAAAACACGACATGTTTCGGAGGATACCTCTATCTTCAGGTGTAAAAATATAATAAAAACTGATATAATATAATAATATTTATAATACCATATAGTGTTTTTTAATTTTTTTTTTAATATTTTGTGGATTAAACAAAGTTATTTTCAATTTCATTATATATGTATTGCCACAGTGTTAATGCCTTAGCGTTCAATCTTCTTCTCTTGTTCTCCTGCTTTATTTAGAACTGTGTCCTGTTATTTCTCGGAGCCTGTTCCCTGGAATGCAAATGTCCAACTGTCTCGCTATCTTTTAGGTGGTCTTCCTGCAGGTCGATTTCCTGTTGGTACTTTATTTGCGGCTATATTTATCACTCTTTCAGAACATGCTCTTTCCACGTGATCGCTCCAGTAGCGTCTTCTCAGTCTTCCTCATCGCACGACATCTTCTACATTGCAAATCACCAAGATATGAATCTTGTGTTAAAAGCGTGAACCCCAAGTATTATATAATAAAACTAATAACGGAACCATCTTGTAATTTTGTATGAAAGATTTTGTTTAACTGTTTATTAAATACATGTTTGTAATTTTTACTTGTAAAATTATGTAAAACTCACAATTAAACATATGTAAATTTTATGTGATTGAAAATGAGGCGTATCCCACTGCTAGGACATTTTCTTCTTTTTTTGTCCTGTCACACCTCCGTGGTGCATAGGGCCTCAAGAAACCTTCTCCACCCGACTCTATCGCATGCCTGATGCCTAACATCATCCCAAGTGAGGCCTGCTGCCTTACCTCGTCCTACAGGGCTCTTCTCCAGGTGGCTCTAGGTCTGCCTCGCTTTCTCTTTCCTCCCATAGGGGACCAATCTAGTGCACCCTGAGCGATGCAGGCTGGGTTCCGTCTCAGAGTGTGACCGATCCACTACCATTTGCGTGTAGCGACTTGTTCTCTAATTGGCTTTTCGCCTACCATGGTCCAGAGAACGGCATTTGACACTGTTTGGGGCCAATTGATTTTGAATATTGAGCGAAGGCACCTATTTATACACACTGCTAGGATATAAAGCGTATTTATTTAATATCCTAAAGAGGCGAAACGAGGTTTTTATAAAAATATATCGTAACAATTAGGGTACGACCACACCGGAGTGCCTGGGTAGGAGTAGAGACACAGTTCGCTTGTGATCACGCTCTGTGGCGCGGAGCTTATAGTGTGGTCCCATAGTTCGCCATACCTTATATCCATCACCTTAATAACCATTTGACCATTTCATCATGTTCATAACACATTCATTAGCACTGCATTCACTTCTTATAATTGCATATGACATTCTATAATATTCAGATTCACGATACATTCGTCTAAGAAATCTCATTTCTACGGCAATTATTCTAGTTACATTTTTAGCTAGTACCATGATTCAAATTCTAAATATATGACATATAGCTTAAAGTACCTTATGAAGCAATATTGTTTTAGTAAGACATACTGTTAACCAACAAAACGTTCCATTCGTTTCTGGCCGAGACTGTTCTATAATATAATGATATAAAAAAAATGTTTTCATCTGATACACTGTAGAATAAATAATTATTATGAATGAAAACGTCTGTTTTCTATAAGTTTTATTGTGTTAAATAGGAATGACATGTTTCGCCTTTCTAAGGCATTATCAAATGGCATGCCTTAGAAAGGTGATACATGTCATTCCTGTAAAATATAATAAAACTTGTAGAAAACAGACGTTTTCATTCGTATTATTTATTTTATGTGGAGATTCACATAATTGTTCAAGGAACAATAAATACCCTGTAGAAATGCATTAATCATATTTAAACACAGTGTTTTAAAAAAATAAAATACTATGTTACCATATTCAGTTTATGTATTGATATTTTTTTTCTTTATTTAGACAGCGACTGGTTTCGCCAGGCCAGCGAAGAGTATTTATTAGATATTATATTTTTAGAATACTTGTATTTTTAAATTATTGAATTAATCGCGTGTAAAATAATAATGTTTTTTACATCATTGTTACAAGATAAATTTTTGGTTTATAAAAAAGAAAGTTGACGAAAATTCTACTTTTTTTGCTAAGCCATTGACGAAAAACTTCAAATCGACTATCTAATACGACCGCCAGAGGGTGGGGAATATCGAAGGGTTAATGCTAGGGGTTGGTTGCTGGGCACGTGGTAAGGGGCGGCGGAGGAAAAGGGCAGAGGACACGAATGGGCGGACAACTGGGTAGGTACTCGTTTGTTTGTAAGTAACTAGTAACTACCCACGCACGTGATATTATAATATGTCATTGTTACTCGCCTTAATAAAGGGTATTTTCTTTAAAAAATATTTTTTTTTTAAATGTCATTTTTAATGGTGTCGTAGACAAAAGAATTTCTTAAAAAAGTGTTTTTGGGTGTTGTAGTGAAATAAATATTAACGCCAGTAATTACAACAAACAAGAACGTCTGTTTCTAAGAAGTTTTATTTTAATTGACGGGAATTGTGGAACATGTTTCACCTTTCTAATGCATAATCAAGTAACAATAAATAAGTAAAAACTGTGTTTGAATTTTAATTATAACAGAAGTTTTAATTATGATGACAATGATTAATTGGCGGTGATCTTCCTCCTCATTCTTCTTTCTTGTTGTAGACCTATGTGGTCTGTTTTCCAGAGTGTTGCTCCTCTTGTGA
The DNA here is from genome assembly GCA_022606425.2 of Lepidostoma basale. Taxonomy (NCBI): domain Eukaryota; kingdom Metazoa; phylum Arthropoda; class Insecta; order Trichoptera; family Lepidostomatidae; genus Lepidostoma; species Lepidostoma basale. Next base: position 344,574 of record JAHDVF020000700.1, on the reverse strand, counting down.
GGTAGATTCCGAGCTGTCCACACATCTTTTAGGAGGTCTTCCACGAGGCTTAGTCCCATGAGGCTGATTATGCAATGCAATATAGGGGAGTCTGGTGGTATCTATTCTTTGAACATGAACGTACCAGTCCCTTTTTCGCTGTCTGTTCCATCGTATAATATCCTCGACCTCACATATATCTCTCTTATTCTGGTGTTCCTCACGCAATCTCTCAGTGTCTTGCCTGCTATGGTCCTCAGAGTCTTCATCTCGGAAGTCCTCAAAACTTGTTTGGTCTTTACTGTGTCTGTCTATTATTGGTCTTACGCATGGCGGTGGTAAATGTAAAAATATATACAATGCTGATTCTCTTTCTACCACAAGAGAGCATTGAAGTCATTGTTCAGATAACAAAACTTCTAGAAAACAGACGTTTTCATTCGTATTCATTATACAATAAAAGATGATGCCCTGTCTACGTATTATGTCTACATAGTATATACCCGATGATATAACCCTTTTTCCAATTTTCTGATACATGCACCGTGGGGAGGGGAGCAGGTAGATCTGACGTAGGAGAGTAATTTCCATTAAGCTTAAGTTCGCATTTTGTTCGCGGAAAGCCAAACTCGGGAAATAACGAAGTTTCCTCAAATATTTTACGCTTATTCCGCGTTGTACATTATTCAATTTTTTTGTTAGTTTAAATTTTATGTTGCTTCTCATAAAAATACGAATGTGTGCCACAGATTTCAAAAAATCTTCATGAATGTGTTGCAATTAGTCGAATTTATTAATAAATAAATAAATAATCAGCACTTTAATTTAATTCCATTATTAATTTGAACTCCATGATTAATTTATAATAGTAAACACGATTGTTTAGTGGTTTTACTTGGATCTAAGTAAAACCACTAAACAATCGTGTTTACTGTTATAAATTTACATCAAAATCGTCGATTTCATTACATTAGTCTATACTGCAAAGTAATACAGATTAATGAAATGAAATCGAAGATTGATAGCGAAGCATGGAACTGGCAAAAGGTTGTCAACATGGATAGATTGAATGAAGAATGAATGGCAAAAAGTATAATATATGTTAATGATGTAAATGGAACTAGAAATAGAGGAATACCGAAAAGTAAATCAAATATTGAATATGGGCCACGCGAGAAATCGGAGAAATCGACGGGCGTGCATGACACGATGTATGAATTTCGAGGAAGCGAGAGAAGTATGTCAGAAAAGAATAGTGTGACGATCCATTCACAGAAAAGAATAGCTTGATGTTTAGTTAGTTTTTAGTTAGTCTGTACTGCTAAATATAATATTAATTTATATTTGTGATAGCGTGTAATTGGTCTTATCTTGTTGTTTTTATATGTGTATTGTATATAATATAATCGGTGTTTGTTACTATAAATAAATTAAATTAAGAAAACATGATAAAAATAATACTGAACATTATACAAGGTCCTACAATATTACCTGACCGAAATGGTTCATAAATATTTTGTAGAATTAGCATATATTGGTACATTACTATCATTGTAGTACGAAATCTTATGCAAATATTTAAAAATTGACTTTTTTTTCTCAAACAAATGATTTTTAAATGTCAGAAAATTAAATGTTTATTTATGTAATAAAATGCGTAGCAGATAATTATTCACCACTGGACTTCTGATGTTATTTAGAATAGAATAAATAACATTGTTTAATCTACTTTTATTTGTATTTTATGTTACCGCGACTTAAAATGTATAAAAGTGGATTATACATTATTATTAATTCTTTCAAATATTTTATATAAATGTTGAGCTTCATCGCATTAACAGAACTTTTTTTTACGAAACCGGTTTGTAGTAAAAAAAAAAAAACATTGCATTGCTTAAACAAATGTTCTATTTATATATAATATAAATTAAAAGAATTATTACAAATATTTTTTCTCTGTACTTATAACTCTTATACTTGAAATCTCCATCGTTAAGTAATTCAGCTTATTGTCCAGAATATATTTTATATTCTGAATAAATGTAGTGTATGGATGGAAAGTACTTCATTTTGTATCCGAGTTCAGTCACTTTTTTGCAAAAGCCGGCCTAATTAGTCTTTTGTATATAATTGTGTTATCGCGACTTGAAATGATACATTGAATGAAGAAGAAAAAACATTAAAATATGTGTAAACGAATTTCTGTAATTATTCAAATTCATATTTTACTAATTGAGTAACATATTTATTATTCAATTTAATATTATTAAATTCATCTTTTTTTTAATGTTAAATGCAAATCTTCAAATACATTTAACTTTATTTAGTTGTTTGCAATAAAATATTAAACGAAAATTCAAATTATAATGCAATTCTCAGATTCGTTCTAATTTTTTGAGTTACAAAAACTATTTCTTTTAATTTCGCTATCACTTTGTGTTGTGGATTCACATTTGAATAACTTTTTGTAAACATTGTATTTTCACAACACTATTTGCACTTTTCGCGAACATGTTTTGGTATTGAGAAGCCTTTCCACAGTGTGGTTTAATTTTTTTTAATTTCTGCACTGAGGAAGGGTTTCTGTGTCCCGAAACATGTTCGTGAGAAGTATTGTAAAAATACAATGATTTTAAAAAGTTATTCAAATATAAAATAATAACGTGTTAAATTAAAAAACTCAATTTTTATATATCGAATTTTTTGTTTCAAATTTTCACTTTTCGACATTTTCATTTTTCGACAGCTATTTCGTTAACCTATGTTGACATCATCAGGTGTTACAATATTATATCCTATGTTATATCCTATTCCTATGTCAATTTGAATTATTTCTTTGATATAATTTTGAAGTCCTTGCTGTAGTTGAGTTAGGTACCTAATTATAGTTAATTAAAACAACGGATAGTTACTTTTTATAGGAGAACATATTAAAATTGGGTAAAAAATAATAATAATAATTAAATTGTGATACATAAAAACAATGGACCAAATATAAAATAACTAAAAAAATCTCTATTTACGAATGAGATACATGATTACACAAAGTTAACGTTAGAGATAGTTGATTTAGGAAAAGTCAGGTTTTTTAACATTCAAAGATTGCTTTTCCACATTACAAAGCCTGCGAGTCCACCAGATACATGATGTAATAGGCGTTAGGGGCGGCGCCCCCCACGTTGGGCACCCCTAAACGGGCTGACCTTGCCGCGATATGCCGGGTGATAAATAGCCCCCCCCCCCCCCCCCTCTCGCTAGCTACCGGCGCTAGGTGTGAACGGCTGAGGTTACGTTACCAAAAAAACTAATATTTTTAGGATTCACTGTGATTTAAGTCTGTTGATAGTCGAAAAAAATATAATTATGTACAGACACGTTCAATATCACGTCACCATCGTTATCCATTCCATTTTTAATTATATCTCTAATACTAACCAACCAACCCTAAGACCGTTTCTCCGAAGAGATAGACAAAGAAGATTGACCATCATACACCACTATCTTCTTCTTGATGATTTTATTTTATGAATTAAAATATTGTTTTTTCGAAGGATTTACGCCCTCGTTTAAACAACAACAACAACAAACCATCACGACGTTCCCCTTAGGGGTAGGCAGAGAGAATGGACCGCCACACTACTTTATCCTGGCACACCTCTCTAGCTTCCTCCACATTCATACAGCGAGCCATACACGCACGTCGATTCTTCCGACTTCTAACATGACCGACCTTTAAAATTTGATTAATTTGGTCATGCCATGTTTTCCTCGGTCTGCTTCGACTCCGTACTCCATTTACATCATTAACGGATACTTTCGTAACCATTCTTTCTCTATCAATGCGCTCCATATGTCCAAACCAACGCAGCGATCCTTTCATAATTTTGTTCATAACACCTTCTTCCGCTCTAAATTCCTTTCCTATATTTGAGATTCTGTCGTATATCGTTCTACCACACATACGTCTTAGGGACCTCATCTCTACTGCATTAATTCTGCTCTCATCCTTCTTCTGCCAGTTCCATGCTTCGCTTCCATACATTAGGGTTGGGACCAGAACACCATTGTGAACGGCCGTTTTCGCTTTAATTGATTTGTTTCTGTATTTTTAAAGTAGTATTTTTAAAGCTCCATTCTCTTTGTTACCCGCACCAACCCTTCTTTCTACGTCACTATCCGTTCGGCCATCCGCTGTGAACATGCTACCTAAATACACAAATTCACTCACCTGCTCCAACTGTTTTTATCTGTAACTAAATCAAATATTTACGAACCATAGAACTGGTAGAAGAAGGATGAGAGCAGAATAAATGCGGTAGAGATGAGATCCCTTAGACGTAAATGTTAGAAAACGATGTAGGACAGAGTTTCAAACGCTGATATCAGGAAGCAATGTAGAGCGGAAGAAAATAATATGAAAAAATTATGAAAGGATCACTGCGTTGGTTTGGACACATGGAACGCATGGATGCAGAAAGAATGGCTAAGAAAGTATACGTAAACGATTTGAATGGAGTAAGGAGTCGAGGAAGAGAGAGAAAAACATGGCATGAAGGGATTTATTAAATTTTGAAGGTCGACCATATAAGAAGTTGAAAGAAAGACGAGAGGGGATGACTCGCTGCATGGATGTGAAGGCAATTATGTAGCAGTCCATTCTCTCTGAAGAAAGGACTTGATGGTTTGTTTATGTTAAATGTTAAAAAAAACTATAAATATCTGTAATGGTTATTAAGAATAGTTCCATGAAGGCTTTGTACGGAGGATGATTAACAATTCAATATTCCAATCATTCGCTTCTACTTTGTACTCACATCACGATGTGACGTATATTTTGGTAAATGTCGAGTCCATTACCAAAATAAAATCAGTTTGAGACACAGTTATGAAGAAAGGGGTAGTAATGTTTACCCTGCGGGGGTTGCAACCCGCCTCGCCCCGGCCCCACCGAGACTAACATCCGGTCGCAGGTCTGCGGGTGTCCGGAAACAATTTCCGGTCGCTATTTAAGGAAAGCAATGCGGAAAATTTGCGGACAGAATCGGTTTTCGGCTGCTGAGGTCTGGAAGTATGGAGATTATGAGATTTAAGTGGGATTCCGACGTTGAATTAGGAATTATCTGTGTTGATACCAGAATCAATATATACGATTGTTCAAGATAGCAGAGACCAAAAACCAATATATTTTTTTATTATATATTTTTTTTTTCATATAAAGTTTTGACAATAAATTTCAATAAATAAGATTTTTTTATATAGAGACAATATTTTTTTGGTTGAATGCATAGATTTTTCTAGACACTTTTCGAAGATAGTATAGTAGAAGTATGGTGAACGATGTTTATTTGTTAAGAGAACAACGTTAACTTGTTATTTAAGTTATTTATTAATGAAATATAACTTTGAAATAAACAAATTTTGCTGAAACAGCTGCCTCGACAAATTCAAAGAATTTAATTAATTTGTGATTTTATAACAATGTTCCAAATTAAACAGTTTTTTATTTATTATTGTTTCTTGAACAATGATATAAAACTACATATAAAATAATTTATACGAATGAAAACGTCAGTTTTCTAGACGTTTTATTATGTTTTATGGGAAAGCCATGTTTCATAGGACATTTGATAATGCCTTAGAAGGGCGAAACATGTCATTCCCATAAAATATAATAAAACTTCTAGAAAACTGAAATGTTTAAGGCATATAAATGACAGTAGGTTTATTTAATACCCATAAAAACGTCAGTTTTCTAAAAGTTTTATGTTTTTTATGGGAATGACATATTTCGCCCTTCTAAGGCATTATCAAATGACATTTGATAATGCCTTAGAAGGGCGAAACATGTTATTCCGATAAAATATAATAAAACTTCTAGAAAACTGAAGTTTTCATTCGTATTAATTATTTAATATGGAGTTTTACATCATTGTTCAAGAAACAATAAACAAAAAAAAACTGTTTAATTTGGAAATTTAAACGAAAAAACTGTTTGGTTTTCATTCGTATTAATTAGTTTTTTTATATAATTTTTTGAATTATTTTGTTTGTTGGGGAAATTTTATAATATTGCACAAGCATTTGCGAATATTGAACATTACTGGTAAAACCGTTACAGTAAATTTAAAAAAATAATATTAAACATTTTACACTATTGGAGTAAGCTCCTGAAACCGCGTCAATTTGACAATGGCTTGCAATACGTGAAGTAAAAAACTAACAGAAAAACCTGGACAAAGGAAATGTTAAAATACCATTCCAGATTCGGGTGAATTACGTTTCAAAAGCGGGTCATGAAGAATAGTCATGCTTCGACCGTAAAATCCAACAAGTCACGGACTTCATACAGCACTTAATCAACCCCTGGATGTCACGTGATCGGGGAGGGTGCTAACCAACGTAGGGGGGACACACAACCATTTTGTTAGTAGAATACTGTTTTGATATTCTTCTATAATTTATTTCATTTCATTTATTTATTTTAAATATATCTATAGCATTACAGAATTTTTTTTCCTATACACTAAAGATACAAGTTAGAGATACACAATAATAAGTAATACATAATACTCGTAGATTAATAAAATGAGCGAGAAACATATGATGAATGACAAATTAATCAAATAAATATACCAAACAATTATAATAAAGATAGTACTTCCCTCAGATGAACCAAACTATCACAAAATAGGTCAAATTCCGGGGTGATACGATTAAGCAAAGATATTGCTATACCTACCGGCATAACTATTGGCAGGTTGGTTCTGCATCGTGGGAGATAAAACAATCTATGGCCCTTTTGTCGAAGATAATTATCAGGGACGAACAGACCTATATCACTCAGGATTTCTGAGTTGTGTATAACCGCCTATCAGTCGAAAGAAGTAAACACCCAAGTGAATGTCTCGTCTCCTCTCGAGCGACCCGTAACCCAGCATCCCTAGCAAGAAATCAATCGGAAAGAGCCACGGGTAACATCCATACTCCCTAAGATAGAGGTATCGCAAATATTTCTTCTGCACCCTCTCCACCATCAGGTGTCAAGTGTCATTCCCATAAACTATTTATTGTTTCTTAATCTTGTTCTTCTTCTTCTTCTTCTTCTAGACCTCTGGTCTGTTTCTGAAATCAGGCTGGCCTCTCTTGGGAGGTTGACTCCCAACTATCTCTCCATCCCTTCGGCGGTCTTCCGGGGGGACGGCAGCCAGCAGGAATCTGATGCGCCGCAGCGTGTGGGATTCTGGTGGGATCCATCATCTGTACGTGCGCATTCCAGTATCTTCTGCGCTGTCTGCCCCATCTCACGAAATCATTCACCTTGCAGATCTCGCGGATGGCCGTGTTCCTCACCCTATCTCGAATTGTCCTTCCTGCTACCATCCTCAGCGTCCTCATCTCTGCCACCCGTACTTTAGCCTTCGTTCTTGTGGTATCCGCTCTGGTTTCAATGCTATATGTCAGTATGGGCCTTATACGCCTTATTTCGCAAGTTTTATATATTCTGACCTTACTGTCAGTTCTCATATACTCTTTATTATTTTGATCAAACATTGACTGTTATTGATGTATATGAATAAATCACACCTTTACAGAATTTAGCAGACAGGCGTGTTCGCCGCACAGCTGATGGGTCACTATTGAAAGTAGCCTGGGATTTGGCATAACCTCCAAGACTAATGCGTAGATGTCGTGTTAAGGTATACGAGTATATTCTACAATTTTGAGCGACAGTCATCATTGCATGCCAGCTGCTCGTGTTCCACTGAAACTTTCTCTCTTTAACATCAATTACGCTATTATAATAACTCTCAAATAAAGAATTAAAATATTCAGAGAATATTTATTTCAGTCAACTTTCAAGTTTTTATAAACAGGACCGCTTTATTTAAAGTAATAAAGTTAACTGTCAAACTATAAAACACCTTTTATGGTATAATTTTTTTTATTTTCGCGACAGCTATTTCGTCAACCTATGTTTATATCATCAGGTGTTACATAGGTTACTGAAACAGCCGCCGAGAAAAATAAACAATGAAAATTGTTATAACATAAACAGAGCAGAGCATAATTTAACAATTAATTGTATCTCAAGAGAGACGAAGATGTAAATTATTTGGAAACAGAATATGGTGGTCGAGGCGTTTACAGGACTTATGACCTGTCATTGGTTGGGACATTCTCCATTCCTCCCTTCTTACGAACACTACGTCTGACAATTATTTTTGAAAGTTGTATATATGCTACCATGTTGAGAAACATTTCACATATTATAGTTCAGTCTACATCCAGTATTTGCCTACAAGTATTTGTATACAATCAAAAAAACATAATGTCACAATTTAACAGTTAATAATATTGAAGTATTAAAGTGTTTCGGTCGAAACAATGGACTAAGTAATAATATAAGGGATTTGATAATACCTTAGAAAGGTGAAACATGTCACTCTTTCAATTATAATAAAACTTCTAGAAAACAAACGTTTTCATTCGTATTAATGATATACTTTTCTGTTATTCCTCTGTAGAAGTTGTACAGTGTTCCATTTCATCATGTAAATTCATTTCATATTTCTAATTTCTATCTCACTTATGTAGTATATGTACAGACTTAATTTACTTACTTACTTCTTATGGACACACAACTCTTAAAGAGTTTTAGCGTCCTTGATTATTTTTTGCCAAGCTCCTCGATCCTTAGACTTAAAATGTTTAGTTAATAACTAAAACTGATTAATGAATATTATTTAAAATTTTGCTATGATGCATTCACTTTGTGGTAAGGCATTTAATTTTTTTTTTAATTTTTTATATTTAAAATAAAATAATAATAAAAACAAAAATAAAAACACTGGACTTAGTTTTTCACCACTATGCGGTTATTTTAATTGCCGACTAGTTTCGCTTGTACCTAAGCTTCCTCAGGGCTTCGTAATAACATAATAAAATAATAATATTAACTATTATGGGCAAATAGGCGAAGTGGCGGAAGGCGGAAGAGGGAAGAAGGCTAGCAAAGAAGAAGTTATTACGAAGCCTTGATGAAGCTTGGGTACAAGCGAAACTAGTCGGCAATTAAAATAACCGCATAGTGGTGAAAAATAAAGTGCAATGTTTTTATTTTTATTTTATTTTAAATATACATAATAATAAATAAAAATGATATTATTTTATTTATTATTATGTATATTTAAGTAGCCCTTTATAACATATTAAAATCAAAATTATATAAAAATAAGTTGTGAAGTTAATTGTATGGACCTTTGAACCGGATGTAGTGAAGTCAATAAAATTGAGTGATACAAAAATGATTATTCCCCTTCGAGCACTATTAACGAAGGAATGTAGATTTCCATACGAAAAGAGATAACAATAATAATGTAAAGTGGAAAGTAATTTAACGACGATGTGAAACGCTTCAGTCACGTAGTCCAAAGAGAAAAGGTCAATAAACGAAGATGTATGAATAAATAAGCCACATTCGAGTATGTTCGAGAGCAGGTCGATACGTTCGTGGGTAGAAAGTTGTATTAAGGCATTTGCAAAACACACCAAATAACCAATACGCCGAATCTCTGAAGGGACAGGTACAGAGAAAAACCCACAACACTGTAATTTCCGAATAAAATTTTCTCTATTTATTTATTTATTTATTTATTTATATATTAAACACAAATGAGACATTACAAACGATAAAACATTTAGACGACTCATTTGGACACAAAACGGTATTACAAAGATAAAATAAAACAAAACAACATGAGACCAAAAAATCATACATATCAGAAGGAATCCAAATATGTCGACGTCAGTGAGGCAGTACTCTTTCCAGAATTCGCAATAATTTTTTTTATGAATACTGCCTCACTGAAAATGTCCAAGTCAGAGATGATTAGATTTATAAAATTCTATTCTTCAACATTCGGACATTGTGTCATGCACGCACGTAGATTTCTTTATTTTATAGTGCTACCTTTTCCTCGGCTTTCCTCTTATTCTAGTTTCGTTCACATCGTTAACATATGCTTTCTGTATCATAATATATTCCATTCTTTCCATGTTTTCGAACAATCTTGAAGCTTTTCAAAAATTCACTAATGTTTGAGTCTTCGACCAGTTTCGGCAGCTCGCTGCCATCTTCTGGTGTTGATTTAAAATTAGATTGAAATTGGATTTGAAAAGATTTTTTTAAGGCAGATGATTGCATTATTACAATAGTAAAATTAAAAAAGAATCCTTTTGATGGTTTGGACATATGGAACAAATGGACGAGAGAAGATTGGTTTAAATGTTGTATACAAGCAGTGTGAGTGGAAAGAGAAGTCGTGGAAGACCAAGGAAAGCATGGCATGGCCAAATTAATCAAATACTGAAAGGCGGCCTCATTCGAAGTTGTAAAAATCGTTACGTTATATAAAAGTGAAGGAATCAAGAGAGGTATGTCAGGACAGATCGGTATGGCGGTCCATCCTCTCTGCCTACCCCTTCGGGGAAACTGCGTGATGATAAGCAAGTTAGTTTTATATAGTTTTCTTCTCTCGTAATCTCTCAATTTCCATCTTTCACACATATTATGCTCGTACATTGATTTATTTAGTCTATCTATAAGACATCTTAGTGTTTAAAAAAAATCTATTAACGTATCATCATCATCATCATCTTTCCATGGGTGCTCCCTATAGGAATCCCCTCAATCGGCATTAGGCCAGTATTGTGAATCTGCTGCCTGTTCTATACAGAATGTGGCAGTCTTCCATAATATTTTTTTAAGTAAAAAATTAACAATATTAAAATTGTTTGTGCTTGTGTTGTATTTAATAAAAAAAATTATAAATATATTATTCTTGAAAAAACATTAACTTTAGCTTAACCCAACCAATGACAGGTCATAAGTTCTGTAAACACCTTGATCAACCATATTCAGTTTCCAATTTGCATCTTCGTCTCTATTGAGATACAATTAAATCATGAATTAATAACCCACGGTGGGTGAAATCCAGTATTCAGAAATACAGTAAAGTATAAGTATACATTCACAAAAAATATTGTAATCATATCTGGTCAAATTCTTTTGCATATAGATAGGAGTGACATCTCCAGGCGGCTTCTAACAATGCGCTAATGGCGATAGCCTTTCACATTGTGTTAATAAAGATGTTCTGCTAAATGCTAAAAATTAATCTCCATAGATGGCGTTAGTATGTGGATTATATAAAGTAATCTTAAAAAGATTAACATATGTAATCAAAATCTTCATAGATGGCACGTTGAAACTGACATGTTGAATTAGGCATAGATTTGTAACATATATACAATTTCCAAAAATTTGTCTTACATGGTCATAAAGAAAACTGTGAAATGGGGAATGTTGTAATTACATAAAGCGTGCGCTTAACCCAACCAATGACAGATCATAAGTCCTGTAAACACCTTGATCAACTATATTCAGTTTTTAATTTTCATCTTCGTCTCTATTGAGATACACTTAAATCACATAGCCCTTTGTTTAGGTCGAAAGACAATGATACCTCAACATTATTAACTCTTAAAATTTAAACAAATTTGATAATTCACTTTTTGAGTGTCGCGACGGCTGTTTCGCCAAGCGATGTTGGCATCATCAGGCGTTACAAACAGCTGACGAAAGTTGTTTGTAACATCTGTTGATACCATCACCGGGTGATGAAACAGGTGCCGTGACACTCAAAACGACAATAATAAAATTGTGATATCATAATTGTGTAATAAATTTCAACAGTTAAAATATAATGACCATTTTTATTTATGATTCCGAAAATTGATTGACATACCCGCGTACATCATTTGGAATGCCAGTCTTTGATTGAAACCTTTACTGATAATATTAAATAATAATTAAATAAAACGATGTTTTTTAACTACTTCCATTTTTGTCTTTATTTAGACAGCGACCGGTTTCGCCAGGCTCGCTGGCATCGACATACTGGTCAATTATTCGCTGGCATCGACCAGTCTATCGATGCCAGCGAGCCTGGCGAAACCGGTCGCTGTCTAAATAAAGACAAAATTGGAAGTAGTTAAAAAACATCGTTTTATTTAATTATTATTTAAAATGAACTTCCATCAAGAGATTTCAGTAAAATCATTTGATTATCTGAGAATATTAAATTGGAAAGTTTACTTAAGAACTTTTTAGTTACTTTGAATGTTATTATTTGCACAAAGTTACTACATAAAATTTCAAACAACACAAACATTATTTCTTAATATTATATTTGCTCACCAAGTTACTTTTCTAATATACGTGTGTTTACAGAATACTTTTATTAAAACAGGACCTTTTAGAAAACAAACAAACGAAGTCATCCGATGTTATCCGATCTCTTCCGAAGATTGTAAGCGTTTTCCTTCTCAACTAAATTGCTTTGTGTTTCGCTACAATATCCCTTACAAGGCTGTGAAATGGTTTAACTTTAAGCGTCACACATAGTCCTTTGCAATATTATTTGTATAGAAAAAACTAACGTTATATATTGTATTACAAAACAATCGATTTGTATTTCGTGAAAGCCTTGTTTTATATTGATTGCCCTATTCTTATAAATATTTGATCAAAACATTTAATTGGAGCGACGGGGCCCGGATTAAATTTTCGTTCCAGGAATTTATTCTCAGTTCAATAAACTTTTTTTTAGTTAGATTATTTAAAAAAAGAACGAAATCAATAATCAGCGCCGTCTCTTTGGAGGAGCAGGCAGAAAGAACAGCAGCGACACTGTTCTTTTCTGATATACTTTTCTCGCTTCCTCTATATCCATACATCGCGTCGATTTTTCCAACATCTCACATGGCCGACACGTAATATCTGATTGATTTGATTATGCTTCCTTTCCCTTGGTCTTCCTTCCGTTTACGATGTTTTATTAAAGCTATTTTTAGGGATTATTTCGTTTAATTTATGTGAAATTTTAGAGACAAAAGTTTTCATATTCGAAAATATGTGGAAAACTTTAAGAATATTTTCAAACTTTATTATTTGAATAAAAAAAGTTTTTAATTTCATAATTTTCAGTTTGAACTGAAATACAATAATAATAAAGCAAGAAAAACTAACTAACCATCACGCCGTCTCCCCGAAGGACAGCCACACTTTTCGTTCCTGACATACTTCTCTCGCTTTCTCTACCTTCATATATTGTGTCATGCACGCACGTCGATTTCCCGACTCCTCACGTAGCCGATATTTAATATTTTAAATATTCAATAAATTTATGTAATTGTACCCCAATGAGTTTTCATTCAATTTTATCGTACTAATTGACCATAAGTTGTTGGAATAAAAGAGTATACAGATGAGTATGAAAAGAAAACTCTCTTTCATTAAATTTTCCACATAATATACCCACAATAATCATATGACGTATATCGCCAACATTGATTTTTCCGAGTTCACGCATGACAAATGAATTATTAAGGATTGACATTTCGTATTTTACATAGGAGTGTTATCAAAGTGTTCAGTTCCATTAACCAAAACTCAATCGTATCGATGATATCTTCTTCTTCTTCGAGTGCCATGTCAGGTCCCCCCGACGTCGGCTAACACCCTGACGTAGGCCTTTCTGTCCTGTGTCAGATAGAACAACTCCCCCACCCCTCGAACTCCGGTCCATTCCTTGATATTCCCGAGCCAGAACATTTGGGGTCTTCCCACACCGCGCCTATCCTCGGTCTTCTCTTTTATGATGAAGTGCAGCATGTCGCATTTCTCGTTGCGGAAATTTTTCTAGATTTCACATCAGACAACAATTATCTTCCTACTCTGGCTCTATGGAGCACCTCATTGTTGGTGACCATATCAGTCCATAAGATCCGCAACATTTTGCGATGGAGCCATATTTCAAGTGCATCGATGATATATTGGGTTGATGCAAAAGTTATGACCGTTTTTTACATATACAATTAAACATTTTTTTTTAGATTTGTATTATTTACTTAATCAATCATATAATTTTCATCAGTTCTTATAACCTTCTCCCATCTTTCTATCAACTTATTAATACCATTAGTGTAAAATTGCGTGGATTTTGATGCGAAAAATGTAGCAAGGGATGTTTTTACCTGCTCTATTGTATCAAATTTTTTAACATTTAATTTTTTTTGCAGTGATCGGAATAAATAAAAATCGGAAGGAGCAAGATCTGGAGAATACGGTGGATGCTTGATAATATCCCAATTAAACTCATTTAGCTTGTGTTGGGTCATCATAGCCACATGTGATCGCCCGTTGTCGTGATAAAACACTACCCTTTTTCTGTTTACCAATTCTGATCTATCCTTTTGGGCGATGTTCAATTTGGATAATTGCTGACAATATCGTTTTGTTGTAATTGTCTGATTGCGTTCCAAGAGTTCAAAATACACAATACCCTTAAAATCCCACCAAACACAAAACATTATCAATTAGTGAAAAATCCCGAAATCGGAATTTTGTACACCATCTTCGTACCTGTCGAACTTTGATGACATCTGCTCCATATACTTCGCAAATGTTTTTGGTTGCCACACTTGCGGTTAGTCTTTGCGGAATTCATAATGTAAGCAATGACGTAAATGCACTTTATTACCGACATTTTGAAAAAATACAAGGACTCTTCACTGTACTCTGGCCAGGCCAAAACTGAATAGAAAGTAGAGAGAAAGCATCATTTATACAATGGAATCATTTAAAAGTAGATACCAATCATTATTTCTGAAGAATTTTTTTTTACCTAGGATCATGAAAAACGGTCATAACTTTTGCATCAACCCAATAATTACCGCTAATATTTAAGCCATCTATTCCGCAATTAGCATTAGTCGCAGAATCACATTGCGAATTATCACATATTCATTACAAGCTTACATACTGGTACCTATATCCATATCAGAATTGTGGAATTCTGCCAGATCTGAAAATCAAATACGTAACGTACTTTTATGACACTGTATTGTATTTCCTTTAAAACATACAGCTTATTTTTTTTAAAATTAACTAACTAACCATCACGCCGTCTCCCCGAAGGGGTAGGCAGAAAGAATGGACTGCCATACTGTTCTTTCCTGACATATTTCTCTCGCTTCCTCAACATTCATACATCGTGTCATGCACGCGTGTCGATTTCTCTGACTCCTCACATGGCCGACATTCAATATTTTATTTATTCGATCGTGCCACATTTTCCTCGGTTTTCCTGTATTTCTGGTTCCATTTACATCGTTAACATATAATTTTTTACCATTCATTCTTCATTCATTCTTTCCATATGTCCAAACCATATTAATGATCCTTTCATTATTTTGTTCATAACACCATCATTCGCACCGCATTCACTTCTTATATTTTCATTCGACACTCTATCATACACAGAGTATCCACACATTCGTCTAAGAGATCTGATTTCTACTGCATTTATTCTACTTTCATCCTTTTTTGCCAGTTCCATGCTTCGCTTCCATACATAAGGGTCGGTAGAAGAACACCATTGTGCACTGCCATTCTAGATTTTTTGGATAGGTTTTTGTTTGCGATGGCAACTTTAAGTGCACCATTCACTTTGTTGCCTGCCCCAACCCTTCTTTCAATATCCCTCTTCACTAGCCCATCTCTTGTGAACAACTCTCTTGCTTCTTTTTTTTAGATTAAATTCATTGTCCGCTGTAATTAATTTTTTTATTATTGTAAACAATATTTTTGAATGTTTAAAATTTAAATTTAAATTTGAAATACTGTTATTGTACGTATCGTAATTTATTTTCACGAGTTTGTCGTGACAGCTGTTTCATCAACCCATGTTGGTACCATCAAGTGTTACAAACATGTTTGTTTGTTTGTAACACCTGTCTAATCACTACACAACTCACTGAATGATACCAACATGAGTTGGCGAAATAGCTGTCGCGACAAATTCATAAAAATAAATTATGATACGTAACAGTTAAATACCGTCTTAGGACTGCTGGCATCCTGGGACTTCGACCAGCAGGACGTCCCCAACATCAATGGAGGGACGACGTTAGAGAGACCGCAGGTACAACATGGAAGCGCGTTGCCCAGGATCGACAGACACGGAAACAAAGGTATGTCCCTTCCGGGAGTGAACAGACTCAAGCTGATGATAATGATTAATATTTTCTCGCATCTTAACTTCATTACAGCAGAAAGCAAATCGACAACAGTAATATTAAAAATGAAAGTATAAATTTTTCAAACATTACATATTTCAGCTATATATAAATATGTCAGTTGTAATCAATTTAAATTGCATTGTATTGAAAACAGAATGCTCTTAAATATCAATATTTAAATTCATCTAATTTTGTTTCATTGAATCACGTTTACCACCTGGTTTGTATATATAAAGGAGTCAGTTAATAATAGTGTCACCAGTCTGTCGATGCCGGCGAGTCTGGCAAAAGCGGTCGCTGTCGAAAGATAAATGTGAAAGTAATTAAAAAACATTGTTTTATTTGATTATTATTCAACTTATTGAACGCTAATGCATTAACACTGTGGAATTCCATAGTAATATACTAAGGAATTTCAAATTAATTTTTTTTATTTACTTATTATTTAAAAAATATAAATAAATACGACATGTTTTGAAGGATACCTCTATCTTCAGGTGTAAAAATATAATAAAATATAAACAAAGAAAGAGTAATATAAAAATTCGATACAATAATGCAAATTTTAAAATTTACATGGTCTATTTGTTATTAGTAATAATAATATTTTTTTAACAGTAAGAACTAATAAATAATAATAATACTTGAAGATAATATAAAAAATATGTAAAAAATTGTAATTCAGAAAACTATGTCCTACTTTTACTCCTTTCTCCTTAAATACTTTATCTACATTTAATCTTCCAAGCTCCCATTCCCCATCAAATGCAAATTAAACATTTATTAATTTCTATATAAATAGTGTCTTTTCAAATGTATGTTTTTTCCTAAATTACATTTTTGTATTTTTTTATATTATTACAATTTATTATTATTATTTAATATTATTTATTAGTTCTTACTGTTAAAAAAATAATTATTAGTACTTATAACAAATAGCCTAGGTAAATTTTTAAATTTGAATTATTGTATCGAATTTTAAATGCGTTCTTATATTAGTCTTTCTTTGTTTTATATTTATTATATTTTTACACCTGAAGATATCCTCCAAAACATGTCGTGTTTTTTAATAATTAGTGGATTAAACAAAATTATTTTTAATTTCCTAAGTAAATTATTATTTAAAATGGAATTTATCATCATTGTTCATGAAACATACAATAATTATCTAATACTTGGTTTTGGTAATTCGGCTCGTTACTCTTTACGTAAAGTTCCTTTTTGAGAAGTGGACTGTTAGCTGTCCTTCTATCTTTTGGAGGTGTGTCCTTGAGGTCTGTTTTCTTAGGGTAAACTGTCTCTTGCTGACCTTACGCCCCATAATTTTGCCATTTTAGGTCATGTGATCATTCCAAAATAAATAAAATGATATTGAAATATACCATTTTTCGGTTTTCATATTAGAGCAATCGCAGAAAAACGTACAAATCCTTATGTTAATAGCGAAATTAGAATTAGTTCTCCTATGTATTACAACGACTGGACTATGGCGTGGCAGTATTTGGGTCACCACCCCCGGAGTGTAATGGAGTATAAATCACTATTGACACCCTGAATGCTCTACAAAGGGTAGATATAAATGCAACAGAACGTCTTTAAATCCACCCTTAAACGCGAAGTGGAATATCGTGTAAGAAGTTCTTTGTTTTGAAAGATTTATTTATTGTTTTCGAAGAATTCCAAATTGAATTTTATTATTTCGACGTTTCATTGAAATGGTAGACATTGTGGATATTCTGCTATTATTTTTATGACCACAAACTTTTTTGGCCTGTTCCTAGTTACTGTGGCATGTCTAATCTTTCAAATCCTAACTTAAGTTAGGTCTTACTCGATTTTGAATTCCGTGAGTTAATGTACACTTTCTAACGTGCACATTCATTATTTAACATTTGTACACTTGGTTCCCTTTAAGCATCATTTTGTAAAAATTTGGTGACACCATGAACATTTTAATGAGATAAGAAAAAAATAATCTTAGGTTTCCCATTCAGAAAAATAAATTAATAATTCCTTTATACATATTTATTTATTTTATTTTTTTGACATAAACGCCGCAAGGGCGCTTACAAAAAATTACATGTTGAGTAACAAATGTAATTAATATTTGCACACATAAACAGATAACTAGCATATAACGCAAAACACAAAAACAAGAATAAGGATAACATAATAGAAAATATAAATTTATCTGGTCTCAATCTAATGATTGGTCTGCAGCAAGGCGACGCATCTCCTCTTCCACTCCGCTCGGTCCTCGGCAACTCTCTTCAACTCCGCATAAGAGGTGTAGCCCATATCTCGGCAAATCTGGTCTAGGTACTCCTGGCGAGGTACTCCTCCTCTGCCAATCGATACCTCGACCATTCCCTCCAACACCTAATGCAGGAAACATTCGTGTCGCAACACATGACCAATCCATCTTGCGCGCCTCTCCGCTATGGTGTTCAACATGTGCCTACTCTCTTCAACTCTGCTGATTACTTCTTCATTTGTAATGTGGTCCCTCCATGAAACATGGGCAATTTGGTAATTAGGTACATGAGATAGAAAAGAAACATTCGTTATAATAATTTGACTGTGAAATGTCGAAAAGAGAAGACAATAAATTAATTCGGAGACAGGACACCCTGAATGCTCTACAAAGGGTAGATATAAATGCAGCAGCATGTCTTTAAATCCACCCTTAAGATCTTCCAAAGGTTAGAAGTTTAAAGTATATTAGTAGAATTAAGAAATCTTGTCACCAAATTTTAACCTTTTGACATGTAGTGATTAATTGAATGTTAATGTTTTTATTAGAATACGTGTTTACGTACATGTGTTCTATTAATTTAATAAATAAACAAACAAAAAAATCAGCTGTTAGCTAATATACATTCACTTAATTTTACTTATACAGCCAAAGCCATACACTTCTGGACATAGGCCTCATCATACTTCTCCACATACTCCTATCTTGCGTCTTCTGCATCTAGTCACCAATTATTTTCCTTTATAATCATTCCATCGCGTGGGAGGTCTCCTTCATATATGCGATAATATGAAAAAATATTATTTTATGTCTTCAGGCATAAACAGTACAGTGAAATGTTCGTTGTGTTTTTGGGTAACACCGTGTGATTTGGTAAACTCCTTCTCGACCGACGTTTCGGAGAAAAGGGAACCTTAACAACGGAACAAAAAGGGAAGGGAGAAAAGGGATTTCTGGGAACCTTTGTCTCACACGTACACACTGCCGGCGACACGGTACAACGGTGAAGTACCTTAGCAGACACAACACATATCACATTCATTACCCTGAAGATGGAGACTGCAACGATCTCCGAAACGTCGGTCGAGAAGGAGTTTACCAAATCACACGGTGTTACCCAAAAACACAACGAACATATTGCTGCCAACCGTGAAAATCTACGCAATTACAGTACAGTGAAGTTAAAATATATAATAATATATAGCCGCGATGATAATAATAAGTTATTTTAAATACAGAATGCGTAGTCTATATTTCGAATTGGACGATAATTGTGCGAAACCTCTAAAAGTGGGTAAACTAAATGATTATTATTTTTCTGAGAACTTTTCTGAGAACAAATATCTGATGTTTATTTTTCTTTTTTCTGTTTATTTTTTTAAACAGAAACACAAGTTTGTACAAATGTATGTATACGCGTTTCAGCACAGAGTTATTTAAAAAATAATATTTTCCTGGTTCCGAGGAAATGATTTCCCAAGTGACTAATAAGGAAGCAATGTTGCGGTCGGAGGGCGAAGAGTGAACGATGTAGAATGCAAGGTGAAGGATGAAGTGTGAAGAGTGAATGAAATATCCATTGCGTAGCTACGAGTACATGACTTAGTGATTTTTTTATAATGAAATATGGTATGCTATGTTTTAAAGATAGTAAGAAGTCTTATTAAAGATTTGATAATGTGGTAATGTGATAATGTGGTATAAAAGATTTGATAATGCAGACAACGAGCACGAACTGCAAGCCCTGGTGTCTAGTATGTATGAGGTATGCAAGCGATACGATTTGATGATGAATGTGAATAAGTCTAAGGTAATGATTTTCGAAAAAGAAGGAAGCATGACAGTCTGCAACATTAGTGTAAACGGTGAAAATCTGGAACAAGTGGATGAATTTGTTTATTTAGGAAGTATGTTTACAAAGGATGGGAGGGTGGAGAAGGATATTGAAAGAAGGGTTGGGGCAGGCAACAGAATAAATGGTGCACTTAAAGTTGTCATCGCAAACAAAAGCCTATCCAAAAAAGCCAAGATGGCAGTGCACAATGGTGTTCTTGTGCCGACCCTTATGTATGGAAGTGAAGCATGGAACTGGCAAAAGAAGGATGAAAGTAGAATAAATGCAGTAGAAATGAGATCTCTCAGACGAATGTGTGGCAAATCTGTATTTGATAGAGTGACAAATGCAAGTATAAGAAGTGAATGTGGTGCGAATGAAAGTGTTATGAACAAAATAAGGAAAGGGTCATTAAGATGGTTTGGACACATGGAAAGAATGAGTGAAGACAGAATGGTAAAGAAGGTATATGTAAACGGCGTGAACGGAGCTAGAAATAGAGGAAGGCCGAGGAAAACGTGGCACGATCAAATCAATCAAATATTGAATGTCGGACACGTGAGGAGTCGGAGAAATCGACGTGCGTGCATGACAAGATGTATGAATGTAGAGGAAGCGAGAGAAGTATGTCAAGACAGAACAGTGTGGCGTTCCATTCTTTCTGCCTACCCCTCCGGGGAGACGGCGTGATGGTTAGTTAGTTTTAGTTAGTTAGATAATGTGGTAGATGGTCACAAAGTTATAATACTGAATAGATAAGGTATTTATTTTTATCATCATCATCGGCTGTCCCTCGTGTCCGAGGATAACTATCCTTCACGGTTGTGGGTTCGCATGTATGTGAAGAGCCCAATCCTGGACCCACACATTCTGGGGCATCTGCGACAGAGGAAGACGCTAGTAGTGGAGCCATCACCGTCTCCCGATGGTCTGTACCTTCTCCACCTCCTCCTCTCTGCGGCGTCGTCTCTGCGTTGCGTTTCAAACTTCTGCGTGCATTTATGTGGTATTATTTTCCACCTAGGTCTGTCTTCTTATTCGCGTATTTTTTTAAACCTCTTCTCAAAAATAAAGAAACAAAATTTTAATATTAAATGACAATTTAAAGTTTCTTTTGCTTAATGTAGGCTTTTGGCCTGTTTCTCTGGAGAGATTGGCCTCTGCCCGGAAGTCGTCTACATTGGGGTTGGCCATGCAGCAAGTAAGGGAGTCTAGATGGATCCATTATTCTCACTTATATATTTTCCTTTGCCTCCCCGACCTATCGACTTCTTCGACCTTGCATATTTCACTTATTTTTTCAATTCTTATTCGGTCACGCAGTGTCTTTCCAGATTTGTTCCTGAGTGTCTTCATTTCTGACACTCTGACACACTTTAACGAATGATTTTATTACCTTTCAATTTACGAGTATAAGAAATCTTGAATATTGATAATCTTAAGACAAATTCAAGACGACGATCTGACTGTATAACGTAATTTACTTTGAAAAAATTAAAAACCTAAATAAATAAACTTATCTGGAGCGGAGACATTAAAAATGGATAGGTTCCTTTACTCTACTCTCCTAATTTGTTAATCTAGCAGACCTCCTTACATTTGGCATAATGTTTTCCATAAACAACAACAACAACAACACAGTAAATCATCACGCTATTTCTCCGCAGGGGTAGGCAGAGAATGGACCGCCACACTACTCTATCCTGAAACATCTCTCTAGCTTCTTTCACATTCATACAACGAGTCATACACGCACGTCGATTCCTTCGATTTCTAACATGACCAACCTTTAAAATTTGATTAATCTGGTCATATCATGTTTTCCTCGGTCTTCCTCGACTCCGAACTCCATTCACATAGTTAACGCATACTTTCTTAATCATTCTTTCTCCCTCCATGCGCTCCATATGTCCGAACCAACGAAGCGATTCTTTAATATTTTTGTTCATAAAAAGGTACATATTTTGCTGAGAGATCTAGTCTTTTACATTGATTTATTATAATTATGATGTTTACCCTAGTTTGAGAGTTTTGTGGAATAAATTTTTTTTAAATGCGAAAAAAAAGAAACATTACATTGTGTCATTACGCTACCAATATGTTGATATCACATAAAATACACTCTAAAATATTTGAAGTAGGTATTCAATAAATTAAATAAATTTCAAAAGCTTGCAAATTTCGATATGACTATTTTTCCTTCCATTGGAAAACGGTTATAAAGTAAGTAAATCACAAGGAAAGCTCACATAAAAACAGATCGCCAGATTTGGCCGACTGACATTTCGCGCCGCGACGATTTGCGGCTGAAAGTTTGATAGTCGGGCGCCGGCCAATCGCGCGGCCGCCCCTCGTGCGCCCCCTCTCCCCGCCCCCGCCCCCTGGCGCCCACGTAAGCCGAGATCACGTGGTCACATTTGTGTATAAGGGTAATCCAATTTGCGTGAATAACGCGGTCGTAACATCTGTCCGGGTATAAATATGACGAAAACAGTGGCGATAGATCGTTTGATTGCTTGATTTTTTTTATCGAAATTGCGTGGACGCTTTTATCTAACACGTGAAATATATACACGCCACGTGAAATGACTAACTAGCTAACCATCACGCCGTCTCGTAGAAGGGATAGACAAAAATAATGGATCGCCACACTGTTCTTTCCTGACACACTTTTCTCGATCCTTCAACATTTATACATCATTTGATGCACGCACGTCGATTTCTCCGAATCCTCACGTGGCCGACGTTATCATATTTGATTGATTTGATGGTGCCGCGTTTTCCTCCTTCTTATTTTTTTAATGAGTCATGTTAAACAAATCAAAGAATACAAGTATCTCGGCCACAACATCTTACTTTCCAGAGATAATCAGACTGTTGAGCTTCAGAGAAGAATCGATCTTAGGTGGGTGGTATATGGCTATCTGAAGAAGTTCTTTAATAGTAAGATTCCCCAGTGTCTGAAACGAAAATGTATGATCAATGCATACTTCCAGTACTGACATATGGAGCAGAAACGATAACCCTCACCAAGTCGACCATAAGGAGACTCCGTGTAGCACAGAAGAAACATGAAAGAGACATGCTACACGTAAAACTCTTAGACCGGATAAGAAATACTGAAATACGTAGAAGGTCGGGAGTAACAGATGTCGACGCAAGGGTAGCGAAGCTTAAATGGTCATTTGCGGGAAATGTTGCCAGTTTGGTAGACGATAGATGGACAAGAAGGGTGGTAGAGTGGAGACCCCGCGAAGACAAACGAAACAGAGGGAGACCCCCCACACGATGGTCCGATGACATTAGAAGAATTGCTGGCGATTGGATGCAAACTGCACAAGACAGGGATACGTGGAGAAGTATGGGGGAGGCCTACGTCCAGCAGTGGACGACAACGGCTGTCTAAGTAAGTAAGTAAGTAAGTTTAACAACAGAACGTTGTCACTATACCATACATTAGTAAGCAAGATGATAAAAACAGAATGTACTTTGCACTAAACTACATAAAAGTACCATAATGTATTACGTGGTCACGTGAACATTTTATGAGGTACGTATACCAATGACATGTTAGCTAAATACGAAAATTAATTGCCATTGCTTTTAGTTAGAGCTACTTAAAATCAATTTAAATACATGTGAGTGATTTTTATGGAAGGATTGGAAGAAACAAACATTTAATTTATTATACAAGTTGATTTTAAATTTTGAATAATTTTGTCACTTGTAAATGTTACATAATTGATGATAAAAAAATTACCAAAACATATTTTTGAGAGGTTTCGTTTTTAGGCAATAGATGGCACTTAAAATAATATGTTACTTAAGAAAATTCAAATAATTATCTAAAAGAATAGTCATTCCAGATTAATCTTTAGAGTGGAGAATTTATATTAGATTTTTTGTAAAAATTAAAAAATAATCTTCTTCTTCTTCTTTTAATAGATCTGACGATCTGTGACACAGAAATCATATCTCGTCGGATGATGAGAACCAGCTGTCCCTCCATCTCTTAGGCGGTCTTCCAGGTGGGCGGTGTCCGGAGGGGATTTCATAAACGGCTGTATACGCAAGTCTGTCACCATTCATTCGGGGTACATGGTCCCTCCAGTATCTTCTTCTGGATCGACTCCACTGAAAGATATCCTCTATTTCGCAAGTTGTTCTTATGTTTACGTTGCGGAATTACTGGAAAAACTCTCTGAGATCGTGTCCGCAACGTAGACATAAAAAAATCAATAATTTGAATACGATAATCAATAAAACGATTAAATGATAGAACACTACATAACAAAACAAGGAAGAATAATCAATTACTAGGAGGCGGCCACATGCGAAGTTGGAAAAATCGACTAGCGTGAATGTTACGATGTATGAATGTATAGAAAACTCGAGAGGTGTGTCAGGACTTAGCAGTGCGGCGATCCATCCCCTCTGCCTATCCCCCCGGAGAAACGACGTGATGGTTAGTTAGCTGTTTTTGAATATCTCTTAAACGTTTTAATCATCATCATCATCGTTATCATGTGCTTCCATGTCTGTCGATCCTGGGCAACAAGCATCCATGTCATACCGGCCGTATCTTTAATATCGTCTCTCCATCGAAGTTGAGGACGTCCTTGATTTCGGGTCGCAGTTCTAGGACACCACCGAAGTAGGCGTTTTGTCCACCTATCATCAGAGCTGCCAGCGACATGGTCTGTCCAGCGCCATTTAGCGCTGCCGCTCGACCCACGATGTCCGACACTCATGTTCTGACTCTTCCTTCGACGACCTTCGTGGCCGAGTGGTAAGTGCATTGACTGCCACCCCGAAGGTTCCGGATTCGATTCCCGGCGAGGGCAGTGTGATTGTAACACTGGTTGGTTTAGGATTTACGTGACAATAAAATGGCGATAGATTAGCTACCTATCACAAGTCACGAAAATCACTATGATAGCTATAATATCCTTAACATCGATTTAGCTCACGCTGTCATGATGTAAAAAGCGATTCAACAAAATAATAATAATAATAATAACAATAGTGAATATATAGTAATGACCGTTCACAAAGAAGTTCTAGTTCCAACTCTTATGTGTGGATGCGAAGCATGTTACTAGCAGAAGAAGGATGAGAGCAGAATAAATGCGGTAGAGATGAGATCTCTTAGACGTGTGTGTTTCAAAGTTTCAAATTCTTATATTAGGAAGGAATGTAGAGCGGAAAAAAGTATTATAAACAAATTATGAAAAACAATGCGTCGGTTTAGTCAAATGGAACGCATGAATGAAGAAATAATGGTTAAAGTATACGTCAACGATGTGAATGGTGTACGGAGTCGAGGAAAAGCGAGGAAAACTTTAAAGGTCGGCCATGTTAGAAGTCGGAGGAATCGGCGTTCGTGTATGACTCATCGTATGAATGTAGAGGAATCTAGAAAGGTGTGTCAGGATAAAGTAGTGTGGTGGTCCATTCTCTCTCCCTACCCTTTTGGAGAAATAGCGTTAAATAATAATTAAATAAAACGATGTTTTTTAACTACTTCCACTTTTGTCTTTATTTAGACAGCGACCGGTTTCGCCAGGCTCGCTGGTATCGACAGACTGGTGAACAGTCTGTCGATGCCAGCAAGCCTGGCGAAACCAGTCGCTGTCTAAATAAAGACAAAAGTGGAAGTAGTTAAAAAACATCGTTTTATTTAATTATTATTTAAAATGAACTTTTATTATTTAAAGAGATTTCAGTAAAATCATTTGATTATCTTAAAAAATAGCGTTAAGATTTGTTGTTGTTTTTGTTGTTGTTGTAGTACAAATAAGTTAATTTTTTTATTAACTATGCGAACAAACATATAAATATAAACGACAGTTAGTTTTATGCATTAATTCATCAGGTCTAATCAAATCAGTTTTTTTTTTCTCAACAGAAAATACAAAAAATGGTAGTCCATTGTTTTAGCCGAAACACTATGATACCTTAACATTATAAACTGTTAAATTAAAAAACGTTTTTTTATGTATCACAATTTTTTTCGCGACAGCTGTTTCGTCAACCTATGTTGACATCATCAGGTATTACAATAATATATCAAATGTCAAATTTTCGTGATTTTTCGAACCTTTACGTGCATTTGTTCCTATGTCAATTTGATAAACGTTTTTTTACATAGGAACAAATACACATAAAGGTGCGAAAAATCACGAAAATTTGATATTTTATATATTATTGTAACACGTGAAGTGTGCGCAGGAGATGCCTATTGGTGGCGATGAGGTTCGCAACCATTCTTGTGACAATCCATTCTTTCTGTTTACCTTTTCGGGGAGACGGCGTGATGTTTAATTAATTAATTAGTTTGTAACACCTGATGATGTCAACATAGATGGACGAAACAGCTGTCGCGAAAAATAAAAATACAATTATGCTACATAAAACAAAGTTTTTGAATTCAACAAACAATAGTAGTGTTTGAGGCATAATAAAAGCATCATACATATATCAGAGGAAAAGAAGAAGCTGAAATCTTTTATTTTAATCAGATTGATTTCTTTACGAAAATACTTTAAGATAAAAAGCGATAATTGAGTGCTCTTCCACCCTCTCGAGCCCAAGTCCCTCTTGGGGAAAGATCACATCTCCTCGAGCATAGTACCGCGGGCCAACTCAGATGCTGCAATCGATATTCAAATGGGTCTACCCCATAGTGACAGCATTTTACAATAAGTGACAAAGGGTTGGTTTTTGGTTCAATTTATTCCAGTTTCGTTTTTGATTATTTTAGTATTTTATTATTATATTGTATTTTACTTTTTTTTGCCTGACCAGAACCCCATCGCAGTTATCAATATTAATGTTACAAAGTAAGTTGAAAGAAAGAAGGAAGATATAATGTAAAAAATATATATATTTTAAACGGAAATAGAAATAGAGGAAGACGCAGTTAAACGTGGCACGATAAAATTAATGAAATATTGAATGTCGGCCACGTGAGGAATCAGAGAAATCGATGTGCGTGCATGATACGATATGTGAATGTTGAGGAATCGAGAGAAGTATGTCAGAAAAATTACAGTGAGGCGGTCCATTCTTTCTGGCTACAACTTCGGGAAGTCGGCCTGATAGTTAGTTAAGTTTATGTAAATAATATTAATAAGAATGAAAACGTCTGTTTTCTAGAAGATTATTAAAATTAATGCAAATGACATGTTTCGCCTGTCTAAGGCATTGTCAAATGTCAAATTATTCCTTAGAAAATGTGAGATTTGATAATGCCTTAAAAAGGCGAAACATGTCATCCCCATTAAATATAACTCCAGGAAACAGACGTTTTTATTCGTATCATTTATTGAATTATTAATTTGTTCAATAAACAATAAGGACGCTCAATTGTTTTAAATAAATAAAAGCAAGTTGTGCTTGAGCTATCCACTATTGATTATCTGAAAGAATATTTTATAGCATAAAGGACTTAGTCGTTCAAATGTCTACCGTGACTTTGATTGGTGCTAAATATTTCAGGCCTGCGTTCTGCCAGTTGGTACTTTGGTCTTGAAACTGTTACGTTTTCTAAACAAAGTGCCAAGAAACTACCAGTGACCCAAAAAGCAATGGAAAGAGCCATGTTAGGAATAAGCCTAAGAGACAGAGTCAGAAATGATACGGTGAGAGATCTCACTATGTTTTCAATTTTGCAGGATTTGCGAATTTCTTCATTGGGTATCCTATCTCTAAGGGTTCTCCCTACAATAGGTCGCAATTTTCTCATTTCTGCTTCTCTGTTCACAGATGTTTGGTTCTGACAGTGTCTGCTCTTGCTTCGATTCCGTGTGTATAATAAACATAACATATCATAATAAAACTCCGAGTAAGCGGTGGGTAACCTTATATGACTAAGTTGTATTAAAAAACATGAACGAGCATGAACTACAAGTCCTGGTGAATTGTATGTATGAGGTATGCATGCGAAATGATCTGATGATGAATGTTAATAACTCCAAGGTAATGATTTTTGAAAAGATGAAATCGTGACAGTCTGCAACATTAGCGTGAATGGTAAAAATTTGGAGCAAGTAGTTGAGTTAGTGTATTAAGGTAGTATGTTTACAAGAGATGGGCGAGTGGAGAGGGATATTGAAAGAAGGGTTGGGGTAGGCAACAAAGTGAATGGTGCACTTAAAGTTGTCATCGCACACAAAAACCTATCCTAAAAAGCTAGAATGGCAGTGCACAATGGTGTTCTTCTACCGACCCTTATTAATGGAAGCGAAGCATGGAACTGGCAAAAGAAGGATGAAAGCAGAATAAATGCAGTAGAAATGAGATCTCTTAGACGAATGTGTGGATACTCTGTGCATGATAGAGTGTCGAATGAAAATATAAGAAGTGAATGCGGTGCGAATGATGGTGTTATGAAAGGATCATTAAGATGGTTTGGACATATGGAAAGAATGAATGAAGAAAGAATGGTAAAAAAATTATATGTTCACGATGTAAATGGAACCAGAAATAGAGGAAGACCGAGGAAAACGTGGCACGATAAATCAAATATTGAATGTCGGCCATGTGAGGAGTCAGAGAAATCGACGCGCGTGCATGACACGATGTATGAATGTTGAGGAAGCGAGAGAAATATGTCAGGAAAGAAAAGTGTGGCAGTCGATTCTTTCTGCCTTCCCCTTCGGGGAGACGGCGTGATGGTTAGTTAGTTAGTTTTTTGTATTAAAAAACAGTGTTTATTGCAAGTTACTTAGGTTACGTACTCGTATACATATGTGTACCACACAATTATGAATAAAATATGTGCACTGTATGAAACGTCACACCCGTATACAAGCGTGTTCAGAAACCTCAAACAACGGGCTTGCCCAATGCTCTTTAATCCTAATAGGATTTATGCGTCGTCAGGGACGGGGTAGCGGAAGGCGATTGCTACAGGGGTTTGCCTCACGTGAGCTGTTGGTTGTTTTCACTCATGCGGCGAATTTGCTTGGGCTGCTTAAAACAGTGTTGTTCGCAATGTAGTCAAGGTTACGCTGGCAAAGGTAAAATAATCTTTGAAATCATATGTTATTTTTTATTTTAACTAACTAACTAACTAACCATCACGCCATTTCCCCGGAGGGGTAGGCAGGGAGAATGGATCGCCACAATGCTCTGTCCTGGCATACCTCTCGGGATTCCTCTACATTCATACATCGTACCATGCACGCACGTCGATGTTTCCGACTTCGAATGTGACCGCCTTTTAGTAATTGATTAATTTGGTCATGCCATGTTTTCCTCGGTCGTCCTCGGCTTCTTTTTCCACTCACGCTGCTTGTGTACAACTTTTTAACCATTCTACTTTCATCCGTTCGTTCCATATGTCCAAACCATCTCAGGGTTCCTTTTTTTAATTTTATCCATGATGCAGTCAT
Organism: Lepidostoma basale; assembly: GCA_022606425.2. Classification (NCBI taxonomy): domain Eukaryota; kingdom Metazoa; phylum Arthropoda; class Insecta; order Trichoptera; family Lepidostomatidae; genus Lepidostoma; species Lepidostoma basale. Next base: position 314,966 of record JAHDVF020000700.1, on the reverse strand, counting down.
CTGCCTTACATTTCTTTCTAATTTCATCGTTCGGTATTCTATCATACAAAGTTTTCCCGCACATTCTTCTTAGTGATCTCATGTCTACGGCATTCATCCTGCTTTCATCCTTCTTTTGCCAGCTCAAAGCTTCACTTCCATACAAGATTTTTATTTTATTTTAGTTTGAATCTTTATTGCATGTTTTTAAATTATTGGAACAAAAATTTAATTCGGAGTTATCTATTGCAAAATATATTATAATATGGGCAAAATACTTTTAAAAAAAAGATATTTTGATTATCTATATACTTATATCGATAAAAATGTGTTTTTAGCAAATTTATTAGAAAGCTAAATTTTATATCTTCTTCTTCTCCTGATAGATAGGTCTGTTCCTGAAATCAGGCTGGCCTCTTTTGGGAGGTTGACTCCCAACTATCTCTCCATCTCTTCAGCGGTCTTCCGGGGGGACGGCCGCCACAGGAATCTGATGCGCCACATCGTGTGGGATTCTGGTGGGATTCCATCCTCTGCACGTGCGCATTCCAGTATCTTCTGCGTTGTCTGCCCCATCTCACGACATCCTCCACCTTGCAGATCTCGCGGATGGCCGTGTTCCTCACCCTATCTCTAATAGTCCTTCCTGCTATCAACCTCAGCGTCTTCATCTCTGCCACCGGTACTTTAGCCTTCTTTTTATAATAGATGAAATTAATTAAATTAAATTGTTAAATTATTAAATTAAATTCATTAAATTATATCCATTAAATTAAATTAAAGATCTTTTAGACGAATGTGTGGATACTCTGTGTATGATAGAGTGTATGATGTGAATGCGGTGCGAATGATGATGTTATGAACAAAATAATGAAAGGATCATTAAGATGGTTTGGACATATGGAATGAATGAATGAATAAAGAATGGTAAAAAATTATATGTTAACGATCTAAATGGAACCAGAAATAGGAAGAGACCGAGGAAAACGTGGCACGATCAAATAAATCAAATATTAAGTGTCGGCCATGTGAGGAGTCTGAGAAGTCGACGCGCGTGCATGACACGATGTATGAATGTTGAGGAAGCGAGAGAAATATGTCAGGAAAGAAAAATGTGGCAGTCCATTATTTCTGCCTACCCCTTCGGGGAGACGGCGTGATGGTTAGTTTATTAGTTAGTTAAATTTAATATCGTTTTCGAACATATTTTATTATTCTTTTCATCTCTAAGAGCCATCTCGTCTACAAATGTTGCTATTTCCACCTTGTGGACTGAACAACGATGTGGTGCTACTTCTGAACTATCGTTTATTTATTTGAAAAAAAACGTTTTTTAACTCAAAATATGTCTAATAAACTGACAGTTATCAAAACATGTCAACCATCAACTAAATATAACAACAACAACAACAAACCATCACGCCGTTTCCTCGTAGGGGTAGGCCGAGAGAATGGACCGCCACACTACATTCATTATGCGAGTCATACACGCACGTCGATTCTTCCGATTTCTAACATGACCAACCTTTAAAATTTGATTAATTTGGTCATGCCATGTTTTTCTCGGTCTGCCTCGACTCCGTACTCTATTTACATCATTAACGTATACTTTCTTAACCATTCTTTCTCCATCCATGCGCTCCATATGTCCGAATCAACGCACCGATCCTCTCAGCTAAATATCATAGTCCATTTTATTTATTTTAATAACTAGCACCACTAGCGATGGCTTGTGTACCTTAATAGGTAGATGGTAATGTAGAATGAAGGGTAAAATAAGAATATGTGTGAAATTAAAATATTAGATACAAATGTTAATAAATTTTTCGGTTTGTAGCAAATTTGCTACACAATGCAATGAAATGTTGAGTTTCATCATTGTTTAAAAACATTAAAGTACGCATTCTTCGTATATTTAAAGCATATGCATCCGAATGTTCATCTTCTAGTGTAGAAAATGATTTACATAAGTAAATCGTGATTGAAAAATAGCTGGTCCAGAAAGTATAGGGGAACACGTGCCAACAAATTTTATATTTTGATCATTGATTATAAGGGGATTTGAGAAAATAGTTGTTCGCCAGGTGAAAAAACTTATAGGTGGCAACTATCTAGTAACTCTTCTTCTTTCGGTGCCGTGTCAGATCACCCCAACGTTGGCGATCACTGAAGCAAAGGCATCTCTATCCTGCGAAAATTCTCATATTTAGGTCATGTGCTAAGGGGAGAAAAATACCGCCTCCTTCGACTGATATTAATGGGTGAAGTGGAGGGACGTCGGGGAGTTGATAGAAGGCAGCTGTCCTGGCTGCGGAACATCAAAGAGTGGACAGGAATAACAAGAGTTCAGAACCTGTTCCAAGTGGCGCAGGATAGAGATGCCTTTGCTACAGTGATCGCCGACGTTGGGGGGACCTGACACGGCACCGAAAGAAGAAGAAGAAGATTGGAAGATTATAACAAATTCCATTAAATAGATTACAACATGGTTTGTTGCGTTGAAACAAGTCGCAAATCGATGTACGTAACTATTATTAAGCTGTGTTCAACATTTCGTATGTTTCGAAGCGTGACAGTGCAGTTCGGCGAAAGATAGACTGTTTTATAAGCCTTGTTAAATTGGGCAATTTATACAATTCCATACTGTCCATATTATATCCCTACACGATGTACAATGTATGTGCCCTATTTCTGAGGTCTGCCAAATATGACACGAATGTTCATGCCAAGTACCAAATACTTTAACCTAATATTAGAGAACTAATTAATTTTCAACCCATTTTACAGAGCGGTATATTGCTTTATGTATTGTTGAAATTAAATTGTACGATTAAAAAACAATAGTTATAGGAACAGTAGATCTGATTATGTACAAAAATCAATTTATTCTTATACTAAGGCATAGCTAAAAGTGATGACGAACATAAAAAAATTGATTTAAAACTATTTTCCTTCTTCTTTTTCCTTATTGCAGACCTATGTAGTCTATTCTCCAGAGTGTTGCTCCTCGTGTGAGGTAGACTCCAAGCTGTCCTTCCATTTTTTAGAGGTCTTCCACAAGAATGAGTCCCAGGAATGAGGCTGATTATGTAATGCAATAAAGGGGATTTTTTTCTTTATTTATACACTTTGTTTATACAAAACTTACATTGAAAAAATTATAATTACATAGACGTTATGGACAATCAGTCATTCTTCAGTGATACATATTATAAAGATACATATTAAAAATATGTATTACTGAAGAAGGACTGGTTGTCCGAAACATGTCTATGTAATTATAATTTTTTAATGTAAGTGTTGTATAAACAAAGTGTATAAAAAAAGAAAAAGAGAAATAAAGCAATTACAACACAAAGTATGGCGAATATAGAAGCAATATAGGGGAGTCTGGTGGTGTCCATTCTTTGAAAATGACCGTACCAGTCCCTTTTTCGCTGTCTGGTCCATCTTATAACATCCTCAACCTCACATATCTATCTTATTCTGGTGTTCCTCAACCGATCTCTCAGTGTCTTGTCTGTTATCGTCCTCAGTGTCTTCATCTCAAGTCCTAAAAACTTGTTTGGTCCTTGCTGTGTCTGGCCTTGCTTCGACGCCATATGTTATTATTGGTCTTACCCATGCTTTATAGATTCTCATTTTACTCTTAATGTCCATGTCTTTGTTTTTCTATATTGTGGATTTATAAACTGTATTAAATTCAATATTAAATATTCAAGAAAATATAATTATCACATTTGATGAAGCCTTACCATGCCGAATCATGACATTTCCACAATATGGTATGTAATAAAACTTCAAGAAAACAAACGTTTTCATTAATATTACCTATTTATTATAAACTGCGGTTATTTAAGTTATTTAAAGGCAACAAAGTGAGCCCAAATTGTGACATAAACAAAATATTATTATTATATTGTCTTAGCAATTAAAACCTATTTATTATTAAATATTGTCTTAACAATTGTGTAAAATTCACAATTGAATCATATGTATTATAGATTTGTATAATTTATAACGAGAGCATATCTTAAATACTAAACTTATTAATGATTTGAATGGTTGAAGTAAAATAGGCACTTAATACCAACAAAAAAAAACTAAGTTTGAAGTTTTCTAATTTTAATATAGATCGAAACTGTACGAGTATACTTAATTTTTTTTGTAGTTAGTTTCTATTTTACTTCAATATTTTATTCATGTATACCAATCTCTACAATCTTCTTCTTCTTCTGGTGCCGTGTCAGGTCTCCCAACGTTGGCGATCACTGCAGCGTAAGGATATTAGACCTGCGCCACTTGGAAAAGGTTCTCAACTCTGCTAATTCCTGTCCCCTCTCTTATATTTTGCAGGGATAAATATCTTCTGCCAACTCCTCGGTGTCCCATTTTACTTATGATTATCAACCGAACGAGGTGGTATCTTTCTTCCCTTAGCGCATGACCCAAATAAGAGACCTCTCTAACCTTCACACTTGACAACATCTCTCTAATGGCTCCGGCTCTCTGTAGTACGTCTGCATTATAGGCCCCATTGGTCCACGGTATACGGAGCATTCTGCGGTATATCCACATCCCAAACGCTTCAAACTGGTTCATTATATTCACCTTTACGTAATATTATACGAGTATAATGATTCTATGTATGTCGCTATGCTTCGCCTTGAGATGGAAACCAGGATGCACTAGACTGGTCCCTATGGGAGGAAAGAGAAAGCGAGACAGACCTAGAGCCACCTGCAGAAGAACCCTGCAGAACGAGGTTAAGGCAGCAGGCCTCACTTGGGATGATGTTAGGCATCAGGCATGCGATAGAGTCGGGTGGAGAAGGTTCCTTGAGGACCTATGCACCACGGAGGTGTGACAGGACAAAAAGAAGAAGAAGAATGATGGTAGGTGTAATCCCATAGATTTTAAGTAATATAAAACATTGCACCATTTGTTTATGTCACATTGCATATAATGACGTTGAACGATCGAAGTGTGCGCGGGAGATGCCTTTTGGTGGCGATGAGGTTCGCAACCCATCACACCGCGTCTCTCGCGATGGCGAAAAGAGAAGGAGGATTAAAGTGTGGCAGTCCATTCTTTCTGCCTACCCTTTCGGGTAGACGGCGTGATGGTTAGTTAGTTAGTTAGTTAAAACATTGCACGAAAACTAACTGGCAACAAGATAATGTTTTATTTTTTCGGACTTTACTACAGGCCGACAAAATGCAGTGATTTTGAAAAGAACGTTTTCACAATTCAAGTTGGTGAGCAAACAACGAAATGAAAGAATCTTGTGCGAATTATATAATACTTTACTGGTTGATTGATGAGGTATCCCCGACGCTCTCGCTGGAAGATGGCCCCGAATGTGATTACGCCAGGGTAGTTCCATGAATAATTATGTAATTAGATACAACACACATTTTTCCCGCCTTGGCTGGTATTCGATAAGTGCAAAAGTAGACTCGAGCGCAATCTGGCATGATGGATCGCGCTGCCCCGTCTCTCAAGATAAAGTAGCTCGGTAATTAATGAAAAATCGATTTTTAGATTGATGTTTACAAATATAAATTTTTACGGAGTAAGATCTGTTTTGTTATTAAATTTTGCTCCTCTCATATTCATATTATTATATTTCAACAACAACAAACCATCACACACTTTCCCCAAAAGGGTAGATACAGAGAAAAGAACGTCACACTACTCTATCCTGACACACCTGTCTTACTTCTTTCACATTCATACAGCGAGTCATACGCGTACGTCGATTCTTCAGACGTCTAAAATAATAATATCTGATTAATTTGATCTTGCTATGTTTTCCTCGAACTTTCTCGACTCCATAATCCATTCACATCCTTAACTTCCTTGACCATTCATTCTTCATCCGTGCGTTAAATAATTGTGTTCATAATATTTTCTTCCGCTTTGCATTCCTTTCTGATATCAGCATTTGAAATATTATCATGCATAGTTGTACCACAGATGTGTCTAAGGTTTTTCATCTCTACCGCATATATTTTGCAGTCATCCTTCTTCTGTCAGTTCCATGGTGCATGCAAACATTGCTCTATTTACTTTGAAAGGGGTAAATGTTACGTTTTAAAAATAAAGAAAAACCTCCAAATACGCTGATTTAATTTTCTTCTTATTTTTCTGCTTTATTCAAGGAGGCTGTTCCTGGGATGAAGGTGTCCAGCTTTCTCGCTTTCTTTTAGGTGGACTCTATAGAGGTCGATTGCATGTAATTACTTTATTTGCAGCTTTAATTATCACTCTTTTAGAAAACTCTCTCTCTTCACGATCTCCGCGGTAACGTTTTCTCAATCTTGCCCATCGCACAACATCTTCAACATCTTCAACATCATAGACCATCCTTATTTTAGATTTTCTCACTCTGTCTAGGAGAGTCGTTGGATCGGAAAGTCCCCATTTCTCTGGTTGTTACGAGAATTTTTTTTTCTGATGATGTCAGGCCTCGTCTGAATTTCACGTGTCATTATATGTCGAACGCAGGTTTTATAGTTTTGTATATTGCTCTCCTTCAGCATATTTTTGTTTTTCCAAATTGCATTTTGCTAGCATCCAGCCACAACGGCAACTTTGTTTGTTAGTTCTCTTACTCCTTCATAGAGGTCACTGCTACTTGATGCATCAACACCTAAGTACATAAAATGCACCACTTTTTCTGTTAAATTGTGTTTCTTTTATATATATGCTTTGTATACAATACTCACTTTATTAAAAAAAATTAAAAACCAAACATGTTTTGGACACACAAACCCTTCATCAGTGATATTGTACATAAGAAAAAACACGAATGTGGTCATTTTTGACAGTTATTTAAATAATTGTAACCTCTGCCAAAATCATTTTAATACCTGATAAAACTGACTACATTAATGATTTTTTTTTTAATATTTGTAATATTTATATAATATCACTGATGAAAGGCTTGTGCGTCCGAAACATGCTTGGTTTTTAATTTTACTTTGTGTTCTGTTGTGTATGATGTGTGTGTTGTATACGAAGTATATATAATATAAAAAAAGAAACATTAAACATCCGTAACACAAAGCAATGGCGAATATAGAAGTAATTTATTGTTTTTAAACTAATTAATTTTTTTATTTAAATTAATTAAGTTAATCAAGCAGTGTAAATATACTTGTATGTATGATAACAGTAAATATTTATAAATGTGTGCATATCAAGTGTACGAAATACTGTGAGATCAGAGGTCATTGATACATTAAAACGTTAATTGACTTGATCACCCTTGTTTATCATTCAACTTGACAGGGAATTCACTGAAGTATCTTCACGTATTTAAAAACTGTTTCATGTTTTTCTGTGCTAAATTAGATAATGAATATATCTGTTTACAATTTTATTTCACAATCGTGCGTTTTTCTTTCAAAACATTGATTGTTTATATTTGTCTTATCAAATGTTTATCTCAGCAAAAAGTAATATCATAAAGGTGATCTTTAAATGTCTTACAAATAATTAAGAATATTTTCAGATGAATGAATAATTATGAAAAAAAATTGATTAAAATATCAGCGGGCTGTCGAAGCCGGCGAAACCCAAAAATCAAGTGAAATAAAACTTAAAACATATTATTTGCGAAAGATTTTTCTATCAAAAAAAGGTTTCATTTTTCGGATAATTATGATTTTAAAAACTTGTACCATTAGTTTTTACAACGCTTCACTTGTTTTTCGGTTCAAACCAGCTTTGCTCCCACCGGAGCTCCGTTTGGGTGACAAAACAAACTGTATAATTAATATAGAAATACATAATATATATTAATATTTAAAATGATGATATGTGTAAAAGGAAGAGAGAGAGCAATTAGTGGGGTATGATGGTGTGTCATAAATATTAGGAAATTATTTATTTAACTTTCTAACTGGAAAAAACTTATGTCAATCTACAAGTGTTTAAAAATATATTTAATAATTTGAACCACAAATAAAATGATTATCTCATGAAGATTCACCGTTACTTATTGAATCTCTAATAAATATGTATTACTTCGAACTATAATACATACAATTATTAATACGAATGAAAACGTCTGTTTTCTAGAAGTTTCATTTTATGAGGAAGACGCGTTTCGCATTTTAAGGCATTATTAAATGTAGCAACAATCAAGTTGTTGTTTATATACAGGAATTAAAGGACCATAATACGGTAATTAAGGTTATTGATCTAACTTAATACTTTGTTAACAATAATTCAGGGATAAACCCCTATATACAGGAATGCATTACCTGGTAATAATTAAAGAATTTATTATTAATATTATTTATTATTATTTTAGATGATCGATTCTTTTAAACACTTTGATATTTCAATATTATTAACTGTTTAAATAAAAAAACTTTGTTATAAATATCACAATTGATTATATTTTGTCACGACAGCTATTTCGCTAACCGATTATAGCATCGTCAGGTCTTACAAACAACTAAAAAATACATCAGAAAGACTTAGTTTATACAAAATTATTAGGAGGGGAAGAAACTACACACAATATTGTAAACAATTATAATAAAGATGGGTAATTAGGTTCAACAGTAATAGAAATTTAATATTGATGAGTCAACAAAACTAGGAAAAATAAACAGGGAAGCAAATAACATTAATAGAAAAGGGGGTCGACAAGTGAAAGACAACTTTAATGAAGTTGGAAAAAGACATATTTAGATAATAACCGATGAGTCATACATAATTGAGAAAATAAACAAAGAAGTGAAAACCTAATATCAATATTTTTTCGTTGAATTATAATAAGAATAAGAAAATGTTTTTAATATATTATATACTAAACTACTAAAGGTTATAAATACTAAAGATGTTATATAAATCAGAAAGGTACTTAAGTGTTCTACAATAAAGTTTTTCTTAGATAAACATATTTTAACAACTATTGATAAATTATTATGTAAATGTTTTTACATTTTTCAAATGTATTAATGATTCATACAATAATATATCATATTGCTCTTCTGTATTACAATGTAATTTACTTAGTACATTGATTTTCAATTAAGATTAACTTGAAATAATCTAATATCACGTGTGCACATAATATCTTATAATATAGTGATAAAGAAAATCAATTCAAGCGTTAGAAGTGAGTCATATTTTCTCCTTCTGGAAGCGGTTTCATTCACGATTTTTCTTTGTAATCTCGGGCCATTTTCTTTCATTTTCTTACAAAAGAAAAATAACGCCTAACTCTACCGCGTGCTCCGCTTACTTTCATAACACATTGTCTCCCAGCAGTCTGACGTCATGCCACATAACCTATGGCCGGGCACGGAATGTAATCTGGAAAACCATGGGGAGTTTACTAACTCCAATTATGTATAAGAGAAAAAGCTTTTATGTATAATGATGCGATTCAAAACCATGTAAAGTAGAATAAATCTCTATTATTATTATAATTATAAAATATTTTTAAATAATATAAGTTAAATTTATGGTATAACTATTTATTGAATAATTGTTTTGTGTTAATTACTAATCGTATTATATTATCTACAGACTAGGTTCGATCGACAGCAGGAGGGTATCAGCGTTAGCGATCAGCTTTCGTTATGCTTCGCCTTGTATGGCGTTCCAGTATCATTTCAAGAAAGCTCAAGCTCCAAATACTGCTGAACGGATGTGAGGCTGGAGATGAAGAAACTGAGGACGATAGCAGGCAAGACACTGAGAAATCGCGTGAGGAACACCAGAAGAAGAGAGATATGTGAGGTTGAGGATATTTTATAATGGAGCAGGCAGCGAAAAAGGGACTGGTACAGTCATGTTCAAAGAATGGACACCACAAGACTTCCTTATATTGCATTGCATAATCAGCCTCATGGGACTCGTCCCCGTAGAAGACATTCTAAAAGATGGAAGGACAGCCGGGAATCTACCTCACAGGAGGAGCACAACTCTGGAGAACAGACCACATAGGTTTACAACAAGGAAGAAGAAGACGAAGATATTTTAAAAAGTGTAACATATTTTTTACATGAAAGACCACAGTTTTATTTACTTTTCCACATAATTACCACCAAGATTACAACACTTGTCATATCGAACTACAATCTTTTGTAGTTCGATTGTTCGTCGTGATAGAAGGTTGCTGCCTGACTTTTCTTTAGCGTTGTGCTAATTATTTAAGCCTATGGGTGGCCTACGTAACACTTGAAACAAAACAACGATCCACAGAATGGCGACATTCAACATCGCCCAAGAATGTGGAGGCAAAAAATCAACAGACAACACCCCCCTCCTGTCCCAAAATATGGCACACATGATTTTCCGGGATAAAATTGTCTACTTAAACTTCACACTTTTAAATTATAAACATCAATCTTCCGGTGATGTTTATAAGCGTATCTATAAAACGTGATATATACACAGCAGTTTTGTTAATATCAACAATTGGATTTTCTTTGGTTCGTTATAATCTGGCTTATATATAATTAGCAAAACTATAAACGACCCACAAAAAATGACAATGCACAATTACAAAAAACATGTAACTACGGAGACATTAAAAAAGGACGGTTTGAATGTAGTATAATTTTTAAAAATAAGTAAATAGTTTAAATAGTGTTATATAAGACAATATAGTGTTTAAATAGTGTTATATAATATATAATTCAATTAATTTTAAGTAATACGCTTTAGGATACGTGTTGCTTCACTTTACTGCTCCCTAAATTTGTAAAATATATTATATTTCAATAATTTAATTATATTATATATTGAAATTATATAGAGTACTAGGAATACCTCCCTAGAACGGGTTACCTCAGTTGGGAGGTATTAAAAACCATGTACTTGGTAAATGATCAATAAATAAATAAATAAATAATTATATAATAATATTTTGTACATAATATTATAATATTATTATTACTAAATTATATATTTAATTTAAAGACCATGGTATAAAATAGCAATAACATTTCAACTCGCATCAGTCGATAAATTATAATCGAGCAAACAACTGGATATACAAATAATACATATGATTGCACAAATGGATTTTAAATATGGGGTTTTGTTTACATTTATGACACTTTTTATTTTTTCTGAGTCATACGTACAATTAAAAATAATACCTATAAATGACGGTAAGAAACTTTATCTAAAATTATGGAATACTTATTGTTTAAAACTAACTAACTAACCATCACGCCGTCTCTCCGAAGGGGTAGGCAGAAAGAATGGACTGCCACACTTTTCTTTCCTGACATATTTCTCTCGCTTCCTCAACATTCATACATCGTGTTATACACGCGCGTGGATTTCTCTGCCTCCTCACGTGGCCGAAATTCAATATTTGATTTATTTGATCGTGCCACGTTTTCCTCGGTCTTCCTCTATTTCTAGTTCCATTTTCGTCGTTAACATATAATTTTTTTACCATTCTTTCTTCATTCATTCTTTCCATATGTCCAAACCATCTTAACGATTTTTATGTTTGATGAGTTTTTGGGTAACACCGTGTGATAACTCCTTCTCGACCGACGTTTCGGAAGATGGAGACTGCTACGATCTCCGAAACGTCGGTCGAGAAGAAGTTATCACACGGTGTTACCCAAAAACACATCAAACACATAAAACCAAATTCTTCACTTGAATGACCTTTACAGTATATAGGTATTCATTTTCAAATCTTATCAATCTTCCGAAGGTTATTGTAATAAATATGTGTTTTACGTTGTGGAGTAAAAATATTGTATTATAAAATAAATCAGTGTTGATTGGCAGTGACTGTATCGATCAATGTGTTAAACTAGTATTTTTTTTAAATATATTTAACAATGCTTATTTTGTTCAGCTTATCCAAATCAATGCTTCTCAGAAGAATTAGGAATGCCTCTGGAGTTTGATAAGAAATACTTCGTTGCATCCAAATGCCAAAAGATATCCTGCAGTTCATCTTATGTTCTCACAATCGAAGGGTAAGTTTATATGATTTAAAATTCTCTGAAAACAGTGACTACTGACTAACATTATTCATACGAATAAAAACGTCTGTTTTCTAGAAGTTTTTATATTTTATAGGAATGACGTTATTATCAAATGTCCCGAAAATTAGGCGTGTTGTTGTTTTTATACACGAGTTAATTGAGAAGAATATGATAATTCTTATTCTTCTTCTGCTTTATTTAGGACTGTGTCCTGTTATTTAAATATGATAATTAAAGTTTTTAATGTAGCTTAATACATTGTTGACTATAATTAAGTGATAAACCCCAGAATTCTGCTTCTTTAACTCGTATATATAAACAGGAAATCGTTTGATTTTTGCTATATTTGATAATACTTTAGAAATAATTCATATAATCTGTTAAATTAAAAAACTTTGTTTGTGTATCACAATCGCATTTTTATTTTTCGCGACAGCTGTTTCGTCAACCTACGTTGACATCATCAGGTATTACAATAAAATAATAATAAATAATCCATCTCTCAATCCTATAAATTAATAAAGATTTTCTGCTTAATGCTTCCCAATCTTAATAGATGACGCTAGTGTAGAGTGAACAAAAAAATGTAAAGATAGGCGCGGCATCTTAGCATATATACAACTTCCAAAAAATTGTCCGCCGTGGTGGTCGTAAGAAGGGCGGAATGGGGAATGTCGTTAAACATAAAGTGATCGCTCAACCCAACCAATGACAGGTCATAAGTCCTGTAAGCGCCTCGGCCACCATATTCTGTTCCCAGAAAACAATTTACATCTTCGTCTCCATTGAGATACAATTAATCCCTGTAAATTTTAATAAAACTTCGATAAAACAGACGTTCTTTAAATTATTTAAATTGAGTTTTACACCATTGTTTAAACAAATCTTACCTTCTATCTAACCATCACACATTCTCCCAAATGGGTAGACAGAGAGGATAAACAAGCACACTGTGACTTTTTAAATCAGTTTCATCCTGCTTACAAATTCTGCCATTGAGCGCTCATATTGAATTATTTAATTATAAATAGTGATAATAATTTTTAAATATGTAGTATTCGTTGTATGTTGTTTATAAACAGGAAGAGTTTTTTTGCAGATGTTTGTTAGTTTTTCTCCGTCCAAATTGTCAAGAAAGTCCAGGAAATAAGGATGCGGAATTTCCTGGATGCTGCCCACACGAGGTGTGTCCTTGATAGTCAGTTTATTTCGGAGATCGTTTGCAATAGTGTGAGTAACATCCCTTATATTGATTATAGAAAGCCATCTGATTGATTGTTGGGTCTACCATATTTTTTGTTCCTAAAATACTCAATGATTAGAAAATTACGGTTTTATTCCAATTCGGAAAAGTTATGTTTGTTTTTTTTTTCAGAATTCCAATAGCCATACGAATTTTCCAGAAAAATGGGAACTCGTAGACACTTTTAGCCGGGACACTGGATGATTAAAATATTGAAACATAAACAACGAATTGTTTTGAATCTTACCATTGTAAAATATCATTATTAATTCACACCCTTAATTGTTTTTTCAAGAAAATATTTGTTTTGTATATTTTTAATTACACTGACGAAGGGTTTCTGGGTCCCTAAACATGTTTGTCGTCTTCTTCTTCTTCTTCCTTGTTGTCTGTTCTCCAAAGTGTTGCTCCTCCTGTGAGGTAGATTCCCAACTGTCCTTCCATCTTTTATCAGGTCTTCCACGAGGACGAGTCCTATAAGGCTGATTATGCAATGCAATATAAGGGACTCGGATCGTGTCCATTTTTTGAACATGACTGTGCCAGTTTCCTTTTCGCTGTCTGCTCCATCTTATAATATCTTCAACCTCACATATCTCTCTTATTCTGGTATTCCTCATGCGATCTCTCGGTGTCTTGTCTGCTTTCGTTTGTTGGTAATTTAGTTAATTATTTTGTATTTTAAAAAAAGTGTTGTTATAATACAAAGAAAGAATTATCATTTATTATTTTATGTGCGTTCATAACAGTAATGACATAAAAATAGAGTTTTCAATTACAATAAAATATAATAACTCACGTTTCGTATAATACCAAACCAATTTACTAAACTTAATAACTATGAGGGGATTTTTAATTATTTTTTGTTATCAAATTCTACTGGAACAAAACGGTAAAACTCTAGTCAGTCGTGTTCACGGTTCTCTGAAAGCAACACAAACAATTTACAATTTCATAAAAAGAAAATGAAATATCTGGTATCAGTATTTTTGTTTATTTCATTCACGACATATGCCAGTGCGGCGGTCGGTCGTGAAATAGTGCCACAATGTTCAGGTAAAATTATTTCATTTTTATTTAAACCGCTTACCCCCACTATGCAAAAACAAGTTCATGCGTTATAATGCTATGTAATCAATTACCTCGTTTTTTTAAAATAATGCATTTGAAATATAATGTTATTAAGCAGTAATCTCTCTCACAGTGTTGAAAACAGAAGTAGCGAGGGTGAGACAATCGTGTTATTTTTACTCTTAGCATTGTAATATGCGACCACGCGATAGACCGTTGTATTGTATAGGTGATTAATTTCAGAATTTTGTTAAAATGCCTATTCTGTACTCATTACTAGTAGTAACTCATCATCGGCTGTCCCTCGTGTCCGAGGAAGACTGTCCTTCACGGTTGTGGGTTTGCATGTGACTATAGAGCCCGATCCTGGACCCACATATTCTGGGGCATCTGTGGCAGGGGAAGGCGCTTGTAATGGGGCCGTCACCGTCTCTCAGTGGTCTCTCCTTTCTCCTCCTCCTCCTCTCTGCGCTGTGCTTCGAAATCTTGTGTGCCTTTATGTACTGCTGTTCTCCTCCTAGGTCTGTCCTCTGCAGTCTTTTTTTTTTTTGGATTATTGAAACGCATACCCCCTAATTATGTTTAATAGTCTACTGAAATACAGAATTTCAACTTCCTACGTTAATTCTAACCCGTGCCGACTTGCCCTCAAAGTTTAAGAAAATAGGTGATTTAAGTGTCTCTTAAATGTAGTTGTAGATGATCACATAAAACCACTATGTTAGATAAATATTGATGAAAACACATATTTATATAATGTTCTTCTTGTAATCATAAAAAAAGATCCAAATTTATATTTATTTACTTGAATATTTCCTCTTCAAAATCTCTTTTTTTACAGTCTGGGTAAATTTTTCTATGTTCTTGCACACAACATAATATGTACTGCTTATGTTCTTCATCTGCGGTAGTCAAACCATGAAAGTCTGTCATAAGATTAACAGCTCTTTCAGATGTGTCATTTACTACTTTTAAGCTAGTAACCTTATTTTTAATTTCCACAAACGCCGCGCTGTCTTTCTATGAAAATACAATTTCTTTAAGGAAATTACTATCATGTTTTAGTTGTGAAAATAAATCTTTTCTCTTTACAGAAACAAAATAACTCAAAGATTTCCATAAAACAAGAGTTTTGTAGTACCTATAAATAAAACAAATTAGTTCTAAATTAAATACCAGATTAAACACTACTTACGTACCAAGGTATATAGAATAAATAACGTACCAAGGTATATTATTCTATATACCTTGCTTACGTACCATATAGAGAGCCAGACATCTGTTCCTTTGATGGAACATATCTCTTTCCCGATTCACCCAAACTTTATTTTTGTAAGTTTTCTACAAGGTCTGCTTATCAACGTTGTCATCAAAAATTAAAAGGACGGCTATTTTCTCTGACAAGTACCACAAATGTTGACCTAACTTGTTTAAAGACGCTTTGGAAATCGTCAACTTCTTCGTAATCTTTTAAGGTCTTTAAAAAACAAAAATCTTCATTTGGAGCTTTTATCGCCAAACTACATTCAAGCCAGGGCTTTACATAAACTGACACAATAAATAAACAAACATCTGGTAAAGCTTGTTTGTCCTCAGCGCACATTTTAAACTGGGACTGCAGCAAACGTATTTTTAAGGAGTAAATAGCTCTTGCCATCCATCGTGCTTGATGCATTGGGCCAGCAGGTCTGTTTATTTTATTTACATTGCCTCCACCCAGAAAAACAATAGCATGCTCAATATGAGTTCCCTATAATCATCTCGTACAATCGATTTTGCGATTCAAACGCACTTTTGAGCATCAGTTCTTATATATGATGGCGGCCAGCAAAGAATAACAAACCTCCTTCTAGTTTTTGCACACAAGCTCCGTTTTAAGTATCCTGTATATGATGCTGTCGTATCATAGCACATTCAAGAGCATCGGCGTGTGCGGTATCGAATAAATTATCTAATTCAAGTTGAAAGTTCTCTTCGCGGCGCCTATGTAAGCCCTGAATCTTCTTGCTATTTTTTGCAGTTCTCGTCAGACCTGATAAAGTTCCACTAACTTCTTAACATAATTACGAACAGCTCTGGTAGGTATTCTAGACTTTTTTCAGAATATATTGGACTCCAGAATGACAAGATTTGCGCTTTCATTAACAGTCAAATTAACTTCACGTATTTTGAAAAATAGAACTGCGAGAACTTGAAGATTAGATAGTTTTTTGCACCTGTTATTTGATGATTTACTTCACCAACCAAGAAAATACTTTTTTAATTGCTTCTTAGTTCTACTGACATCTTCGAAATATAAAACAATCCATGGTTCCTACCCGACAAGCCGAAACTAAATGCTAATAACAACGACCACGCGCCGCTCCTGTGACGCAATTTGTATGGGACATCTTTGCGCGCAAGTCGGCACGGGTTACACTGTTCCGAATAAGGAAAAAATTTGGTTTCGGATGTTTTAGGCCCAAATGAATAAAACAATAGCCTATGCATTGTAAAATTAAAACTTTGAAAAATAAGGGACACCCTAATGTACATCTTTCAAAAAAATGTCAGACGTGGTGGTCGTAAGAAAGGCGGAATAGGGAATGTTGTTAACAAAAAGCGATCGCTTAACCCAACCAATGACAGGTCATAAGTCCTGTAAACGCCTCGGCCACCATATACTGTTTCCAAATAAAAACATTTTACGTCTTCGTCTCCATTGAGATTCAATTAATTCATAAAAATTATAAAAAAACACTTTGTAATATACCACGGAATGGCTTGGAATGGAATTATTATTATTATTATTTCGTTGAATCGCTCTTTACACCATGACAGCGTGAGCAAAATCAATATAAAGGGTATTATAGCTATCATAGTGATTCTCATGACATGTGATAGGTAGCTAATCTATCGCAATTTTTATTGTCACGTGAATTCTACACCAGACCAAAGACTGTGTGACCCGAACCCGGAACCTTCGGGGTGGCAGTCAATGCACTTACCACTCGGCCACGAAGGTCGTGGCTTGTGCCCAATGGCTCGTGCCCAAGCTTCAACAGGGCAGTTCTAATGTATCCCTCTTGAAGCTTGGATACAACTCATCACACCGTTTCTCCGGAGGAGTAGGCTGAGAGGATGGACCGACACTCTATTCTATCCTGACATAATTCTCGCACCTCTTCTTCATTTACACACCGTGACACGGACACTCATCGATTTCCTACTTCGAACATGGCCGCTTTTCCGTAATTGATTGATTTGGTCGTGCCATGCCATTTTTTAACTTTATTTCCTCACTACTAAATCATATATTATATAATGATGAACTGGGATCTTTTTGAGATGTAATTATTATTTATTGCATTAAACATGTTTAAGACTATTTTTTACTGCAAATGAAGAAAGAGGCACAATGGGGTCAATGTAGTTAGAAGCAGTGAGTTAGCTTCAAAGTACCGATAAGGGAAGGTCAACTGATAAAGAATACTCGAGACACTTAACTACAAACATCTTTTTCCCTTAATAATTCTCTTCAATATGTTAATGGGTATAATACTTAAATAAATCATTTGCGTAAGCATAACTTCCTTAGTTAACCGCTAGTGCATTTTTTTAAACACTGACATTTCACTGGCATAGCTATCATATTCATTCTCATGACATGTGACTGGTAGTTTATCTATCGCTATTTTATTGTCACGTGAATTCTGCACCAGACCCAAGACAGTGTGACAATCACACTGCCATCACCAGGAATCGAACCCGGGACCTTCGGGATGGCGGTCAAAGCACTGACTACTCGGCCAAGAAGATCGTCAATATGTACATAGCATAATAAAATATAATGAAAACATGTTTTCTAGAAGTTTTACACTAATATTTTTAATAAGAATTACAAATTTCGCCTTGCAAAGGTCTTATTAAATTATATTCATAAATACATTTTATAATGCCTAAGCATGGTAAAATATATTTTTCCCATAAAATATAATGAAGCTTCCAGAATACAGGCATTTTAATCGAAATAAATTATTAAATATTGAGTTTTATATCATTACATACACAATTCAAAAAATTCATGTGTCATCAAAAAAATCAAATAATACTTATTTTTATGTGAAAATAAATTATAAATCCATAACTTTCCAGGTCATCCAAACCAATGTTACGTTGAGAGATACAAAATGGCCTTGGATTTCGATAAGGATTATCAAGTTCCGAATGAATGCGCCCAAATGAGATGCAGCCCTTCTTATGAACTTGTCACGATCACGTATGTTTCAATAATTACCAAAAAATATTTTTTTTTAAATATTTTATCATTAAGAACTATTACTTTTAGCTAACTTCACTGCGTTTCAAAGAACTTTATTTAAAAATAAATACATAAATTAACTTTCGATTGAAGCATTTAATCAGTGGTGTTGCATTATGAAAATAATATATAATATTTTCCAAGGATTCATTGTATCTCAATAGAGACGAAGATGCAAATTGGAAACAGAATATGGTGATGGAAGTATTTACAGGACATATGACCTGTCATTGGTTGGGTTAAGCGCACGCTTTATGTAATACAACATACCCCATTCCACCATTCTTACGACCACCATGTCTGACAAATTTTTGGAAGTTGTATATATGTTAATATGTAACACCAAACTTCACATGTTAGTTTCTCGCAGGGCGAGTAAACTCGCATATGGCACCTAACAGGCTCAACACACGCGTTAGTACATTGCACAGTAATTTCTGCATGGAGCATTTCATTTAGCCATCTTATTAATAGCTGATCGCGATCGCCTGGCGAAACTGGTCGCTGTCGAAATAAATACGAAAGTGGAACTTGTTATTAAAGAGCATCGTTTTATTAACTATAATTACAGAAGTAACGATAAGCTGATTTAATATATTATATTTTCTCGGACTTTCTTGATTTCGTGATCCAACATGTGAAGAAATTTTACATCTCTGATCTATCTTTTAAAATTATATATTGTAATATTTTAATATTGTGTTAACCAAAGTATTTCATTTTATATTCGTTTTGTTTTGTAGTTTTCTAAACGTCAACAATGTTTTATTTTATTTTACAGTTGCTCTCCAGAGTTCGTGGAGCCATCATGTCGCCTAATACCTAGCAATTCCAGCCTTCCGTATCCCGATTGCTGTCCAAAAACTGTTTGTGAATAAAAACATATTTTTTCCTTACGCAAGTACGAGTAATGTCCTTCCTGGGTAGGAAACTGTTAAAATGTAAACGAAATCCTATAATGCTTTAATAAAATATTGCATTGACAATTTTAAATATTAAATTAATGTTTTTATAAAACCGTTTTTTTCTCATTTTTGAAAATTCGTTCTTTTTTACATAATTGTATGAAAAAACACATTTTCATTTCGTGTGTAAAACATATTACTATAAGGCCTTTGGAATGATTAATTCATTAATATGGCGCTCTATAAATCATCCAAATTACGATATTAAATCTCGTATAATTATTATACTATTTCTAATGTAACAAGAACAAAATTTACATTTTCGAATGGTGAACTGAATTAGAATTGAAAATATGAGATTTAATATGCGTATTAGTTGATTCTTACTTCATACATTATTAGTACCACACATTGAATTAAAAAATGTGTGCGGAGTATACACTTGACGTTGTATCAATAATATGAATGATTGAAATAAAATAGGCACTAGGTACCAAAAAAAACTAAATATGCAGTTTCACTCTATATGTCATATTGAACAAAACTGCATTGCTTTTGTTTGCTTGCTTTTTATGTACTTAGTGATTAATTTAGTTCAACCATTCATATTTTAAATTGTATTACATTTTCTGACAATTTGTATTTAACTGATTAAAATAAAATAAAAATGCGATTTTAGTAAAAAAAAATCCCCTTCTGGGGGCTAGAAAATATAACGAATATTGTCAGACTCCAAGAATAACAAAATAATAAGCTAAACATAGCCTACAACATTAAATGTTTGAAACACGTACAAAGACAAGACAATCAAGAATAACGAACAACGGACTTAAACACTACAACGACCTACCAATGAAACTATAAGACTAACATAAAAATAAGTTTTAAATAAACCTCAAAAAATTATATATTGACACGTGACATGTAAGATGAAAGTATGATTGTATTTCATAACCTAATCGGGTTTTTTTTACTGCATGGGGAAAAGTACCACCTTCTCCAACTGATATTGGATGGGAAAATTGAGGGACTCCGAGGGCCCGGAAGGAGACAAATGTCCTGGCTGCGAAACGTGAGGGAGTGGACCGACATCCAAAGTGTGGAGGAGCTATTCCGAGTGGCGCAGGACAGGGACAGGTTCGCCGAGGTGATCGCCAACGTTGGGGGGACCCGACAGGGCACTTGAAGAAGAAGAAGAAAGCTCTATTCACTTTGTTATCCGCACCAACCATTCTTTCGACGTCACTGTCCGTTCGGCCATCCATCCATCGTGTTAAATAATAATTTAATAAACGATATATAAAGAAAAATAATGATTTTCCTCGCCGCTGAACGTTGTTTTCATTGCAAGTATAAACAACAGTGCTATCAAAACAAGATAAAATACATAACATTTGTGGTTTAGTCTGATTAATCAATTTAAACGTTTGGCAGACACTCTGTTGAATTCGCTCAAAGAAAAACAACACTTCACGAACAAAAATTAAAAAAAATGAATCGTAAACTAAATTTTATATTTATTTTCTTTTTATCCTTAACTTTCGTAAGTTCTTACGTATATCAAGAGATAGTTCTCGAGAGTCCCGGTGAGTGAGGCCGTCATTTTAACATTGTAAATAATTTTTTTGTGAATGTATACTTATACTTGTATACGAATACTGGATTTCACCCACCGTGGGTTATTAATTCATGATTTAACCTTATCTCAATAGAGACGAGAATGCAAATTGGAAACTGAATATGGTTGATCAAGGTGTTTACAGGACTTATGACCAGTCATTGGTTTATATTCGTATACAAGTATAAGTATACATTCACAAAAAAATATTGTAATCATATCTGGTCAAATTCTTTGGCATATAGATAGGAGTGACATCTCCAGGCGGCTTCTTACAATGCGCTAATGGCGATAGCCTTTCACATTGTGTTAATAAAGATGTTCTGCTAAATGCTAAAATTAATCTCCATAGATGGCGTTAGTATGTGGATTATATAGAGTAATCTTAAAAAGATTAACATATGTAATCAAAATCTTCATAGATGGCACATTGAAACTAACATGTGAAATTAGGCATAGATTTGTAACATATATACAACTTCCAAAAATGTGTCTTACATGGTCATAAAGAAAAATGTGTTAGGGAATGTTGTAATTACATAAAGCGTGCGCTTAACCCAAGCAATGACAGGTCATAAGTCCTGTAAACGCCTTGATCAACCATATTCAGTTTCCAATTTGCATCTTTGTCTCAATTGAGATACAATTAAATCATTGTAAATAATTGTTTACCGACAATTTAGCTACTTACATTTGTTGAAAAGAGAATGTTTTATGTTCATTTTATTTTACAACATATACAACAGGTAATTTGAACCCAATTACTGTGTACAATTTGTATTTCATATTATATTTTGTTTCTCAATGACACGTGATACGTAGCTATTTTGTTAAGACCAAAGACAGTGTAAAAATCACACAGCCATTGCCGAGAATCGAATGAAACAAACGAATATGTCGGAAAGTGTAAAAAAAAATGTTTAAACAAATGTATTTTCAGATCACCCAAACAAATGTTTCATCGAACGTTTTAACATGGCATTAGAATTCAACAAAACCTATCGAGTTCCTGGGGCTTGTGAGTCAATGACTTGCTTTCCTTCGTACCACATTTCTTTCTTCGGGTAAGATTCACAAGTTATTATATATATATATATATTTATATTAGGTCCTTACATATGAAATTGGCGTTTTGCCGTACTGGCAACTTTGATCTCAAATATCTTCTCTTTGGTTAGGAATTCCAAATTCAAATTTATGCAGCTATTTACTCAAGAATTTTTGTTTCGAAAATTATAATTCATTTGTTTTTTCCTCAATTGTTTTTTTTGCGTCACTCAGTTTACAAAATGGAAAACTTGAAATATCGCGTTATTTACGAGTACGAGTTCCACCGTGGCACCAGTGCTGCAGAAACGGCTCGAAGGATTAATGATGTGTATGGCGACGGTGCCGCAAAAGAAAACACAGTGCGTTTTTGGTTGCAACGTTTTCGTTCTGGAAATTTCGACTGGCAGAACAAGCCCCGAGGACGGCCGGAGACCAAAGTTGATAATGAAGAATTGAAGGCTATTGTGGAAGCGGATCCATCGCAAACCACGTCCGAGTAAGCTGCAGGCTGCGGTGTTAGTGATAAAACTGTTTTAATCCACTTGAAGCGAATTGGGAAGGTGAAAAAGCTTGAAAGGTGGGTACCTCACGAATTGAGTGAAGAAAATCAACAAACGCGCGTTGACTGCTGCGTTGCATTACTCAACCGGCACAATAATGAAGGGATTTTGAATCGAATCATTACCTGTGATGAAAAGTGAATCCTGTATGATAATCGGTGATGAAAAGTGAATCCTGTATGATAATCGGAAGCGCTCATCGCAATGGCTGAACCCTGCCGAACCAGCCAAACCATGCCCCAAGCGAAAATTGACTCCAAAAAAGTTACTTGTGAGCGTTTGGTGGACTAGTGCTGGTGTCGTTCACTACAGCTTTCTTAAATCTGGCCAGACGATTACGGCAGATGTCTATTGTCAGCAACTGCAAACCATGATGGAAAAGCTAGCTGCTAAACAACCGAGGCTGGTTAATCGCTCTAGGCCACTGCTGCTTCATGATAACACTAGACCACACACTGCAAGACGGCTACCAAATTAGGAGAGCTTCAATTGGAATGTCTAAGACATCCACCGTACTCTCCGGACCTTGCCCCCACAGATTACTATTTTTTTCGAAATTTGGATAACTTCTTGCAAGGGAAAAAATTCAACTCCGATGGGGCCGTCCAAACCGACTTCAAAGATTTTATTGATTCCCGTCCGAATGCTTTTTTTAGTAAATGGATCGATAAACTACCTATAAGATGGCAAAAGTGCATAGATAGCAATGGTATATACTTTGATACAAATATATTATATTTAAAAAAAATCAACTTTATGTTCCTCCCATACAAAACGCCAATTTCATATGTAAGGACCTAATGTAAGGGGGTCCGTTATATGGGCAATTTTTGTTTTTTGGATTATTGAAACGCATACCCCCTAAATGTGTTTCATAGTCTACTAGATACCCAAATACCCCAGTTGGTGCTGGTAATAAAATAAATGGCGCACTAAAAGTCATTACTGCAAATAGAAATATATCCACAGAAGCCAAGATGGCAGTATACAATGGAGTTTTAGTGCCAACCCTCATGAATGGAAGTGAAGCTTGGAGCTGGCAAAAGAAGGATGAAAGCAGGATAAACGCCGTAGAAAGTAGATCACAAAGAAGAATGTGCGGGAAAACCTTGTATGATAGAATACCGAACGGTGAAATAAAAAAGAAATATAAGGCAGATGACTGCATCATGGATAAAATTAAAAAAGGATCCCTGAGATGGTTTGAGAACGAATGGATGAGAGTAGAATGGTTAAAAAGTTGTACACAAGCAGCGTGAGTGGGAAAAGAAACCGAGGACGACTGAGGCAAACATGGCATGACCAAATTAATCAATTACTAAAAGGCGGCCACATTCTAAGTCGGAATAATCGACGTGCGTGCATGGTACGATGTATGAATGTAGAGGAAATCCGAGAAGTATGCCAGGGCAGGGAATTATGGCGATCCATTCTCTCTGCCTACCCCTCCGGGGAAATGGCGTGATGGTTAGTTAGTTTGTTAGTTAGTTACCCAAATACCGAATTTCAACTTCCTACGTTAATTCTAACCGGTGCCGACTTGGCCTCAAAGTTTTAGAAAATAGCTGTTTTAAGTGTCTCTTAAATGTAGTTGTAGATGATCACTTAAAACCATTAAGGTAGATAAATATTGATGAAAACATATATTTATATAATGCTTTTCTTGGAATTATCAAAAAGGATCCAAATTTGTATTTATTTATTTGGATATTTCCTCGTCAAAATCTCTTTTTTTACAGTCTGGTTAAATTTTTCTATGTTTTATTTATTTATTTATTTATTTATTTTGTTGTTGACGGAATTAATTCCAACACACAATGTTCTTGCACACAACATAATATGAACTGCTTATGTTCTTAATCTGCGGTAGTCAAACCATTAAAGTCTGTCATTAGATTAACAGTTCTTTTAGCCGTGTCGTTAACTGCTTTAAAGCTAGTAACCTTCATTTTAGCTTTTACAAACGCCGCGCTGTCTTACTACTATCACTACTATCAAGTTTCAGTCGCGAAAACAAATTATTACTCTTGACAGAAACAAAATCACTCAAAGATTTTCATATAACAAGAAAACAAATACTTACCTATAAATAAAACAAATAAGTTCTAAATTAAATACTTGATTAAACACTACTTACATACCATATAGAGAGCCAGATATCTGTTCCTTCGAAAGAACATATCTCTTTCCCGAATCACCAAAACTTTCTCTTTGTATGTTTTCTACAATGTTTCCTTTGGTCTGCTCATCAACTTCGCGTCTGCTCAACTGCTCGTCAATAAAAATTAAAAGGACGGTTATTTCTTCTGACAAGTACCACAATTATTGACTGAGCTTGTTTGAAGCCGCTTTAGAAATTCTCAACTTCTTCGTAATCTTTTAAGGTCTTTAAATAACAGAAATCTGGATTCGGAGCTTTTATCGCCAAGCTACATTCAAGCCAGGGCTTCACATAAACTGCCACTATAAATAAACAAACATCTCGTAAAGATTGTTTGTCCTTAGCGCACGTTTTAAACTGGGACTGCACCAAACGTATTTTTAAGGAGTAAATAGTTCTTGCAATCTATCGTGCTTGATGCATTGTGCCAGCAGGTCAGATTTTTATTTTATTTGCATTGCCTCCACCCAGAAAACCCCAAAAAAACAGTAGCAAGCTCAATGAGTTTGCTATAATCATCTCGTACAATCGATTTTGCGATTCAAACACACTTGTGTGTGGCTTAATTATTAATATTTTATGCAAACGAACTATAAACAATTTATGATGTTTGTGAAATAAGTTTGTGTCATAAGTCCTGTAAACACCTTGATCATCCATATTCAGTTTCCAGTTTGTTTCTTCGTCTCTATTGAGATACAATTAAAAATTTAAATTTATGATGTTTTATTTTTCTTTTATTAGTTGCGGTTCTGTAGCCGTCCAGCCGCCATGCCATCTTGGTTCTGTTAATCTCAAGCTGCCGTACCCCAAGTGCTGCCCGAAAGCTGTTTGCTAAAATGTACATAAAAATTATAATTCAATACTTAAAATACAAAAATCAAAGCTTGGGTAAATATTTCTAGCATATGTTTAAATATTGTAACCATAAAACATAATTATGTAACGATTATAAAGTTATGGATTAAATTATTATTTTTTCCACACTTGAGTTCAATTTAATTGACATGTTTTCGAAAGTATAATTCTCTCAAAATTGAGAAAACCTAACCACAATAATGTTATAAATATACTATAAAATGTTTAAATTGTCCATTGTTTTAGCCGAAACACTATGATACTTCAACATTATAAACTGTTATATTATAATACTATAATATATTATAATTATGGTAGTTATATTATAATTATGGTAGCTATCCTTGGCTCTATCCCACGGCATTTCTTTTGGGAATGCTCGGAACCAATTCTCTACAGCTTCGAAGAGATGGACATCTAATTACCCATTTCTTTAGATTAATTAGGGGATACTTCGAGAACTCGGCCGTACTGGAGGGTGTTCGGCTTTTTGTCCCCGATAGATATCTCCGACAGCGACAGCACAGATTGTTTTACCTACCGGCTGCCAGAACCAATCTGCCTCTGGTGACACCGGTGGGAAGAGCAATTAGTCTGCTGAACGCGGTCTCCTCGGAGATCGACGTCTTTCATGTTAGTGAAAGTACGTTCAGAAGGCAAATACTCTTAATTCTGGAGAGTATCCTGTCTTCCTAATGTTGAACCATCTCTTATGCGTTTCTGGTAGTATACTATATATAATATATTATTTTACCTGTTCTCAATAGATGCCTTAAAAATCAATTTTGTAATGTCTGTTGATGAAATAAACTGATTTGATTTGATTGATTGAAATACTCTGATTTTATGTATCACCATTTTATTTTTATTTTTCGTGACAGTTGTTTCGTCAACCTCTGTTGACATCATTAGGTGTATCATAATAAATAATTTTATGTTATAAATTAAGTGAATCAACTGAATTTAAACGTACCTACAAAATTAAGAATTCGTATAAATTAATTAACATTTCCATACCACTAAATTCAAGATTGGTCTCTTTTGATGTGTGTAACCAGTTCCCAAATGTTCCGACTCGTGTAACATTACCATCGGTACAAAATATCCTCAAAAATCATAAAATACCCAAAAAAATATTTGTTGTATTCATCATTATTGAAAACTTGTGTTGATCAAAACTATTTCACTTTTAATGATAAAATATACAAACAAACTTCAGGTTTAGCCATGTGTACCCTTCTATTTCATATTTTAGCTGATATTTTCGTGAATCATATGGAAGTTTTATTCACAAAATGCTATTTAATTTCCACAAACAAATGAATTTTTAGACCTTTCTATAACTATAATAAGAAACCAAATTAGATTTTAGCATCTTTCAAAAGTCATCCTATACTGGTTCCAATATACATGCCACATCTCATCATCCTAATAACCTTATTATTATTAGTACTATTATGATTATTATTAATTCCTATCTATCTGATGGATTGTTGGGTCTACCATATTTTTTGTTCCTAAAATACTCAATGATTAGAAAATTACTGTTATATTCCAATTCGGAAAAGTTATGTTTGTTTTTTTTTCAGAATTCCAATAGCCATACAAATTTTCCAGAAAAATGGGAACTCGTAGACACTTTTAGCCGGGACACTGGATGATTAAAATAATGAAACATAAACAACGAATTGTTTTGAATCTTACCATTGTATAATATCATTATTAATTCACACCCTTAATTGTTTTTTCAAGAAAATATTTGTTTTGTATATTTTTAATTACACTGACGAAGGGTTTCTGGGTCCCTAAACATGTTTGTCGTCTTCTTCTTCTTCTTCCTTGTTGTCTGTTCTCCAAAGTGTTGCGCCTCCTGTGAGGTAGATTCCCAACTGTCCTTCCATCTTTTATCAGGTCTTCCACGAGGACGAGTCCTATAAGGCTGATTATGCAATGTAATACAGGGGAGTCTGGTGGTGTCCATTCTTTGAACATGACCGTACCAGTCCCCTTTTCGCTGTCTGCTCCATCTTAAAATATCCTCAACCTCACACATCTCTCTTATTCTGGTATTCCTCATGCGATCTCTCAGTGTCTTGTCTGCTTTCGTTTGTTGGTAATTTAGTTTAATTTTTTGTATTTTAAAAAAAGTGTTGTTATAATACAAAGAAATAATTATCATTTATTATTTTATGTGCGTTCATAACAGTAATGACATAAAAATAGAGTTTTCAATTACAATAAAATATAATAAATCACGTTTCGTATAATACCAAACCAATTTACTAAACTTAATAACTATGAGGGGATTTTTAATTATTTTTTGTTATCAAATTCTATTGGAACAAAACGGTAAAACTCTAGTCAGTCGTGTTCACGGTTCTCTGAAAGCAACACAAACAATTTACAATTTCATGAAAAGAAAATGAAATATCTGGTATCATTATTTTTGTTTATTTCATTCACGACATATGCCAGTGCGGCGGTCGGTCGTGAAATAGTGCCACAATGTTCAGGTAAAATTATTTCATTTGTATTTAAACCGCTTACCCCCACTATGCAAAAACAAGTTCATGCGTTATAATGCTATGTAATCAATCACCTCGTTTTTTAAAATAATGCATTTGAAATATAATGTTATTAAACAGTAATATCTCTCACAGTGTTGAAAACAGAAGTAGCGAGGGTGAGACAATCGTGTTATTTTTACTCTTTGCATTGTAATATGCGACCACGCGATAGACCGTTGGATTGTATAGGTGATTAATTTCAGAATTTCGTTAAAATGCATAATTCTGTACTCATTACTAGTAGTAACTCATCATCGGCTGTCCCTCGTATCCGAGGAAGACTGTCCTTCA
The DNA here is from genome assembly GCA_022606425.2 of Lepidostoma basale. NCBI lineage: Eukaryota > Metazoa > Arthropoda > Insecta > Trichoptera > Lepidostomatidae > Lepidostoma > Lepidostoma basale. The sequence continues at coordinate 286,376 of JAHDVF020000700.1, read as the reverse complement.
CGGTTGTGGGTTTGCATGTGACTATAGAGCCCGATCCCGGACCCACATATTCTGGGGCAACTGTGGCAGGGGAAGGCGCTTGTAATGGAGCCGTCACCGTCTCTCAGTGGTCTCTCCTTTCTCCTCCTCCTCCTCTCTGCGCTGTGCTTCGAAATCTTGTGTGCCTTTATGTACTGCTGTTCTCTTCCTAGGTCTGTCCTCTGCAGTATTTTCCCAACAATCACAGTCGAAGCCAGTCTTTTGTAGGTTTCCTTTAAGGGAGTCCTTAAAGCGTTTCCTCTGGCCACCGTGTGAGCGTTTCCCTTGGGTAAGCTGAGAGTACATAATCTTCCTTGGGATTCTTGTCTTAGGCATTCTGACGACGTGACCAGCCCAGCGCAGTTGTTTCTGAATAATGGCAGCCTCAATACTAGTCATATTGATCTCAGCAAGTATGCTGTCATTTGTCCATTTGTCCTGCCATTTCACATTTAGGGTCCTACGTAGACAGCGTTGGTGATTAAGAGTAGTAGTAACTAACCATCATGCCGTCTCCCCAAGGTGAAGGCAAAAAAAAGAACCGCTTCATTATTTTCTCCTGACATTTTTCTCTCGCTTCCTTTACATTCATACATCTTGTCATGCACGCAAGTCGATATCTCCGACTCTTTACGAGGCCTACATTTAATATTTGATTGATTTGGTCGTGAAATTTGATATAATTATTGTAGTGTAGTTTGATATTTTCATACGATGCGCTCGTTTTGTGGCTAGACATTTTAAATATAAAAATTATAATTTTTTTTCGAATGTATACAAATACTTGAAGACAAATACTGGATTTTACCCATTGCGGGTTAATCATTTTTAAAGATTAATTGTATCTCAATAGAGACGAAGATGCAAATTGTTTTTTTTTTTTACAGGATACGGGAGTTTAATACCACCATATTCTGTTCCCAAAAAAAAAAAATTTACATATTCGTCTCTATTGAGATACAATTAATCCTGAAAAATGATTAACCCGCAACGGGCAAAATCCAGTATTTGTCTACAAGTGTCTGTATACTTTAAAAACAAATTGTGTAAAAACTGGTCCAAGTTAAAAGCATAAAAATTGGAGATTGGATCTCCAGGCGTTGTCTAGCAATGTATGATAGTTGCAAAGCCTTTCACATTGCATTAATAAAGATTTTCTGCTTAGTTCTTACATATATTCTTAATAGATGGCGCTAGTGTAGATTGACCTAAAAAATGTGAAGTGTGTCTCACATAGTACCATATGTACATGTTTCAAAAATTTGTCAGACGTGGTGGTCGTAAGAAAGGCGGAATAGGGAATGTTGTGAACAAAAAGCGATCGCTTAACCCAACCAATGACAGGTCATAAGTCCTGTAAACGCCTTGGCCACCATATTCTGTTCCAAAAAAAACAATTTACGTCTTCGTCTCCATTGAGATTCAATTGATTCATAAAAATTATAAAAAAAACACTTTGTAATATACCACGGAATGGTGGCTTGGAATGGAATTATTATTATTATTATTTTGTTGAATCGCTCTTTACACCCTGACAGCGTGAGCCAAATCAATATAAAGGGTATTATAATCATAGTGATTCTCATGACATGTGATACGTAGCTAATCTATCGCAATTTTTATTGTCACCTGAATTCTACACCAGACCAAAGACTGTGTGACAATCACACTGCCCTCGCCAGGAATCGAACCCGGAACCTTCGGGGTGGCAGTCAATGCACTTACCACTCGGCCACGAAGGTCGTGGCTTGTGCCCAATGGCTCGTGCCCAAGCTTCAACAGGGCAGTTCTAATGTATCCCTCTTGAAGCTTGGATACAACTCATCACACCGTTTCCCCGGAGGAGCAGGCTGAGAGGATGGACCGACACACTATTCTATCCTGACATAATTCTCGCACCTCTTCTTCATTTACACACCGTGACACGGACACTCATCGATTTTCTACTTCGAACATGGCCGCTATTCCGTAATTGATGAATTTGGTCATGCCATGCCATTTTTTACTTTATTTCCTCACTACTAAATCATATATTATATAATGATGAACTGGGATCTGTTTGAGATGTAATTATTATTTATTGCATTAAACATGTTAAAGACTATTTTTTACTGCAAATGAAGAAAGAGGCACAATGGGGTGAATGTAGTTAGAAGCAGTGTGTTAGCTTCAAAGTACCGATAAGGGGAGGTCAACTGATAAAGAATACTTGAGACACTTAACTACAAACATCTTCTTCCTTTAATAATTCTCTTCAATGTGTTAATGGGTATAATACTTATTCAAACATTTACGTATAAAATCATTAGCGTAAGCATAGCTTTATTAGTTAACCGTTAGTGCATTTTTTTTAAACACTGACATTTTAAGAAACTTAAATAATTCTTATCGTCATTCTTATCTGTATCACTGTAAAATGTATGTTACATTAAGCATTATCATTATTATTATTATTATTATTGTTGGATCGCTCTCTCAAATCGATGTAAAGGGCATAGCTATCATATTCATTCTCATGACATGTGACTGGTAGTTTACCTATCGCTATTTTAGTGTCACGCGAATTCTGCACCAGACCCAAGACAGTGTGACAATCACACTGCCATCACCAGGAATCGAACCCGGGACCTTCGGGGTGGCGGTCAAAGCACTGACTACTCGGCCAAGAAGGTCGTCAATATGTACATAGCATAATAAAATATAATGAAAACATGTTTTCTAGAAGTTTTACAATAATATTTTTAATAAGAATTACAAATTTCGCCTTGCAAAGGTCTTATTGAATTATATTCATAAATACATTTTATAATGCTTAAGCATGGTAAAATATATTTTTCCCATAAAATATAATGAAGCTTCTAGAATACAGGCATTTCAATCGAAATAAATTATTAAATATTGAGTTTTATATCATTACATACACAATTCAAAAAATTCACGTGTCATCAAAAAAATCAAATAATACTTAATTTGATGTGAAAATAGATTATAAATCCATAACTTTCCAGGTCATCCAAACCAATGTTACGTTGGGAGATACAAAATGGCCTTGGATTTTGATAAGGATTATCAAGTTCCGAATGAATGCGCCCAAATGAGATGCAGCCCTTCTTATGAACTTGTCACGATCACGTATGTTTCAATAATTACCAAAAAATAAATTGTTTAAAATATTTTATCATTAAGAACTATTACTTTTAGCTAACTTCACTGCGTTTCAAAGAACTTTATTTAAAAATAAATACATAAATTAACTTTCGATTGAAGCATTTAATCAGTGGTGTTGCATTATGAAAATAATACGAGTATATAATACTTTCCAAGGATTAATTGTATCTCAATAGAGACGATGATGCAAATTGGAAACAGAATATGGTGATCGAGGTATTTACAGGACTTATGACCTGTCATTGGTTGGGTTAACCGCACGCTTTATGTTATACAACATTCCCCATTCCACCATTCTTACGACCACCATGTCTGACAAATTTTTGAAAGTTGTATATATGTTAATATGTAACACCAAACTTCACATGTTAGTTTCTCGCAGGGCGAGTAAACTCGCATATGGCACCTAACAGGCTCAACACACGCGTTAGTACATTGCAAAGTAATTTCTGCATGGAGCATTTCATTTAGCCATCTTATTAATAGCTGATCGCGATCGCCTGGCGAAACTGGTCGCTGTCGAAATAAATACGAAAGTGGAAGTTGTTATTAAAGAGCATCGTTTTATTTACTATAATTACAGAAGTAACGATAAGCTGATTTAATATATTATATTTTCTCGGACTTTCTTGATTTCGTAATCCAACATGTGAAGAAATTTTACATCTCTGATCTATCTTTTAAAATTATATATTGTAATATTTTATTATATTGTAATATATTTATTGTAATATTTTTCAAAGTATTTCATTTTATATTCGTTTTGTTTTGTAGTTTTCTAAACGTCAACAATGTTTTATTTTATTTTACAGTTGCTCTCCAGAGTTCGTGGAGCCATCATGTCGCCTAATACCTAGCAATTCCAGCCTTCCGTATCCCGATTGCTGTCCAAAAATTGTTTGTGAATAAAAACATATTTTTTCCTTACGCAAGTACGAGTAATGTCCTTCCTGGGTAGGACAACTGTTAAAATGTAAACGAAATCCTACAATGCTTTATTAAAATATTGCATGGCCAATTTTTAATATTAAATTAATATTTTTATAAAACCGTTTTTTTCTCATTTTTTGAAAATTCGTTCTTTTTTATATAATTGTATGAAAAAACACATTTTCATTTCGTGTGTAAAACATATTACTATAAGGCCTTTGGAATGATTAATTCATTAATATGGCGCTCTATAAATCATCCGAATTACGATATTAAATCTCGTATAATTATTATACTATTTCTAATGTAACAAGAACAAAATTTACATTTTCGAATGGTGAACTGAATTAGAATTGAAAATATGAGATTTAATATGCGTATTAGTTGATTCATACATCATACATTATTAGTACCACACATTGAATTAAAAAATGTGTGCGGAGTATACACTTGACGTTGTGTCAATAATATGAATGATTGAAATAAAATAGGCACTAAGTACCAAAAAAAAAACTAAATATGCAGTTTCACTCTGTATGTCATATTGAACGAAACTGCATTGCTTTTGTTTGCTTGCTTTTTATGTACTTAGTGATTAATTTAGTTCAACCATACATATTTTAAATTGTATTACATTTTCTGACAATTTGTATTTAACTGATTAAAATAAAATAAAAATACGATTTTAGTGAAAAAAATCCCCTTCTGGGGGCTAGGAAATATAACGAATATTGCCAGACTCCAAGAACAACAAAATAATAAACTAAACATAGCCTACAACATTAAATGTTTGACCCCAACCATACAAGTTTGGAGCAGACTCGAAAGTGGTTCTGTGATATGGAGTCCTCACGAGACGAGATATTCCGTTATGCTGAAGGGAGTTCGAAAAAAAATTCTCAGGTATCTCTACATGAGTGAGTATGGTAGTTATCCGTGGCTCTATCTCACGGCATTTCTTTTGGGAATGCTCGGAACCAATTCTTTACAGCTTTGAAGATATGGGCATCTCATTACCCATTTTTTTCATTAATCAGGGGATATTTCGAGAACTCGGCCGTGCTAGAGGGTGTTGGTCTTTTTGTCCCCGATAGATTTCTCCGACAGCGACAGCACAGATTGTTTTACCTACCGGCCACCGGAACCAATCTGCCTCTAGTGACACCGGTGGGAAGAGCAATTAGTCTGCTGAACGCGGTCTCCTCGGAAATCGACGTCTTTCATATTAGTGAAGGTACGTTCAGGGGACAAATACTCTTGACTTTAGAAAGTATCTTGTCTTCCTAATGTCTAACCATCTCTAATGCGTTCCTGGTGATTTGTTGAAATTTTATAATATTTTATCAGTACTCAATAGATGCTTTAAACATTCTGCGGTTTGTAATGTCTTTTGAGTTAATAAACTGATTTGATTTGATTTGATTTGATTTGATTTAAAGTATACGGACAAACAAAACAACTGGGCATATCAGATCTGACCAAATTCGATAACTTGAAAATATTATAATAACAGAGTGATCACAGAAGAGACAACAGACAGTACCTACAGACTAATAAAAAAAACTCAGACATACACACACAGTTACTGGACTGGAAACTGTACCATATATCACCTACCAAAAACACGTACAAAGACAAGACAATCAAGAATAACGAACAACGGATTTAAACACTACAACGACCTACCAATGAAACTATAAGACTAACATAAAAATAAGTTTTAAATAAATCTCAAAAAATTATATATTGACACGTGACATGTAAGATGAAAGTATGATTGTATTTCATAACCCAATCGGTTTTTTTTTTACTGCATGGGGAAAAGTACCACCTTCTCCAACTGATATTGGATGGGAAAATTGAGGGACTCCGAGGGCCCGGAAGGAGACAAATGTCCTGGCTGCGAAACGTGAGGGAGTCGACCGGCATCCAAAGTGTGGAGGAGCTATTCCGAGCGGCGCAGGACAGGGACAGGTTCGCCGAGGTGATCGCCAACGTTGGGGGGACCCGACAGGGCACTTGAAGAAGAAAAAGAAAGCTCCATTCACTTTGTTATCCGCACCAACCCTTCTTTCGACGTCACTGTCCGTTCGGCCATCCATCGTGTTAAATAATAATTCAATAAACGATATATAAAGAAAAATAATAATTTTCGTCGCCGCTGAACGTTGTTTTCATTGCAAGTATAAACAACAGTGCTATCAAAACAAGATAAAATACATAGCATTTGTGGTTTAGTCTGATTAATCAATTTAAACGTTTGTCAGACACTCTGTTGAATTCGCCCAAACAAAAATAACACTTCACGAACAAAAATTAAAAAAAATGAATCGTAAACTAAATTTTATATTTATTTTCTTTTTATTCTTAACTTTCGTAAGTTCTTACATATATCACGAGACAGTTCTCGAGAGTCCCGGTGAGTGAGGCCGTCATTTTAACATTGTAAATAATTTTTTTGTGAATGTATACTTATACTTGTATACGAATACTGGATTTCACCCACCGTGGGTTATTAATTCATGATTTAATATATATCACGAGACAGTTCTCGAGAGTCCCGGTGAGTGAGGCCGTCATTTTAACATTGTAAATAATTTTTTTGTGAATGTATACTTATACTTGTATACGAATACTGGATTTCACCCACCGTGGGTTATTAATTCATGATTTAATTGTATCTCAATAGAGACGAAGATGCAAATTGTAAACTGAATATGGTTGATCAAGGTGTTTACAGGACTTATGACCAGTCATTGGTTGGGTTAAGCGCACGCTTTATGTAATTACGGGTGAAATCCAGTATTTGTATACAAGTATAAGTATAAATTCACAAAAAAATATTGTAATCATTTCTAGTCAAATTCTTTGGCATATAGATAGGAGTGACATCTCCAGGCGGCTTCTAACAATGCGCTAATGGCGATAGCCTTTCACATTGTGTTAATAAAGATGTTCTGCTAAATGCTAAAATTAATCTCCATAGATGGCGTTAGTATGTGGATTATATGGAGTAATCTTAAAAAGATTAACATATGTAATCAAAATCTTCATAGATGGCACATTGAAACTAACATGTGAAATTAGGCATAGATTTGTAACATATATACAACTTCCAAAAATTTGTCTTACATGGTCATAAAGAAAAAGGTGTAATGGGAAATGTTGTAATTACATAAAGTGTGCGCTTAACCCAACAAATGACAGGTCATAAGTCCTGTAAACACCTTGATCAACCATATTCAGTCTCCAATTTGCATCTTCGTCTCTATTGAGATACAATTAAATCATTGTAAATAATTGTTTACCGACAATTTAGCAACTTACATTTGTTGAAAAGAAAATGTTTTATGTTTATTTTATTTTACAACATACACAACAGGTAATTTGAACCCAATATTGTATTTCATATTATATTGATTCTCAATGACACGTGATACGTAGCTATTTTGTTATCACGTGAATTCTACACCAGACCAAAGACAGTGTAAAAATCACACAGCCATTGCCGAGAATCGAATGAAACAAACGAATATGTCGGAAAGTGTTCAAAAAAAATGTTTAAACAAATGTATTTTCAGATCACCCAAACAAATGTTTCATCGAACGTTTTAACATGGCATTAGAATTCAACAAAACCTATCGAGTTCCTGGGGCTTGTGAGTCAATGACTTGCTTTCCTTCGTACGACATTACTTTCTTCGGGTAAGATTCACAAGTTATTATATATATATATTTATATATTAGGGTATCCGTTGTATGGGCAATTTTTGTTTTTGGATTATTGAAACGCATACCCCCTAATTGTGTTTAATAGTCTACTAGTTACCCAAATACCCCAGTTGGTGCTGGTAATAAAATAAATGGCGCACTAAAAGTCATTACTGCAAATAGAAATATATCCACAGAAGCCAAGATGGCAGTACACAATGGAGTTTTAGTGCCAACCCTGATGTATGGAAGTGAAGCTTGGAGCTGGCAAAAGAAGGATGAAAGCAGGATAAACGCCGTAGAAAGTAGATCACTAAGAAGAATGTGCGGGAAAACGTTGTGTGATAGAATACCGAACGATGAAATAAAAAAGAAATATATGCAGATGACTGCATCATGGATAAAATTAAAAAAGGATCCCTGAGATGGTTTGAGAACGAATGGATGAGAGTAGAATGGTTAAAAATTTGTGCACAAGCAGCGTGAGTGGGAAAGAAGCCGAGGACGACCGAGGCAAACATGGCATGACCAAATTAATCAATTACAAAAAGGCGGCCACATTCTAAGTCGGAATAATCGACGTGCGTGCATGGTACGATGTATGAATGTAAAGAAGTCCGAGAAGTATGCCAGGGCAGGGAATTGTGGCGATCCATTCTTTCTGCCACCCCTCCGGGGAAATTGCGTGATGGTTGGTTAGTTAGTTAGTTAGTTACCCAAATACAGAATTTCAACTTCCTACGTTAATTCTGACCGGTGCCGACTTGGCCTCAAAGTTTTTGAAAATAGCTGCTTTAAGTGTCTCTGAAATGTAGTAGTAGATGATCACTTAAAACCATGAAGGTAGATAAATATCGATGAAAACATATATTTATATAATGCTTTTCTTGAAATTATCAAAAAGGATCCAAATTTGTATTTATTCATTTGGATATTTCCTCATCAAAGTCTCTTTTTTTACAGTCTGGTTAAATTTTTCTTGCACACAACATAATATGAACTGCTTATGTTCTTAATCTGCGGTAGTCAAACCATTACCGTCTGTCATTAGATTAACAGCTCTTTTAGCCGTGTCGTTAACTGCTTTTAAGCTAGTAACCTTCAGTTTAGCTTTTACAAACGCCGCGCTGTCTTTCTATGTAGATACAATTCCTTGAAGGAAACTACTATCAAGTTTCAGTCGTGAAAACAAATTATTACTCTTGACAGAAACAAAATCACTCAAAGATTTCCATTAAACAAGAAAACAAATACTTAGCTATAAATAAAACAAATAAGTTCTAAATTAAATACCAGATTAAACACTACTTACATACCATATAGAGAGCCAGATATCTGTTCCTTCGAAAAAACATATCTCTTTCCCGAATCACCAAAACTTTATCTTTGTATGTTTTCTACAATGTTTCCTTTGGTCTGCTCATCAACTTTGTCAACAAAAATTAAAAGGACGGCTATTTCTTCTGACAAGTACCACAATTATTGACCGAACTTGTTTGAAGCCGCTTTGGAAATTGTCAACTTCTTCTTAATCTCTTAAGGTCTTTAAATAACAGAAATCTGGATTCGGAGCGTTTATCGCCAAGCTACATTCAAGCCAGGGCTTCACATAAACTGCCACTATAAATAAACAAACATCTCGTAAAGATTGTTTGTCCTTAGCGCACATTTTAAACTGGGACTGCACCAAATGTATTTTTAAGGAGTAAATAGTTCTTGCCATCTATCGTGCTTGATGCATTGGGCCAGCAGGTAAGATTTTTATTTTATTTGCATTGTCTCCACCCAAAAAACCCCAAAAAACAGTAGCAAGCTCAATGAGTTTGCTATAATCATCTCGTACAATCGATTTTGCGATTCAAACACACTTGTGTGTGGCTTAATTATTAATATTTTATGCAAACGAACTATAAACAACTTATGATGTTTTATTTTTCTTTTATTAGTTGCAGTTTTCAAGTCGTCCATCCGCCATGCCGTCTGAGTTCTGTTAATCTTAAGCTGCCGTACCCCAGGTGCTGCCCGAAATCTGTTTGCTAAAATGTACATAAAAATTATAATTCAATACTTAAAATACAAAAATCAAAGCTTGGGTAAATATCTCTAGCATATGTTTAAATATTGTAACCATAAAACATAATTATGTAACGATTATAAAGTTATGGATTAAATTATTATTTTTTCCACACTTGAGTTCAATTTAATTGACATATTTTAGAAAGTATAATTCTCTCAAAATTGAGAAAACCTAACCACAATAATGTTATTAATATACTATAAAATGTTTAAATTGTCCATTGTTTTAGCCGAAACACTATGATACTTCAACATTATAAACTGTTATATTATAATACTCTGTTTTTATGTATCACCATTTTATTTTTATTTTTCGTGACAGTTGTTTCGTCAACCTCTGTTGACATCATTAGGTGTATCATAATAAATAATTTTATGTAATAAATTAAGTGAATCAACTCAATTTAAACGTACCTACAAAATTAAGAATTCGTATAAATTAATTAATATTTCCATACCATTAAATTCAAGATTGGTCTCTTTTGATGTATGTCACCTGTTCCCAAATGTTCCGACTCGTGTAACATTACCATTGGTACAAAATATCCTCAAAAATCATAAAATACCCAAAAAAAAAATGTTTGTATTCATCATTATTGAAAACTTGTGTTGATCAAAACTATTTCACTTTTAATGATAAAATATACAAACAAACTTCAGGTTTAGCCATGTGTACCCTTCTATTTCATATTTTAGCTGATATTTTCGTGAATCATATGGAAGTTTTATTCACAAAATGCTATTTAATTTCCACAAACAAATGAATTTTTAGACCTTTCTATAACTATAATAAGAAACCAAATTAGATTTTAGCATCTTTCAAAAGTCATCCTATACTGGTTCCAATATACATGCCACATCTCATCATCCTAATAACCTTATTATTATTAGTACTTTTATGATTATTATTAATTCCTATCTATCTGATGGATTGTTGGGTCTATCATAATTTTTGTTTCTAAAATACTTAATGATTAGAAAATTACTGTTATATTCCAATTCGGAAAAGTTATATTTGTTTTTTTTTTTCAGAATTCCAATACAAAATTTCCAGAAAAATGGGAACTCGTAGACACTATTAGCTGGGACACCAGACGTTTGAAATAATGAAACATAATAAACGAATTGTTTTGAATTTTACCATTGTATTATATCATTATTAATTCACACCCTTAATTATTTTTTCGATAAAATATTTATTTTGTATAGGTACTTTTAATTACACTGACGAAGGGTTTCTGGGTCCCTAAACATGTTTGTCGTCTTCTTATTCTTCTTCCTTTTTGTCTGTTCTCCAGAGTGTTGCTCCTCCTGTGAGGCAGATTCCCAACTGTCTTTCCATCTTTTATCAGGTCTTCCACGAGGACGAGTCCTATGGGGCTGATTACGCAATGTAATATAAGGGACTCGGATGGTGTCCATTATTTGAACATGACTGTGTCAGTTCCCTTTTCGCTGTCTGCTCCATCTTATAATATCCTCAACCTCACATATCTCCCTTATTCTGGTATTCCTCATGCAATCTCTCAGTGTCTTGTCTGCTTTCGTTTGTTGGTAATTTAGTTAAATTTTTTTGTATGTAAAAAAAGTGTTGTTATAATACAAAGAAAGAAAAAACATTTATTGTTTTATGTGCGTTCATAACAGTAATGACATAAAAATAGAGTTTTCAATTACAATAAAATATAATAATTCACGTTTCGTATAATACCAAACCAATTTGCTAAACTTAATAACTATGAGGGGATTTTTAATTATTTAGGGGAGGGACAGAGCCCGATCCTGGACCCACATATTCTGGGGCATCTGTGGCAGAGGAAGGCGCTTGTAATGGGGCCGTCACCGTCTCTCAGTGGTCTCTCCTTTCTCAATCAAATCAATCAATCAAATCAGTTTATTAAATTAATAGACATTACAAACAGGAAAATGTTTAAGGCATCTATTAAGTACAGGTAAAATATCATAAAAATATTACAACAAAGTACCAGGAACGAATTAGAGATGGTTCGACATTAGGAAGACAAGATATTTTCGAAAGTCAATAGTATTTGCCCCCTGAACGTACTTTCACTAACATGAAAGACGTCGATCTCCGAGGAGACCGCGTTCAGCAGACTAATTGCTCTTCCCACCGGAGTCACTAGAGGCAGATTGGTTCTGGTGGCCGGTAGGTAAAACAATCTGTGCTGTCGCTGTCGGAGAAATCTATCGGGGACAAAAAGACCAACACCCTCTAGCACGGCCGAGTTTTCGAAATATCCCCTGATTAATTAAAAAAAATGGGTAATGAGATGCCCATATCTTCAAAGCTGTATAGAATTGGTTCCGAGCATTCCCAAAAGAAATGCCGTGAGATAGAGCCACGGATAACTACCATACTCCCTCATGTAGAGATACCTGAGAATTTTTTTTTGAACTCCCTCCAGCATAACGGAATATCTCGCCTCGTGAGGACTCCATATCACAGAACCACTTTCGAGCCTGCTCCGAACCAATGTGTTGTATAGGACCTTGAGCACATTGGGATCCCTGAAAACCCTTCCGGTCCGGACGATGAACCCCAACATCCTCAGTGCAATGCCACAAATCCTCTCGATATGTGCACGAAAAGTCAGCCTACTCTCATAGATGATTCCGAGATCCTTCATCGTAGATACATGTGCCAGTTGCTGGTTGTTCATTGTGTATCTATGATATACAATTCTCAATGCTCTAGTAAATGATAGCATAACGCATTTAGAGACATTGAATTGCATTTGATTACTGTGACTCCAGTTAACAATATTATTGATATCCGACTGGAGGCGAAGACAGTCTTCAGGATTTTTAATTTCCAGGAATAATTTCAGATCATCGGCAAATAAAAGAAATCGCGAGAAGTTTATCACCTTCGCAATATCATTTATGAAGATGGTGAAGAGGAGTGGCCCTAAGTTTGAATTTTGTGGCACCCCTGAATATACAAGAAAATGTTCCGATTGAAAAATTCCGTATGAGACGAATTGTTTTCTCCCCTTGACTGAGAGGAGAATCCAATTTGAGATAGCTTTTCTATCAGAATGTCATGGTTCACAGTATCAAAGGCCTTTGAGAAATCATTATAAGAACAGTCAACTTGGTGACCTTTATCCAAGACCTTTGATATGTATTCTGTGAATACCATGAGATTAGTTTCAGTAGAACGCCCCTTCCTGAACCCATGTTGTTCTGTTATAATGTGGGGTTCTACTTTGGGAAATATAAATTTGTGTAAAATAAATTCAAATAGCTTGGCTGGAGCCGACAGTATCGCTACAGGTCTATAGTTTTCGACCGACTCTTTTGCGCCGCTCTTGAAAATAGGACTGATCCTGGAAAGTTTCCAGAGATCAGGAAAAGTATTTGTACTTAACGATAGGTTAAATAGAAAATACAGTGGAGATAATAGGAGCTCAGAGCAGCCTTTTAAGAAATAGATGGGAAAAAAATCAGGACCAACCGAGTGCGAATTCTTCATAGCCTTGATTGAGGATTTGATATCATTCGCATCTATGTGCGATATGACAAAGCTATTACTACAATAATTGGCACTTAAATTAGTCGCTGAATTGAAATTAAGCCGCGGGGGAACATTGCTATAGACAGATTGAAAGTGCTTAGCGAATGCGTTCGCTATATCTACACCCTCAACCTCTCTATCCCCATGCATCATGGTGTTAAGGATGCCACCATCCTTACGTAAACTTTTTATATATTTCCAGAAGGATTCGGGGTCATCCATAAGATTTCCCTCAATGGTACCCACATATGCTCGAAGGGCTGATCGAACATTGCGTTTCACCACCGAGCGGTACAGACTGAAAAGCTCGTACTCACTCCGAGAGCCAGTCGCCTTCCACTTCACATGATGTGTATGTTTGGTCCTAATGTCCGCGATGATTTCCCTGGAAAACCACCTCGGATATCTCCGCCCACCATTGCTCATGCGTTTTCTGGGAAAGCATAAATCAAATAAATTATAGATGACACTGTAAAAATGTTGCAGGGCATCATTTACGGTGGTCAAGTTGTACATGTCACTCCAGTCAAGTTGATTCATCAGCTGGTATAGCTTCAGAAAATCACCCTGGCTGAAGTTCCATCCTCTGAAGATGTCTTTTTTATGGCGCGGTACTCTGGTAATACCAGGATTATCCTTACCAGAGTACTCAAATTCTAGCGCGGGATGATAATCATCTTCAGGTACTAGTGGGGACACTGCTCTTGAAACTTGCAATTTGATATTGCTCACAATCAAGTCCAAGGTTCTGGAATATGAGTTCAAAACGACATTGTGCTGTGCAAGCCCAAAACTGCGCATAGGTACTCCAAGTCTATATATGTCACATGATTTACCCCATACATAAGTTTTACCCAGAGATCCTCATTGACTGATTTAAGATTGGGGACGCGCTCAGCCCTCAGCGCATCCCCCCTCCCGACCGCCAACAAGCAGCCGCCACCGCGACTGCGACTACTGTCGCTGTCCCGATCTCTGCGAAAAACATGAAAGTTCTCCATATCAAAAAGCTCAGAGGAGAGGACGCTCGAATTAAGCCAAGTCTCAGTGAAAGCGACTATGTTAGCCTCACTCACCGAAACATTGGAGAAAATTTTTGAGCATTTTGTCCTCAATCCACGAACGTTCTGATACAGGAAGAAGAAATAGTTGGATGAACCGAGTCAGCTAGGCCTCGGAAGTCGTGGAGCCGCAACACCCGCTCGCCACTCCTTGATGAAGGAACGGCGTGGCCAGTGTTTAGGCTCCAGGACCTCCGAGACAACCGAACTCGGTATTCCTATCTTAAACGATACATAGGAACTTCCCTCTTTGGGCTTGATTCTACGCACCGTATATGATGCCTTGCGAAAACCATTTAGGTACGTCGTCATGTCACCTACCGAGGTCTCGGGGTGGAATGGGAAGAAGTGAAAAAATTTAACGACGGGGAAGGAGGGGGGGACTGTCCATTCTCCGAGTACCTCGGACAGAGGCAGGACGTCTTCTGGACACCACACTCCATGGGCCATCACTCCCCACCGGCCTGTTGGCGACCGGCGGCGCAGGGGTCTCTTCCTGCGTGGCAGTCTCTGGTTCCCTCTTGCCCTTCCTCTGCGAGACACCAGATGGGGGATGCTTTCCCTTGGCGGCGATCCTCGCAGAGCTCTCCCTCTCCACCACCATAGATCCAGCAATGGTGGCCGCGTACGTTGCACGCGAGGTGGGAGAAGCAGTAGTAGCAGTAGTAGCAGTAGCAGTAGTAGATAATGGGAGAACACTGGGCACCTCCGGACGGCAGGACGATGAAGGTGTAGGCTCGGCGACCGCAACCCTCACCGTAGAAATTCCCTCCGCCTCCGCAGAAGGTGCAGCTGCACGTGCGGCAGCGCGCATAGCCCGCCGCGTAACAGCTCGAGGGGCCGCAACAATCGCCGATCCGGCCCTGTCGCCTAGTCCGGTCGCGGCACTAGCGACGTCAACATTCGCCGTTCCGGCCCTGTCGCCTAGGCCGATCGCGGTACTAGCGACGTCATTACGGGCCGGGCAAGGTACCTGCACAGACTGCACTGAACTCGGTCGGGTCACAATTTCTGTACTACCGACCAAACGAGAACTGTCACCTTCGCTCGCGATTCTTTTACGTGGGCCGGGCACATCGATAATCCCACGTAAATATAACACATCGGAAGTGAGGGACCCCACCATTGTGCGCAGGGTCCTCACTTCCTCCAGGATTTCGGAAATTTTCGATTCCATCTCAACTTTGAACCAAAAAAACTTTAAAAATTGACGAAGCAAACACCAACACTGCTTCACGTCAAGAATGACAATCGGAACTCCATTCTCCTTCTCCTCCTCTCTGCGCTGTGCTTCGAAATCTTGTGTGCCTTTATGTACTGCTGTTCTCCTCCTAGGTCTGTCCTCTGCAGTCTTTTCCCAACAATCACAGTCGGTGCCAGTCTTTTGTAGGTTTCCTTTAAGAGAGTCCTTAAAGCGTTTCCTCTGGCCACCGTGTGAGCGTTTCCCTTGGGTAAGCTGAGAGTACATAATCTTCCTTGGGATTCTTGTCTTAGGCATTCTGACAACGTGACCAGCCCAGCGCAGTTGTTTTTGAATAATGGCAGCCTCAATACTTGTCATATTGATCTCAGCAAGTATGCTGTCATTTGTCCATTTGTCCTGCCATTTCACATTTAGGGTCCTACGTAGACAGCGTTGGTGATTAAGAGTAGTAGTAACTAACCATCATGCCGTCTCCCCAAGGTGAAGGCAAAAAAAAGAACCGCTTCATTATTTTCTCCTGACATTTTTCTCTCGCTTCCTTTACATTCATACATCTTGTCATGCACGCAAGTCGATATCTCCGACTCTTTGCGAGGCCTACATTTAATATTTGATTGATTTGGTCGTGAAATTTGATATATTCCGAGCGGCGCAGGACAGGGACAGGTTCGCCGAGGTGATCGCCAACGTTGGGGGGACCCGACAGGGCACTTGAAGAAGAAGAAGAAAGCTCCATTCACTTTGTTATCCGCACCAACCCTTCTTTCGACGTCACTGTCCGTTCGGCCATCCATCCATCGTGTTAAATAATAATTCAATAAACGATATATAAAGAAAAATAATAATTTTCGTCGCCGCTGAACGTTGTTTTCATTGCAAGTATAAACAACAGTGCTATCAAAACAAGATAAAATACATAGCATTTGTGGTTTAGTCTGATTAATCAATTTAAACGTTTGTCAGACACTCTGTTGAATTCGCTCAAACAAAAACAACACTTCACGAACAAAAATTAAAAAAAATGAATCGTAAACTAAATTTTATATTTATTTTCTTTTTATTCTTAACTTTCGTAAGTTCTTACATATATCACGAGACAGTTCTCGAGAGTCCCGGTGAGTGAGGCCGTCATTTTAACATTGTAAATAATTTTTTTGTGAATGTATACTTATACTTGTATACGAATACTGGATTTCACCCACCGTGGGTTATTAATTCATGATTTAATTGTATCTCAATAGAGACGAAGATGCAAATTGTAAACTGAATATGGTTGATCAAGGTGTTTACAGGACTTATGACCAGTCATTGGTTGGGTTAAGCGCACGCTTTATGTAATTACGGGTGAAATCCAGTATTTGTATACAAGTATAAGTATACATTCACAAAAAAATATTGTAATCATTTCTAGTCAAATTCTTTGGCATATAGATAGGAGTGACATCTCCAGGCGGCTTCTAACAATGCGCTAATGGCGATAGCCTTTCACATTGTGTTAATAAAGATGTTCTGCAAAATGCCAAAATTAATCTCCATAGATGGCGTTAGTATGTGGATTATATAGAGTCATCTTAAAAAGATTAACATATGTAATCAAAATCTTCATAGATGGCACATTGAAACTAACATGTGAAATTAGGCATAGATTTGTAACATATATACAACTTCCAAAAATTTGTCTTACATGGTCATAAAGAAAAAGGTGTAATGGGGAATGTTGTAATTACATAAAGTGTGCGCTTAACCCAACCAATGACAGGTCATAAGTCCTGTAAACACCTTGATCAACCATATTCAGTCTCCAATTTGCATCTTCGTCTCTATTGAGATACAATAAAATCATTGTAAATAATTGTTTACCGACAATTTAGCAACTTACATTTGTTGAAAAGAGAATGTTTTATGTTTATTTTATTTTACAACATATACAACAGGTAATATGAACCCAATATTGTATTTCATATTATATTGATTCTCAATGACACGTGATACGTAGTTATTTTGTTATCACGTGAATTCTACACCAGACCAAAGACAGTGTAAAAATCACACAGCCATTGCCGAGAATCGAATGAAACAAACGAATATGTCGGAAAGTGTTCAAAAAAAATGTTTAAACAAATGTATTTTCAGATCACCCAAACAAATGTTTCATCGAACGTTTTAACATGGCATTAGAATTCAACAAAACCTATCGAGTTCCTGGGGCTTGTGAGTCAATGACTTGCTTTCCTTCGTACGACATTACTTTCTTCGGGTAAGATTCACAAGTTATTATATATATATATTATATATATATATATATTATATATTATATATTATATTTTTTTTTTTGGATTATTGAAACGCATACCCCCTAAATGTGTTTAATAGTCTACTAGTTACCCAAATACCCCAGTTGGTGCTGGTAATAAAATAAATGGCGCACTAAAAGTCATTACTGCAAATAGAAATATATCCACAGAAGCCAAGATGGCAGTACACAATGGAGTTTTAGTGCCAACCCTCATGTATGGAAGTGAAGCTTGGAGCTGGCAAAAGAAGGATGAAAGCAGGATAAACGCCGTAGAAAGTAGATCACTAAGAAGAATGTGCGGGAAAACGTTGTATGATAGAATACCGAACGATGAAATAAAAAAGAAATATATGCAGATGACTGCATCATGGATAAAATTAAAAAAGGATCCCTGAGATGGTTTGAGAACGAATGGATGAGAGTAGAATGGTTAAAAATTTGTGCACAAGCAGCGTGAGTGGGAAAAGAAGCCGAGGACGACCGAGGTAAACATGGCATGACCAAATTAATCAATTACAAAAAGGCGGCCACATTCTAAGTCGGAATAATCGACGTGCGTGCATGGTACGATGTATGAATGTAAAGAAGTCCGAGAGGTATGCCAGGGCAGGGAATTGTGGCGATCCATTCTTTCTGCCACCCCTCCGGGGAAATTGCGTGATGGTTGGTTAGTTAGTTAGTTAGTTACCCAAATACAGAATTTCAACTTCCTACGTTAATTCTGACCGGTGCCGACTTGGCCTCAAAGTTTTAGAAAATAGCTGTTTTAAGTGTCTCTTAAATGTAGTTGTAGATGCTCACTTAAAACCATTAAGGTAGATAAATATTGATGAAAACATATATTTATATAATGCTTTTCTTGAAATTATCGAAAAGGATCCAAATTTGTATTTATTCATTTGGATATTTCCTCATCAAAGTTTCTTTTTTTACAGTCTGGATAATTTTTTCTTGCACACAACATAATATGAACTGCTTATGTTCTTAATTAACGTCTGTCATTAGATTAACAGCTCTTTTAGCCGTGTCGTTAACTGCTTTTAAGCTAGTAACCTTCAGTTTAGCTTTTACAAACGCCGCGCTGTCTTTCCTTGAAGGAAACTACTATCAAGTTTCAGTCGTGAAAACAAATTATTACTCTTGACAGAAACAAAATCACTCAAAAATTTCCATTAAACAAGAAAACAAATACTTAGCTATAAATAAAACAAATAAGTTCTAAATTAAATACCAAAGTAAACACTACTTACATACCATATAGAGAGCCAGATATCTGTTCCTTCGAAAGAACATATCTCTTTCCCGAATTACCAAAACTTTATCTTTGTATGTTTTCTACAATGTTTCCTTTGGTCTGCTCATCAACTTTGTCAACAAAAATTAAAAGGACGGCTATTTCTTCTGATAAGTACCACAATTATTGACCGAACTTGTTTGAAGCCGCTTTGGAATTGTCAACTTCTTCTTAATCTCTTAAGGTCTTTAAACAAAAGAAATCTGGATTCGGAGCGTTTATCGCCAAGCTACATTCAAGCCAGGGCTTCACATAAACTGCCACTATAAATAAACAAACATCTCGTAAAGATTGTTTGTCCTTAGCGCACATTTTAAACTGGGACTGCACCAAATGTATTTTTAAGGAGTAAATAGTTCTTGCCATCTATCGTGCTTGCATTGGGCCAGCAGGTCGGATTTTATTTTATTTGCATTGCCTACAACCAGAAAACCCCAAAAAAAACAGTAGCAAGCTCAATGAGTTTGCTATAATCATCTCGTACAATCGATTTTGCGATTCAAACACACTTGTGTGTGGCTTAATTATTAATATTTTATGCAAACGAACTATAAACAACTTATGATGTTTTATTTTTCTTTTATTAGTTGCGGTTTTCAAGCCGTCCAGCCGCCATGCCGTCTGATTTCTGTTAATTTCAAGCTGCCGTACCCCAAGTGCTGCCCGATACTTGTTTGCTAAAATATACATAAAAATTATAATTCAATACTTAAAATACAAAAATCAAAGCTTGGGTAAATATCTCTAGCATATGTTTAAATATTTTAACCATAAAACATAATTATGTAACGATTATAAAGTTATGGATTAAATTATTATATTTTCCACACTTGAGTTCAATTTAATTGACATGATTTAAAAAGTATAATTCTCTCAAAATTGAGAAAACCTTACCACAATAATGTTATTATTATACTATAAAATGTTTAAATTGTCCATTGTTTTAGCCGAAACACTATGATACTTCAACATTATAAACTGTTAAATACCAAACCAATTTACTAAACTTAATAACTATGAGGGGATTTTTAATTATTTTTTGTTATCAAATTCTATTGGAACAAAAGGGTAAAACTCTAGTCAGTCGTGTTCACGGTTCTCTGAAAGCAACACAAACAATTTACAATTTCGTAAAAAGAAAACGAAATATCTGGTATCATTATTGTTGTTTATTTCATTCACGACATATGCCAGTGCGGCGGTCGGTCGTGAAATAGTGCCACAATGTTCAGGTCAAATTATTTCATTTGTATTTAAACCGCTTACCCACACTTTGCAAAAACAAACTATGGTGGTTTAATACCACCATATTCTGTTTCCAAAAAAAAAACGATTTACATCTTCGTCTCTATTGAGATACAATCAATCCTGAAAAATGATTAACCTGCAATGGGTAAAATCCCGTATTTGTCTACAAGTATCTCTATACATTCAAAAACAAATTGTATAAAAACTGGTCCAAGTTAAAAGCATAAAAATTGGAGATTGGATCTCCAGGCGCTGTCTAGCAATGTATGATAGTTGCAAAACCTTTCACATTGCATTAATAAAGATTTTCTGCTTAGTGCTTACATATGTTCTTAATAGATGGCGCTAGTGTAGATTGACCTAAAAAATGTGAAGTGTGTCTCACATAGTACCATATGTACATCTTTCAAAAATTTGTCAGACGTGGTGGTCGTAAGAAAGGCGGAATAGGGAATGTTGTCAACAAAAAGCGATCGCTTAACCCAACCAATGACAGGTCATAAGTCCTGTAAACGCCTTGGCCACCATATTCTGTTCCAAAAAAAACAATTTACGTCTTCGTCTCCATTGAGATTCAATTGATTCATAAAAATTATAAAAAAAACACTTTGTAATATACCACGGAATGGTGGCTTGGAATGGAATTATCATTATTATTATTTTGTTGAATCGCTCTTTACACCCTGACAGCGTGAGCAAAATCAATATAAAGGGTATTATAGCTAGTTTCCCCGGAGGAGTAGGCTGAGAGGATGGACCGACACACTATTCTATCCTGACATAATTTTCTTCATTTACACACCGTGACACGGACACTCATCGATTTCCTACTTCGAACATGGCCGCTTTTCCGTAATTGATTAATTTGGTCATACCATGCCATTTTTAACTTTATTTCCTCACAACTAAATCATATATTATATAATGATGAACTGGGATCTGTTTGAGATGTAATTATTATATATTGCATTAAACATGTTAAAGACTATTTTTTACTGCAAATGAAGAAAGAGGCACAATGGGGTCAATGTAGTTAGAAGCAGTGTGTTAGCTTCAAAGTACCGATAAGGGGAGGTAAACTGATAAAGAAATAAATTGTTTAAAATATTTTATCATTAAGAACTATTACTTTTAGCTAACTTCACTGCGTTTCAAAGAACTTTATTTAAAAATAAATACATAAATTAACTTTCGATTGAAGCATTTAATCAGTGGTGTTGCATTATGAAAATAATACATAATACTTTCTAAGGATTAATTGTATCTCAATAGAGACAAAGATGCAAATTGGAAACAGAATATGGTGATCGAGGTATTTACAGGACTTATGACCTGTCATTGGTTGGGTTTAGCGCACGCTTTATGTAATACAACATTCCCCATTCCACCATTCTTACGACCACAATGTCTGACAAATTTTGGGAAGTTGTATATATACGTATGTATATATGTAACACCAAATTTCACATGTTAGTTTCTCGCAGGGCGAGTAAACTCGCATATGGTACCTAACAGGCTTAACACACGCGTTAGTACATTGCACAGTAATTGCTGCATGGAGCATTTTATTTAGCCATCTTATTAATAGCTGATCGCGATCGCCTGGCGAAACTGGTCGCTGTCGAAATAAATACGAATGTGGAAGTTGTTATTAAAGAGTAATGTCCTTCCTGGGTAAGACAACTGTTAAAATGTAAACGAAATCCTATAATGCTTTAATAAAATATTGCATGGACAATTTTTAATATTAAATTAATGTTTTTATAAAACCGTTTTTTCTCATTTTTTGAAAATTCGTTCTTTTTTATATAATTGTATGAAAAAACACATTTTCATTTCACGTGTAAAACATATTACTATAAGGCCTTTGGAATGATTAATTCATTAATATGGCGCTCTATAAATCATCCAAATTACGATATTAAATCTCGTATAATTATTATACTATTTCTAACGTAACAAGAACAAAATTTACATTTTCGAATGGTGAACTGAATTAGAATTGAAAATATGAGATTTAATATGCGTATTAATTGATTCATACATCATACATTATTAGTACCACACATTGAATTAAAAAATGTGTGCGGAGTCTACACTTGACGTTGTGTCAATAATATGAATGATTGAAATAAAATAGGCACTAAGTTTCACTCTATATGTCATATTGAACGAAACTGCATTGCTTTTGTTTCATTGCTTTTTATGTACTTAGTGATTAATTTAGTTCAACCATTCATATTTTAAATTATATTACATTTTCTAACAATTTGTATTTAACTGATTAAAATAAAATAAAAATGCGATTTTAGTAAAAAAAATCCCCTTCTGGGGGCTTGGAAATATAACGAATATTGCCAGACTCCAAGAACAACAAAATAATAAACTAAACATAGCCTACAACATTAAATGTTTGACCCCAACCATACAAGTTTGGAGCAGACTCGAAAGTGGTTCTGTGATATGGAGTCCTCACGAGACGAGATATTCCGTTATGCCGAAGGGAGTTCGAAAAAAAATTCTCAGGTATCTCTATATGAGGGAGTATGGTAGTTATCCGTGGCTCTATCTCACGGCATTTCTTTTGGGGATGCTCGGAACCAATTCTTTACAGCTTTGAAGATATGGGCATCTCATTACCCATTTTTTTAATTAATCAGGGGATATTTCGAGAACTCGGCCGTGCTAGAGGGTGTTGGTCTTTTTGTCCCCGATAGATTTCTCCGACAGCGACAGCACAGATTGTTTTACCTACCGGCCACCAGAACCAATCTGCCTCTAGTGACACCGGTGAGAAGAGCAATTAGTCTGCTGAACGCGGTCTTCTCGGAAATCGACGTCTTTCATATTAGTGAAGGTACGTTCAGGGGACAAATACTCTTGACTTTAGAAAGTATCTTGTCTTCCTAATGTCGAACCATCTCTAATGCGTTCCTGGTATTGTGTTGTATTTTTATTATATTTTACCTGTATTCAATAGATCCTTTAAACATTCTGCGGTTTGTAATGTCTTTTGAGTTAATAAACTGATTTGATTTGATTTGATTTGATTTAAAGTATACGGACAAACAAAACAACTGGGCATATCAGATCTGACCAAATTCGAGACCTTGAAAACATTTTAATAACAGAGTGATCACGGAAAACACAGCAGACAGTACCTACAGACTAATAAAAGACATACACAGTTACTGGACTGGAAACTGTACCATATATCACCTACCAAAAACACGCACAAAGACAAGACAATCAAGAATAACGAACAACGGACTTAAACACTACAACGACCTACCAATGAAACTATAAGACTCACATAAAAATAAGTTTTAAATAAACCTCAAAAAATTATATGTTGACACGTGACATGTAAGATGAAAGTATGATTGTATTTCATAACCCAATCGGGTTTTTTTTACTGCATGGGGAAAAGTACCACCTTCTCCAACTGATATTGGATGGGAAAATTGAGGGACTCCGAGGGCCCGGAAGGAGACAAATGTCCTGGCTGCGAAACGTGAGGGAGTGGACCGACATCCAAAGTGTGGAGGAGCTATTCCCAGCGGCGCAGGACAGGGACAGGTTCGCCGAGGTGATCGCCAACGTTGGGGGGACCCGACAGGGCACTTGAAGAAGAAGAAGAAAGCTCTATTCACTTTGTTATCCGCACCAACCCTTCTTTCGACGTCACTGTCCGTTCGGCCATCCATCCATCGTATTAAATGATAATTTAATAAACGATATATAAAGAAAAATAATAATTTTCGTCGCCGCTAAACGTTGTTTTCATTGCAAGTATAAACAACAGTGCTATCAAAACAAGATAAAATACATAACAGTTGTGGTTTAGTCTGATTAATCAATTTAAACGTTTGGCAGACACTCGGTTGAATTCGCTCAAAGAAAAACAACACTTCACGAACAAAAATTAAAAAAAATGAATCGTAAACTAAATTTTATATTTATTTTCTTTTTATCCTTAACTTTCGTAAGTTCTTTAAGTTCTTACGTATATCAAGAGATAGTTCTCGAGAGTCCCGGTGAGTGAGGCCGTCATTTTAACATTGTAAATAATTTTTTTGTGAAGGTGTAGTTATACTTGTATACGAATACTGGATTTCACCCACCGTGGGTTATTAATTCATGATTTAATCGTATCTCAATAGAGTCGAAGATGCAAATTGGAAACTGAATATGGTTGATCAAGGTGTTTACAGGACTTATGACCAGTCATTGGTTGGGTTAAGCGCACGCTTTATGTAATTACGGGTGAAATTCAGTATTCGTATACAAGTATAAGTATATATTCACAAAAAAATATTGTAATCATATCTGGTCAAATTCTTTGGCATATAGATAAGAGTGACATCTCCAGGCGGCTTCTAACAATGCGCTAATGGCGATAGCCTTTCACATTGTGTTAATAAAGATGTTCTGCTAAATGCTAAAATTAATCTCCATAGATGACGTTAGTATGTGGATTATATAGAGTAATCTTAAAAAGATTAACATATGTAATCAAAATCTTCATAGATGGCACATTGAAACTAACATGTGAAATTAAGCATAGATTTGTAACATATATACAACTTCCAAAAATGTGTCTTACATGGTCATAAAGAAAAATGTGTAATGGGGAATGTTGTAATTACATAAAGCGTGCGCTTAACCCAAGTAATGACAGGTCATAAGTCCTGTAAACGCCTTGATCAACCATATTCAGTTTCCAATTTGCATCTTTGTCTCAATTGAGATACAATTCAATCATTGTAAATAATTGTTTACCGACAATTTAGCTACTTACATTTGTTGAAAAGAGAATGTTTTATGTTTATTTTATTTTACAACATATACAACAGGTAATTTGAACCCAATTACTGTGTACAATTTGTATTTCATATTATATTTTGTTTCTCAATGACACGTGATACGTAGCTATTTTGTTATCACGTGAATTCTACACCAGACCAAAGACAGTGTAAAAATCACACAGCCATTGCCGAGAATCGAATGAAACAAACGAATATGTCGGAAAGTGTAAAATAAAGGGTTTAAACAAATGTATTTTCAGATCACCCAAACAAATGTTTCATCGAACGTTTTAACATGGCATTAGAATTCAACAAAACCTATCCAGTTCCTGGGGCTTGTGAGTCAATGACTTGCTTTCCTTCGTACACCATTTCTTTCTTCAGGTAAGATTCACAAGTTATTTTATATATATATATATATATATATATATATATATATATATATATATATATATATATATATATATATATATATATATATATATATATATATATATATATATATATATATATATATATATATATATATATATATATATATATATATATATATATATATATATATATATATATATATATATATATATATATATATATATATATATATATATATATATTTATATATATATATATATATATATATATATATATATATATATATATATATATATATATATATATATATATATATATATATATATATATATATATATATATATATATATATATATATATATATATATATATATATATATATATATATATATATATATATATATATATATATATTTTATATTAGGTCCTTACATATGAAATTGGCGTTTTGCCGTACTGGCAACTTTGATCTCAAATATCTTCTCTTTGGTTAGGAATTCCAAATTCAAATTTATACAGCTATTTACTCAAGTATTTGTGTTTCGAAAATTATAATTCATTTGTTTTTTCCTCAATTGTTTTTTTTCTTTGCGTCACTCAGTTTACAAAATGGAAAACTTGAAATATCGCGTTATTTACGAGTACGAGTTCCACCGTGGCACCAGTGCTGCAGAAACGGCTCAAAGGATTAATGATGTGTATGGCGACGGTGCCGCAAAAGAAAACACAGTGCGTTTTTGGTTCCAACGTTTTCGTTCTGGAAATTTCGACTGGCAGAACATGCCCCGTGGACGGCCGGAGACCAAAGTTGATAATGAAGAATTGAAGGCTATTGTGGAAGCGGATCCATCGCAAACCACGTCCGAGTAAGCTGCAGGCTGCGGTGTTAGTGATAAAACTGTTTTAATCCACTTGAAGCGAATTGGGAAGGTGAAAAAGCTTGAAAGGTGGGTACCTCACGAATTGCGTGAAGCAAATCAACAAACGCGCGTTGACTGCTGCGTTGCATTACTCAACCGGCACAATAATGAAGGGATTTTGAATCGAATCATTACCTGTGATGAAAAGTGAATCCTGTATGATAATCGGTGATGAAAAGTGAATCCTGTATGATAATCGGAAGCGCTCATCGCAATGGCTGAACCCTGCCGAACCAGCCAAACCATGCCCCAAGCGAAAATTGACTCCAAAAAAGTTACTTGTGAGCGTTTGGTGGACTAGTGCTGGTGTCGTTCACTACAGCTTTCTTAAATCTGGCCAGACGATTACGGCAGACGTCTATTGTCAGCAACTGCAAACCATGATGGAAAAGCTAGCTGCTAAACAACCGAGGCTGGTTAATCGCTCTAGGCCACTGCTGCTTCATGATCACACTAGACCACACACTGCAAGACGGCTACCAAATTAGAACAGCTTCAATTGGAATGTCTAAGACATCCACCGTACTCTCCGGACCTTGCCCCAACAGATTATTATTTTTTTCGAAATTTGGATAACTTCTTGCAAGGGAAAAAATTCAACTCCGATGGAGCCGTCCAAACCGACTTCAAAGATTTTATTGATTCCCGTCCGAATGGTTTTTTTAGTAAATGGATCGATGAACTACCTATGAGATGGCAAAAGTGCATAGATAGCAATGGTACATACTTTGATTAAATAAATATATTATATTTAAAAAAAATCAACTTTATGTTCCTCCCATACAAAACGCCAATTTCATATGTAAGGACCTAATATTAGGGTGTCCGTTATATGGGCAATTTTTTTTTTGGATTATTGAAACGCATACCCCCTAAATGTGTTTCATAGTCTACTAGTTACCCAAATACCCCAGTTGGTGCTGGTAATAAAATAAATGGCGCACTAAAAGTCATTACTGCAAATAGAAATATATCCACAGAAGCCAAGATGGCAGTACACAATGGAGTTTTAGTGCCAACCCTCATGTATGGAAGTGAAGCTTGGAGCTGGCAAAAGAAGGATGAAAGCAGGATAAACGGCGTAGAAAGTAGATCACTAAGAAGAATGTGCGGGAAAACCTTGTATGATAGAATACCGAACGATGAAATAAGAAAGAAATATAAGGCAGATGACTGCATCATGGATAAAATTAAAAAAGGATCCCTGAGATGGTTTGAGAACGAATGGATGAGAGTAGAATGGTTAAAAATTTGTGCACAAGCAGCGTGAGTGGGAAAAGAAACCGAGGACGACTGAGGCAAACATGGCATGACCAAATTAATCAATTACTAAAAGGCGGCCACATTCTAAGTCGGAATAATCGACGTGCGTGCATGGTACGATGTATGAATGTAGAGAAAATCCAAGAGGTATGCCAGGGCAGGGAATTATGGCGATCCATTCTCTCTGCCTACCCCTGCGGGGAAATGGCGTGATGGTTAGTTAGTTTGTTAGTTAGTTACCCAAATACAGAATTTCAACTTCCTACGTTAATTCTAACCGGTGCCGACTTGGCCTCAAAGTTTTAGAAAATAGCTGTTTTAAGTGTCTCTTAAATGTAGTTGTAGATGCTCACTTAAAACCATTAAGGTAGATAAATATTGATGAAAACATATATTTATATAATGCTTTTCTTGGAATTATCAAAAAGGATCCAAATTTGTATTTATTTATTTGGATATTTCCTGATCAAAATCTCTTTTTTTACAGTCTGGTTAAATTTTTCTATGTTCTTGCACACAACATAATATGAACTGCTTATGTTCTTAATCTGCGGTAATCAAACCATTAAAGTCTGTCATTAGATTAACAGTTCTTTTAGCCGTGTCGTTAACTGCTTTAAAGCTAGTAACCTTCATTTTAGCTTTTACAAACGCCGCGCTGTCTTACTACTATCACTACTATCAAGTTTCAGTCGTGAAAACAAATTATTACTCTTGACAGAAACAAAATCACTCAAAGATTTTCATATAACAAGAAAACAAATACTTACCTATAAATAAAACAAATAATTTCTTAATTAAATACCTGATTAAACACTACTTACATACCATATAGAGAGCTAGATATCTGTTCCTTCGAAAGAACATATCTCTTTCCCGAATAACCAAAACTTTATCTTTGTATGTTTTCTACAATGTTTCCTTTGGTCTGCTCATCAACTTCGCGTCTGCTCAACTGCTCGTCAATAAAAATTAAAAGGACGGTTATTTCTTCTGACAAGTACCACAATTATTGACTGAACTTGTTTGAAGCCGCTTTAGAAATTCTCAACATCTTCGTAATCTTTTAAGGTCTTTAAATAACAGAAATCTGGATTCGGAGCTTTTATCGCCAAGCTACATTCAAGCCAGGGCTTCACATAAACTGCCACTATAAATAAACAAACATCTCGTAAAGATTGTTTGTCCTTAGCGCACGTTTTAAACTGGGACTGCACCAAACGTATTTTTAAGGAGTAAATAGTTCTTGCCATCTATCGTGCTTGATGCATTGTGCCAGCAGGTCAGATTTTTATTTTATTTGCATTGCCTCCACCCAGAAAACCCCAAAAAAACAGTAGCAAGCTCAATGAGTTTGCTATAATCATCTCGTACAATCGATTTTGCGATTCAAACACACTTGTGTGTGGCTTAATTATTAATATTTTATGCAAACGAACTATAAACAATTTATGATGTTTTATTTTTCTTTTATTAGTTGCGGTTCTGTAGCCGTCCAGCCGCCATGCCGTCTGAGTTCTGTTAATCTCAAGCTGCCGTACCCCAAGTGCTGCCCGAAAACTGTTTGCTAAAATGTACATAAAAATTATAATTCAATATTTAAAATACAAAAATCAAAGCTTGGGTAAATATCTCTAGCATATGTTTAAATATTGTAACCATAAAACATAATTATGTAACGATTATAAAGTTATGGATTAAATTATTATTTTTTCCACACTTGAGTTCAATTTAATTGACATGTTTTCGAAAGTATAATTCTCTCAAAATTGAGAAAACCTAACCACAATAATGTTATAAATATACTATAAAATGTTTAAATTGTCCATTGTTTTAGCCGAAACACTATGATACTTCAACATTATAAACTGTTATATTATAATACTATAATATATTATAATTATGGTAGTTATATTATAATTATGGTAGCTATCCTTGGCTCTATCCCACGGCATTTCTTTTGGGAATGCTCGGAACCAATTCTCTACAGCTTCGAAGAGATGGACATCTAATTACCCATTTCTTTAGATTAATTAGGGGATACTTCGAGAACTCGGCCGTACTGGAGGGTGTTCGGCTTTTTGTCCCCGATAGATATCTCCGACAGCGACAGCACAGATTGTTTTACCTACCGGCTGCCAGAACCAATCTGCCTCTGGTGACACCGGTGGGAAGAGCAATTAGTCTGCTGAACGCGGTCTCCTCGAAGATCGACGTCTTTCATGTTGGTGAAAGTACGTTCAGAAGGCAAATACTCTTAATTCTGGAGAGTATCCTGTCTTCCTAATGTTGAACCATCTCTTATGCGTTTCTGGTAGTATACTATATATAATATATTATTTTACCTGTTCTCAATAGATGCCTTAAAAATAAATTTTGTAATGTCTGTGGATGAAATAAACTGATTTGATTTGATTGATTGAAATACTCTGATTTTATGTATCACCATTTTATTTTTATTTTTAGTGACAGTAGTTTCGTCAACCTCTGTTGACATCATTAGGTGTATCATAATAAATAATTTTATGTTATAAATTAAGTGAATCAACTGAATTTAAACGTACCTACAAAATTAAGAATTCGTATAAATTAATTAACATTTCCATACCACTAAATTAAAGATTGGTCTCTTTTGATGTGTGTAACCAGTTCCCAAATGTTCCGACTCGTGTAACATTACCATCGGTACAAAATATCCTCAAAAATCATAAAATACCCAAAAAATTTATTGTTGTATTCATCATTATTGAAAACTTGTGTTGATCAAAACTATTTCACTTTTAATGATAAAATATACAAACAAACTTCAGGTTTAGCCATGTGTACCCTTCTATTTCATATTTTAGCTGATATTTTCGTGAATCATGTGGAAGTTTTATTCACAAAATGCTATTTAATTTCCACCAACAAATGAATTTTTAGACCTTTCTATAACTATAATAAGAAACCAAATTAGATTTTAGCATCTTTCAAAAGTCATCCTATACTGGTTCCAATATACATGCCACATCTCATCATCCTAATAACCTTATTATTATTAGTACTATTATTATTATTATTATTATTATTATTAATTCCTATCTATCTGATGGATTGTTGGGTCTACCATATTTTTTGTTCCTAAAATACTTAATGATTAAAAAATTACTGTTATATTCCGATTCGGAAAAGTTATATTTGTTTTTTTTTCAGAATTCCAATACAAAATTTCCAGAAAAATGGGAACTCGTAGACACTATTAGCTGGGACACCAGACGTTTGAAATAATGAAACATAATCAACGAATTGTTTTGAATTTTACCATTGTATTATATCATTATTAATTCACACCCTTAATTATTTTTTCGATAAAATATTTATTTTGTATAGGTACTTTTAATTACACTGACGAAGGGTTTCTGGGTCCCTAAACATGTTTGTCGTCTTCTTATTCTTCTTCCTTGTTGTCTGTTCTCCAGAGTGTTGCTCCTCCTGTGAGGCAGATTCCCAACTGTCCTTCCATCTTTTATCAGGTCTTCCACGAGGACGAGTCCTATGGGGCTGATTACGCAATGTAATATAAGGGACTCGGATGGTGTCCATTATTTGAACATGACTGTGTCAGTTCCCTTTTCGCTGTCTGCTCCATCTTATAATATCCTCAACCTCACATATCTCTCTTATTCTGGTATTCCTCATGCGATCTCTCAGTGTCTTGTCTGCTTTCGTTTGTTGGTAATTTAGTTTAAAAAATTTGTATGTAAAAAAAGTGTTGTTATAATACAAAGAAAGAAAAAACATTTATTATTTTATGTGCGTTCATAACAGTAATGACATAAAAATAGAGTTTTCAATTACAATAAAATATAATAATTCACGTTTCGTATAATACCAAACCAATTTGCTAAACTTAATAACTATGAGGGGATTTTTAATTATTTAGGGGAGGGACAGAGCCCGATCCTGGACCCACATATTCTGGGGCATCTGTGGCAGAGAAAGGCGCTTGTAATGGGGCCGTCACCGTCTCTCAGTGGTCTCTCCTTTCTCAATCAAATCAATCAATCAAATCAGTTTATTAAATTAATAGACATTACAAACAGGAAAATGTTTAAGGCATCTATTAAGTACAGGTAAAATATCATAAAAATATTACGACAAAGTACCAGGAACGCATTAGAGATGGTACGACATTAGGAAGACAAGATATTTTCGAAAGTCAATAGTATTTGCCCCCTGAACGTACTTTCACTAACATGAAAGACGTCGATCTCCGAGGAGACCGCGTTCAGCAGACTAATTGCTCTTCCCACCGGTGTTACTAGAGGCAGATTGGTTCTGGTGGCCGGTAGGTAAAACAATCTGTGCTGTCGCTGTCGGAGAAATCTATCGGGGACAAAAAGACCAACACCCTCTAGCACGGCCGAGTTTTCGAAATATCCCCTGATTAATTAAAAAAAATGGGTAATGAGATGCCCATATCTTCAAAGCTGTAAAGAATTGGTTCCGAGCATTCCCAAAAGAAATGCCGTGAGATAGAGCCACGGATAACTACCATACTCCCTCATGTAGAGATACCTGAGAATTTTTTTTTGAACTCCCTCCAGCATAACGGAATATCTCGCCTCGTGAGGACTCCATATCACAGAACCACTTTCGAGCCTGCTCCGAACCAATGTGTTGTATAGGACTCTGAGCACATTGGGATCCCTGAAAACCCTTCCGGTCCGGACGATGAACCCCAACATCCTCAGTGCAATGCCACAAATCCTCTCGATATGTGCACGAAAAGTCAGCCTACTCTCATAGATGATTCCGAGATCCTTCATCGTAGATACATGTGCCAGTTGCTGGTTGTTCATTGTGTATCTATGATATACAGTTCTCAATGCTCTAGTAAATGATAGCATAACGCATTTAGAGACATTGAATTGCATTTGATTACTGTGACTCCAGTTAACAATATTATTGATATCCGACTGGAGGCGAAGACAGTCTTCAGGATTTTTAATTTCCAGGAATAATTTCAGATCATCGGCAAATAAAAGAGTCCGCGAGAAGTTTATCACCTTCGCAATATCATTTATGAAGATGGTGAAGAGGAGTGGCCCTAAGTTTGAATCTTGTGGCACCCCTGAATATACAAGAAAATGTTCCGATTGAAAAATTCCGTATGAGACGAATTGTTTTCTCCCCTTGACTGAGAGGAGAATCCAATTTGAGATAGCTTTTCTATCAGAATGTTATGGTTCACAGTATCAAAGGCCTTTGAGAAATCATTATAAGAACAGTCAACTTGGTGACCTTTATCCAAGACCTTTGATATGTATTCTGTGAATACCATGAGATTAGTTTCAGTAGAACGCCCCTTCCTGAACCCATGTTGTTCTGTTATAATGTGGGGTTCTACTTTGGGAAATATAAATTTGTGTAAAATAAATTCAAATAGCTTGGCTGGAGCCGACAGTATCGCTACAGGTCTATAGTTTTCGACCGACTCTTTTGCGCCGCTCTTGAAAATAGGACTGATCCTGGAAAGTTTCCAGAGATCAGGAAAAGTATTTGTACTTAACGATAGGTTAAATAGAAAATACAGTGGAGATAATAGGAGCTCAGAGCAGCCTTTTAAGAAATAGATGGGAAGAAAATCAGGACCAACCGAGTGCGAATTCTTCGTATGTGCGATATGACAAAGCTATTACTACAATAATTGGCACTTAAATTAGTCGCTGAATTGAAATTAAGCCGCGGGGGAACATTGCTATAGACAGATTGAAAGTGCTTAGCGAATGCGTTCGCTATATCTACACCCTCAACCTCTCTATCCCCATGCATCATGGTGTTAAGGATGCCACCATCCTTACGTAAACTTTTTATATATTTCCAGAAGGATTCGGGGTCATCCATAAGATTTCCCTCAATGATACCCACATATGCTCGAAAGGCTGATCGAACATTGCGTTTCACCACCGAGCGGTACAGACTGAAAAGCTCGTACTCACTCCGAGAGCCAGTCGCCTTCCACTTCACATGATGTGTATGTTTGGTCCTAATGTCCGCGATGATTTCCCTGGAAAACCACCTCGGATATCTCCGCCCACCATTGCTCATGCGTTTTCTGGGAAAGCATAAATCAAATAAAGTATAGATGACACTGTAAAAATGTTGCAGGGCATCATTTACGGTGGTCAAGTTGTACAGGTCACTCCAGTCAAGTTGATTCATCAGCTGGTATAGCTTCAGAAAATCACCCTGGCTGAAGTTCCATCCTCTGAAGATGTCTTTTTTATGGCGCGGTACTCTGGTAATACCAGGATTATCCTTACCAGAGTACTCAAATTCTAGCGCGGGATGATAATTATCTTCAGGTACTAGTGGGGACACTGCTCTTGAAACTTGCAATTTGATATTGCTCACAATCAAGTCCAAGGTTCTGGAATCTGAGTTCAAAACGACATTGTGCCGTGCAAGCCCAAAAACTGCGCATAGGTACTCCAAGTCACGTTGGACATTGTCGATTCCATGAGCAGAGTGCAGGTTAAAGTCGCCCATCACAATGACATTTTTACCTCCGATCAGATTGAAGCTCGTATGCATCGCATCGAAAAATCGGTTATAAATTTCCCAATTAGACCCCGGTGGTATATATGTAACACATATATTGAGCAATTTATACCCCTCCGACATTTTAAGAGTAACTCCAATTTTCCAGTTTGGTACAATAGTTCCCTCATAAAACTTACCAAAGAAAAGATCAAATATCACAAGCGGTTTACCAAATATAAAAATTCCCTTGATTATCACACCTTTTCTTTGCTGAGAACTCGCCAAAAGCGTATGGCCAGGAAATGTTTTTCTGAGTATATTCACTCTACCGAAATGAATATTACTAATAATCCAAACTCCTTTTGGCGATTCGTCAAGAGCAAGTACAAGAATAACTCCCTTCCAAAGATAATGTCTATTGATGATAATAAATCAATAAGTGGTGGCAGAAATATCAGCCATGCGTTCTCCACTTATTTTCATTCTGTCTTTGATTGTGACACTACCCCCAGTACTATAAACTCCTACGAGCCCTCAAACACCACTAACATCGGAAGCTGTCTTACAGACAGGAACACACTCGCCAGATATTTATCAGGTGTCGACCCCAACAAAGGTGCTGGAAGTGATGGAATACCGCCATTATACTTATTTAACTGTGCAAAAACCCTCGCTGAACCTCTTTCTATCCTTTTTACCCGTTCTCTATCCGAAGGTTGCTTTCCAGATAAATGGAAAGAAGCCTTTATTATTCCAGTTCACAAATCAGGACCCAAAAGCTTCATCAAGAACTATCGTCCAATCTCCATTTTATCTGCCATTAGTAAGATTTTCGAGCGTATTGTATATGACCAATTATATCCCTCTCTTAAATGTGTTCTGAGTGATCAACAACATGGTTTCCTCCGTAACAAATCTGTTTTATCCAATCTGATACCGTTCACTGACTATATTATTTCGAACATGCACCGCGGACTCCAAACTGATGCCATATACACTGACTACGCCAAAGCTTTTGATAAGGTAAACCACAGCGTACTCCTAGATAAACTTGGCAGACTTGGAATCCACGGTGACCTTCTAAGATGGATAAATTCATATATCAAAAATCGAAGACAGGCTGTGGTGATTGGTGGCTTCAAGTCAGACTTCGTGGGAATTCCATCCGGAGTTCCTCAAGGCTCCCATCTGGGACCCCTCTTCTTTATTCTTTATATTCATGATATTGGCAACTGTTTCCTCTACTCCAAACACCTCCTTTTTGCTGATGACATGAAGGTCTTTCTGAATATTTCTGACATATCCGATTGCCATAAACTTCAGTCTGATCTCGACAGACTCTCTGATTATTGTAAGATAAATAAACTGACCCTCAATGCTGACAAATGTCTCAAAGTTTCGTTTTCTCGTAAAATCAACCCGCACAATCATGACTATTTTATTAATAACACAAGATTATCTAACTCAGAT
The DNA here is from genome assembly GCA_022606425.2 of Lepidostoma basale. Taxonomy (NCBI): domain Eukaryota; kingdom Metazoa; phylum Arthropoda; class Insecta; order Trichoptera; family Lepidostomatidae; genus Lepidostoma; species Lepidostoma basale. Next base: position 250,471 of record JAHDVF020000700.1, on the reverse strand, counting down.
CGCGTGCGAGATCTCGGAGTCACAATGGACTCGAAACTCACTTTCGTAAGTCACATTGATGGCATTTTAGACAAATCCTACAGGACATTAGGATTCATATTGCGTACATGCAAACCCTTTCAGAACATCACAGCCCTCAAAGTTCTTTATACAACCATGGTTCGCTCACTACTCGAATACGTATCTCCCGTTTGGTCTCCTTACTATGCAGCGCATATTCAACGCATCGAAAGAGTCCAAAAAATTTTCATTAAACACATTAATTTCAAAATGTGCAGGTCATTTGCGAATTATAATTCTGCCCTTAAATTTTATTCCTTGGACTCTCTCGAAAATAGGCGAACAATCAATGATATGATGTTGCTTCACAAAATCATTCACTTCAAAATAGACAACTCCGAACTTCTTAGTAAATTATTACTGAATACCCCTATGCTTCGCACAAGACACACTGCGAACCAAATATTCCACCTTCCTGCTTATCGGACTAACTACGCTCAGAGTGCGGCGGTGTACCGGACGTGCGACACGTACAATAAGTGCTTTAGTAACATCGATGTGTTCCATCTTAATGAAAGTGATTTTAAAAAAATGGTTGGAGCAACCCTTCGGGGCGAATGAAATTAGTTACTCTATTTTTTTTTTCTTTTCTTGTCTTTTTCTTTTTTCTTTTACATTTTAAAATTGTATTTTATTTTTAATTCATTATTACTAATAGTTTTCTCTTTATCTTATCAAAGTGTTACTTTATTACTCTTATATATTTAACCTTATGTCAGTTGTTATATAATATTTGTGGTAGCATGTTATTGGCCTTGTTTTGTTGTCTCTATGTGTTTATACTCATATACTGTAATTGCTGTTTGTTACCCTCGATAATAAAAAAATAATAAAAAAATAAAAAATAAAATAAAATAAAAATATATATGTCACATGATTTACCCCATACATAAGTTTTACCCAGAGATCCTCATTGACTGATTCAAGATTGGGGACGCGCTCAGCCCTCAGCGCATCCCCCCTCCCGACCGCCAACAAGCAGCCGCCACCGCGACTGCGACTACTGTCGCTGTCCCGATCTCTGCGAAAAACATGAAAGTTCTCCATATCAAAAAGCTCAGAGGAGAGGACGCTCGAATTAAGCCAAGTCTCAGTGAGAGCGACTATGTTAGCCTCACTCACCGAAACATTGGAGAAAATTTTTGAGCATTTTGTCCTCAATCCACGAACGTTCTGATACAGGAAGAAGAAATAGTTGGATGAACCGAGTCAGCTAGGCCTCGGAAGTCGTGGAGCCGCAACACCCGCTCGCCACTCCTTGATGAAGGAACGGCGTGGCCAGTGTTTAGGCTCCAGGACCTCCGAGACAACCGAACTCGGTATTCCTATCTTAAACGATACATAGGAACTTCCCTCTTTGGGCTTGATTCTACGCACCGTATATGATGCCTTGCGAAAACCATTTAGGTACGTCGTCATGTCACCTACCGAGGTCTCGGGGTGGAATGGGAAGAAGTGAAAAAATTTAACGACGGGGAAGGAGGGGGGGACTGTCCATTCTCCGAGTACCTCGGACAGAGGCAGGACGTCTTCTGGACACCACACTCCATGGGCCATCACTCCCCACCGGCCTGTTGGCGACCAGCGGCGCAGGGGTCTCTTCCTGCGTGGCAGTCTCTGGTTCCCTCTTGCCCTTCCTCTGCGAGACACCAGATGGGGGATGCTTTCCCTTGGCGGCGATCCTCGCAGAGCTCTCCCTCTCCACCACCATAGATCCAGCAATGGTGGCCGCGTACGTTGCACGCGAGGTGGGAGAAGCAGTAGTAGCAGTAGTAGCAGTAGCAGTAGTAGATAATGAGAGAACACTGGGCACCTCCGGACGGCAGGATGATGAAGGTGTTGGCTCGGCGACCGCAACCCTCACCGTAGAAATTCCTTCCGCCTCCGCAGAAGGTGCAGCTGCACGTGCGGCAGCGCGCATAGCCCGCCGCGTAACAGCTCAAGGGGCCGCAACAATCGCCGATCCGGCCCTGTCGCCTAGTCCGGTCGCGGCACTAGCGACGTCAACATTCGCCGTTCCGGCCCTGTCGCCTAGGCCGATCGCGGTACTAGCGACGTCATTACGGGCCGGGCAAGGTACCTGCACAGACTGCACTGAACTCGGTCGGGTCACAATTTCTGTACTACCGACCAAACGAGAACTGTCACCTTCGCTCGCGATTCTTTTACGTGGGCCGGGCACATCGATAATCCCACGTGAATATAACACATCGGAAGTGAGGGACCCCACCATTGTGCGCAGGGTCCTCACTTCCTCCAGGATTTCGGAAATTTTCGATTCCATCTCAACTTTGAACCAAAAAAACTTTAAAAATTGACGGAGCCAACACCAACACTGCTTCACGTCAAGAATGACAATCGGAACTCCATTCTCCTCCTCCTCCTCTGTGCGCTGTACTTCGAAATCTTGTGTGCCTTTATGTACTGCTGTTCTCCTTCTAGGTCTGTCCTCTGCAGTCTTTTCCCAACAATCACAGTCGAAGCCAGTCTTTTGTAGGTTTCCTTTAAGGGAGTCCTTAAAGCGTTTCCTCTGGCCACCGTGTGAGCGTTTCCCTTGGGTAAGCTGAGAGTACATAATTTTCCTTGGGATTCTTGTCTCAGGCATTCTGACGACGTGACCAGCCCAGCGCAGTTGTTTCTGAATAATGGCAGCCTCAATACTTGTCATATTGATCTCAGCAAGTATGCTGTCATTTGTCCATTTGTCCTGCCATTTCACATTTAGGATCCTACGTAGACAGCGTTGGTGATTAAGAGTAGTAGTAACTAACAATCATGCCGTCTCCCCAAGGTGAAGGCAAAAAAAAGAACCGCTACATTATTTTCTCCTGACATTTTTCTCTCACTTCCTTTACATTCATACATCTTGTCATGCACGCAAGTCGATATCTCCGACTCTTTGCGAGGCCTACATTTAATATTTGATTGATTTGGTCGTGAAATTTGATATATTCCGAGCGGCGCAGGACAGGGACAGGTTCGCCGAGGTGATCGCCAACGTTGGGGGACCCGACAGGGCACTTGAAGAAGAAGAAGAAAGCTCCATTCACTTTGTTATCCGCACCAACCCTTCTTTCGACGTCACTGTCCGTTCGGCCATCCATCCATCGTGTTAAATAATAATTCAATAAACGATATATAAAGAAAAATAATAATTTTCGTCGCCGCTGTACGTTGTTTTCATTGCAAGTATAAACAACAGTGCTATCAAAACAAGATAAAATACATAGCATTTGTGGTTTAGTCTGATTAATCAATTTAAACGTTTGTCAGACACTCTGTTGAATTCGCTCAAACAAAAATAACACTTCACGAACAAAACATAAAAAAAATGAATCGTAAACTAAATTTTATATTTATTTTCTTTTTATTCTTAACTTTCGTAAGTTCTTACGTATATCACGAGACAGTTCTCGACAGTCCCGGTGAGTGAGGCCGTCATTTTAACATTGTAAATAATTTTTTTGTGAATGTATACTTATACTTGTATACGAATACTGGATTTCACCCACCGTGGGTTATTAATTCATGATTTAATTGTATCTCAATAGAGACGAAGATGCAAATTGTAAACTGAATATGATTGATCAAGGTGTTTGCAGGACTTATGACCAGTCATTGGTTGGGTTAAGCGCACGCTTTATGTAATTACGGGTGAAATCCAGTATTTGTATACAAGTATAAGTATACATTCACAAAAAAATATTGTAATCATTTCTAGTCAAATTCTTTGGCATATAGATAGGAGTGACATCTCCAGGCGGCTTCTAACAATGCGCTAATGGCGATAGCCTTTCACCCTTTTTGTGTTAATAAAGATGTTCTGCAAAATGCTAAAATTAATCTCCATAGATGGCGTTAGTATGTGGATTATATAGAGTCATCTTAAAAAGATTAACATATGTAATCAAAATCTTCATAGATGGCACATTGAAACTAACATGTGAAATTAGGCATAGATTTGTAACATATATACAACTTCCAAAAATTTGTCTTACATGGTCATAAAGAAAAAGGTGTAATGGGGAATGTTGTAATTACATAAAGTGTGCGCTTAACCCAACCAATGACAGGTCATAAGTCCTGTAAACACCTTGATCAACCATATTCAGTCTCCAATTTGCATCTTCGTCTCTATTGAGATACAATTAAATCATTGTAAATAATTGTTTACCGACAATTTAGCAACTTACATTTGTTGAAAAGAGAATGTTTTATGTTTATTTTATTTTACAACATATACAACAGGTAATTTGAACCCAATATTGTATTTCATATTATATTGATTCTCAATGACACGTGATACGTAGCTATTTTGTTATCACGTGAATTCTACACCAGACCAAAGACAGTGTAAAAATCACACAGCCATTGCCGAGAATCGAATGAAACAAACGAATATGTCGGAAAGTGTTAAAAAAAAATGTTTAAACAAATGTATTTTCAGATCACCCAAACAAATGTTTCATCGAACGTTTTAACATGGCATTAGAATTCAACAAAACCTATCGAGTTCCTGGGGCTTGTGAGTCAATGACTTGCTTTCCTTCGTACGACATTACTTTCTTCGGGTAAGATTCACAAGTTATTATATATATATATTTATATATTAGGGTATCCGTTGTATGGGCAATTTTTGTTTTTTGGATTATTGAAACGCATACCCCCTAAATGTGTTTAATAGTCTACTAGTTACCCAAATACCCCAGTTGGTGCTGGTAATAAAATAAATGGCGCACTAAAAGTCATTACTGCAAATAGAAATATATCCACAGAAGCCAAGATGGCAGTACACAATGGAGTTTTAGTGCCAACCCTCATGTATGGAAGTGAAGCTTGGAGCTGGCAAAAGAAGGATGAAAGCAGGATAAACGCCGTAGAAAGTAGATCACTAAGAAGAATGTGCGGGAAAACGTTGTATGATAGAATACCGAACGATGAAATAAAAAAGAAATATATGCAGATGACTGCATCATGGATAAAATTAAAAAAGGATCCCTGAGATGGTTTGAGAACGAATGGATGAGAATAGAATGGTTAAAAATTTGTGCACAAGCAGCGTGAGTGGGAAAAGAAGCCGAGGACGACCGAGGCAAACATGGCATGACCAAATTAATCAATTACAAAAAGGCGGCCACATTCTAAGTCGGAATAATCGACGTGCGTGCATGGTACGATGTATGAATGTAAAGAAGTCCGAGAGGTATGCCAGGGCAGGGAATTGTGGCGATCCATTCTTTCTGCCACACCTCCGGGGAAATTGCGTGATGGTTGGTTAGTTAGTTAGTTAGTTACCCAAATACAGAATTTCAACTTCCTACGTTCGAGCGTTCGCGGTAGCCGGTCCATCAGCTTGGAACAATCTCCCTTCACACCTTAGATGCATAAATGATCCGACAGATTTCAGATCTCAATTGAAAACCCATCTTTTTCATATTTCATACCCAATTTAAACATTTTGTTCTAATACTTTGTTCTAATATACTTTCAAACCGATCGTTTTATAAGCGGTCACATTTAGATTTTTAAGATTTAAAACACGTCTTAATGCGCCCTTGAGGTGATTACATCACAAAAACGGCGCTTTAAAAGTTAGCATATTATTATTATTATTATTATTATTACGTTAATTCTGACCGGTGCCGACTTGGTCTCAAAGTTTTTGAAAATAGCTGCTTTAAGTGTCTCTGAAATGCAGTTGTAGATGATCACTTAAAACCATTAAGGTAGATAAATATCGATGAAAACATATATTTATATAATGCTTTTCTTGAAATTATCGAAAAGGATCCAAATTTGTATTTATTCATTTGGATATTTCCTCATCAAAGTCTCTTTTTTTACAGTCTGGATAATTTTTTCTTGCACACAACATAATATGAACTGCTTATGTTCTTAATCTGCGGTAGTCAAACCATTAACGTCTGTCATTAGATTAACAGCTCTTTTAGCCGTGTCGTTAACTGCTTTTAAGCTAGTAACCTTCAGTTTAGCTTTTACAAACGCCGCGCTGTCTTTCCTTGAAGGAAACTACTATCAAGTTTCAGTCGTGAAAACAAATTATTACTCTTGACAGAAACAAAATCACTCAAAAATTTCCATTAAACAAGAAAACAAATACTTAGCTATAAATAAAACAAATAAGTTCTAAATTAAATACCAAATTAAACACTACTTACATACCATATAGAGAGCCAGATATCTGTTCCTTCGAAAGAACATATCTCTTTCCCGAATTACCAAAACTTTATCTTTGTATGTTTTCTACAATGTTTCCTTTGGTCTGCTCATCAACTTTGTCAACAAAAATTAAAAGGACGGCTATTTCTTCTGATAAGTACCACAATTATTGACCGAACTTGTTTGAAGCCGCTTTGGAATTGTCAACTTCTTCTTAATCTCTTAAGGTCTTTAAACAAAAGAAATCTGGATTCGGAGCTTTTATCGCCAAGCTACATTCAAGCCAGGGCTTCACATAAACTGCCACTATAAATAATCAAACATCTCGTAAAGATTGTTTGTCCTTAGCGCACATTTTAAACTGGGACTGCCCCAAATGTATTTTTAAGGAGTAAATAGTTCTTGCCATCTATCGTGCTTGATGCATTGGGCCAGCAGGTCGGATTTTTATTTTATTTGCATTGCCTACAACCAGAAAACCCCAAAAAAAACAGTAGCAAGCTCAATGAGTTTGCTATAATCATCTCGTACAATCGATTTTGCGATTCAAACACACTTGTGTGTGGCTTAATTATTAATATTTTATGCAAACGAACTATAAACAACTTATGATGTTTTATTTTTCTTTTATTAGTTGCGGTTTTCAAGCCGTCCAGCCGCCATGCCGTCTGATTTCTGTTAATTTCAAGCTGCCGTACCCCAAGTGCTGCCCGATACTTGTTTGCTAAAATATACATAAAAATAATAATTCAATACTTAAAATACAAAAATCAAAGCTTGGGTAAATATCTCTAGCATATGTTTAAATATTTTAACCATAAAACATAATTATGTAACGATTATAAAGTTATGGATTAAATTATTATATTTTCCACACTTGAGTTCAATTTAATTGACATGTTTTAAAAAGTATAATTCTCTCAAAATTGAGAAAACCTAACCACAATAATGTTATTATTATACTATAAAATGTTTAAATTGTCCATTGTTTTAGCCGAAACACTATGATACTTCAACATTATAAACTGTTAAATACCAAACCAATTTACTAAACTTAATAACTATGAGGGGATTTTTAATTATTTTTTGTTATCAAATTCTATTGGAACAAAAGGGTAAAACTCTAGTCAGTCGTGTTCACGGTTCTCTGAAAGCAACACAAAAAATTTACAATTTCATAAAAAGAAAACGAAATATATGGTATCATTATTGTTGTTTATTTCATTCACGACATATGCCAGTGCGGCGGTCGGTCGTGAAATAGTGCCACAATGTTCAGGTAAAATTATTTCATTTGTATTTAAACCGCTAACCCACACTATGCAAAAACAAACTATGGTGGTTTAATACCACCATATTCTGTTTCCAAAAAAAAACGATTTACATCTTCGTCTCTATTGAGATACAATCAATCCTGAAAAATGATTAACCTGCAATGGGTAAAATCCCGTATTTGTCTACAAGTATCTCTATACATTGAAAAACAAATTGTATAAAAACTGGTCCAAGTTAAAAGCATAAAAATTGGAGATTGGATCTCCAGGCGCTGTCTAGCAATGTATGATAGTTGCAAAGCCTTTCACATTGCATTAATAAAGATTTTCTGCTTAGTGCTTACATATGTTCTTAATAGATGGCGCTAGTGTAGATTGACCTAAAAAATGTGAAGTGTGTCTCACATAGTACCATATGTACATCTTTCAAAAATTTGTCAGACGTGGTGGTCGTAAGAAAGGCGGAATAGGGAATGTTGTCAACAAAAAGCGATCGCTTAACCCAACCAATGACAGGTCATAAGTCCTGTAAACGCCTTGGCCACCATATTCTGTTCCAAAAAAAACAATTTACGTCTTCGTCTCCATTGAGATTCAATTGATTCATAAAAATTATAAAAAAAACACTTTGTAATATACCACGGAATGGTGGCTTGGAATGGAATTATCATTATTATTATTTTGTTGAATCGCTCTTTACACCCTGACAGCGTGAGCAAAATCAATATAAAGGGTATTATAGCTATCATAGTGATTCTCATGACATGTGATAGGTAGCTAATCTATCGCAATTTTTATTGTCACGTGATTTCTACACATGACCAAAGACTGTGTGACAATCACACTGCCCTCGCCAGGAATCGAACCCGGAACCTTCGGGGTGGCAGTCAATGCACTTACCACTCGGCCACGAAGGTCGTGGCTTGTGCCCAATGGCTTGTGCCCAAGCTTCAACAGGGCAGTTCTAATGTATCCCTCTTGAAGCATGGATACAACTCATCACACCGTTTCCCCGGAGGAGTAGGCTGAGAGGATGGACCGACACACTATTCTATCCTGACATAATTTTCTTCATTTACACACCGTGACACGGACACTCATCGATTTCCTACTTCGAACATGGCCGCTTTTCCGTAATTGATTAATTTGGTCATGCCATGCCATTTTTAACTTTATTTCCTCACAACTAAATCATATATTATATAATGATGAACTGGGATCTGTTTGAGATGTAATTATTATATATTGCATTAAACATGTTAAAGACTATTTTTTACTGCAAATGAAGAAAGAGGCACAATGGGGTCAATGTAGTTAGAAGCAGTGTGTTAGCTTCAAAGTACCGATAAGGGGAGGTCAACTGATAAAGAAATAAATTGTTTAAAATATTTTATCATTAAGAACTATTACTTTTAGCTAACTTCACTGCGTTTCAAAGAACTTTATTTAAAAATAAATACATAAATTAACTTTCGATTGAAGCATTTAATCAGTGGTGTTGCATTATGAAAATAATACATAATACTTTCCAAGGATTAATTGTATCTCAATAGAGACAAAGATGCAAATTGGAAACAGAATATGGTGATCGAGGTATTTACAGGACTTATGACCTGTCATTGGTTGGGTTTAGCGCACGCTTTATGTAATACAACATTCCCCATTCCACCATTCTTACGACCACAATGTCTGACAAATTTTGGGAAGTTGTATATATACTTATGTATATATGTAACACCAAATTTCACATGTTAGTTTCTCGCAGGGCGAGTAAACTCGCATATGGTACCTAACAGGCTTAACACACGCGTTAGTACATTGCACAGTAATTGCTGCATGGAGCATTTTATTTAGCCATCTTATTAATAGCTGATCGCGATCGCCTGGCGAAACTGGTCGCTGTCGAAATAAATACGAATGTGGAAGTTGTTATTAAAGAGTAATGTCCTTCCTGGGTAAGACAACTGTTAAAATGTAAACGAAATCCTATAATGCTTTAATAAAATATTGCATGGACAATTTTTAATATTAAATTAATGTTTTTATAAAACCGTTTTTTCTCATTTTTTGAAAATTCGTTCTTTTTTATATAATTGTATGAAAAAACACATTTTCATTTCACGTGTAAAACATATTACTATAAGGCCTTTGGAATGATTAATTCATTAATATGGCGCTCTATAAATCATCCAAATTACGATATTAAATCTCGTATAATTATTATACTATTTCTAACGTAACAAGAACAAAATTTACATTTTCGAATGGTGAACTGAATTAGAATTGAAAATATGAGATTTAATATGCGTATTAATTGATTCATACATCATACATTATTAGTACCACACATTGAATTAAAAAATGTGTGCGGAGTCTACACTTGACGTTGTGTCAATAATATGAATGATTGAAATAAAATAGGCACTAAGTACCAAAAAAAAAAAAATATGCAGTTTCACTCTATATGTCATATTGAACGAAACTGCATTGCTTTTGTTTCATTGCTTTTTATGTACTTAGTGATTAATTTAGATCAACCATCCATATTTTAAATTATATTACATTTTCTAACAATTTGTATTTAACTGATTAAAATAAAATAAAAATGCGATTTTAGTAAAAAAAATCCCCTTCTGGGGGCTTCTCGGAAATCGACGTCTTTCATATTAGTGAAGGTACGTTCAGGGGACAAATACTCTTGACTTTAGAAAGTATCTTGTCTGCCTAATGTCGAACCATCTCTAATGCGTTCCTGGTATTGTGTTGTATTTTTATTATATTTTACCTGTATTCAATAGATCCTTTAAACATTCTGCGGTTTGTAATGTCTTTTGAATTAATAAACTGATTTGATTTGATTTGATTTGATTTAAAGTATACGGACAAACAAAACAACTGGGCATATCAGATCTGACCAAATTCGAGACCTTGAAAACATTTTAATAACAGAGTGATCACGGAAGACACAGCAGACAGTACCTACAGACTAATAAAAGACATACACAGTTACTGGACTGGAAACTGTACCATATATCACCTACCAAAAACACGCACAAAGACAAGACAATCAAGAATAACGAACAACGGACTTAAACACTACAACGACCTACCAATGAAACTATAAGACTCACATAAAAATAAGTTTAAAATAAACCTCAAAAAATTATATGTTGACACGTGACATGTAAGATGAAAGTATGATTGTATTTCATAACCCAATCGGGTTTTTTTTACTGCATGGGGAAAAGTACCACCTTCTCCAACTAATATTGGATGGGAAAATTGAGGGACTCCGAGGGCCCGGAAGGAGACAAATGTCCTGGCTGCGAAACGTGAGGGAGTGGACCGACATCCAAAGTGTGGAGGAGCTATTCCCAGCGGCGCAGGACACGGACAGGTTCGCCGAGGTGATCGCCAACGTTGGGGGGACCCGACAGGGCACTTGAAGAAGAAGAAGAAAGCTCCATTCACTTTGTTATCCGCACCAACCCTTCTTTCGACGTCACTGTCCGTTCGGCCATCCATCCATCGTGTTAAATAATAATTCAATAAACGATATATAAAGAAAAATAATAATTTTCGTCGCCGCTAAACGTTGTTTTCATTGCAAGTATAAACAACAGTGCTATCAAAACAAGATAAAATACATAACAGTTGTGGTTTAGTCTGATTAATCAATTTAAACGTTTGGCAGACACTCTGTTGAATTCGCTCAAAGAAAAACAACACTTCACGAACAAAAATTAAAAAAAATGAATCGTAAACTAAATTTGATATTTATTTTCTTTTTATCCTTAACTTTCGTAAGTTCTTTAAGTTCTTACGTATATCAAGAGATGGTTCTCGAGAGTCCCGGTGAGTGAGGCCGTCATTTTAACATTGTAAATAATTTTTTTGTGAATGTGTACTTATACTTGTATACGAATACTGGATTTCACCCACCGTGGGTTATTAATTCATGATTTAATCATATCTCAATAGAGACGAAGATGCAAATTGGAAACTGAATATGGTTGATCAAGGTGTTTACAGGACTTATGACCAGTCATTGGTTGGGTTAAGCGCACGCTTTATGTAATTACGGGTGAAATTCAGTATTCGTATACAAGTATAAGTATACATTCACAAAAAAATATTGTAATCATATCTGGTCAAATTCTTTGGCATATAGATAAGAGTGACATCTCCAGGCGGCTTCTAACAATGCGCTAATGGCGATAGCCTTTCACCCTTTTTGTGTTAATAAAGATGTTCTGCTAAATGCTAAAATTAATCTCCATAGATGACGTTAGTATGTGGATTATATAGAGTAATCTTAAAAAGATTAACATATGTAATCAAAATCTTCATAGATGGCACATTGAAACTAACATGTGAAATTAAGCATAGATTTGTAACATATATACAACTTCCAAAAATGTGTCTTACATGGTCATAAAGAAAAATGTGTAATGGGGAATGTTGTAATTACATAAAGCGTGCGCTTAACCCAAGTAATGACAGGTCATAAGTCCTGTAAACGCCTTGATCAACCATATTCAGTTTCCAATTTGCATCTTTGTCTCAATTGAGATACAATTCCATCATTGTAAATAATTGTTTACCGACAATTTAGCTACTTACATTTGTTGAAAAGAGAATGTTTTATGTTTATTTTATTTTACAACATATACAACAGGTAATTTGAACCCAATTACTGTGTACAATTTGTATTTCATATTATATTTTGTTTCTCAATGACACGTGATACGTAGCTATTTTGTTATCACGTGAATTCTACACCAGACCAAAGACAGTGTAAAAATCACACAGCCATTGCCGAGAATCGAATGAAACAAACGAATATGTCGGAAAGTGTAAAATAAAATGTTTAAACAAATGTATTTTCAGATCACCCAAACAAATGTTTCATCGAACGTTTTAACATGGCATTAGAATTCAACAAAACCTATCCAGTTCCTGGGGCTTGTGAGTCAATGACTTGCTTTCCTTCGTACACCATTTCTTTCTTCAGGTAAGATTCACAAGTTATTTATATATATATATATATATATATATATATATATATATATATATATATATATATATATATATATATATATATATATATATATATATATATATATATATATATATATATATATATATATATATATATATATATATATATATATATATATATATATATATATATATATATATATATATATATATATATATATATATATATATATATATATATATATATATATATATATATATATATATATATATATATAGCTACGTATCACGTGTCATTGAGAAACAAAATATAATATGAAATACAAATTGTACGTTTGTACTGTTTTGATGTCAAAATTATCCAAGTTTTTTCGTTTATATAAAAAAAAATTGACAGGTGTAAAAATAAAATTTTCATTTGTTCCAATGACAATTTGAATAATTTCTTCAATATTCTTTTAAAGTTCTTGCTGGTGTTAGTTGGTTTTAAGTGCCTAATTACTGCCAAATAAAAAAAGTGGATACGTGGAACATTAATTAAATCATATAACAGCTAATTTAAAAAACGGTGGATACGTGTAACATAAATTAAAGAAACACAAAAGTCCGGATCGTCCATGTCAACATGTGCAACATCGGAAAAACTTTATGTGTTATTACATTATGCCTAAATTTAAAAAATGGTAGATTCGTGGAACATAAATTAAATAGACAAATGTGCACCATCTAAAAATAACATTTTGTATTAAATTATTTTTATTTTGTTATTTTATTTTATATCATTGTATTTTATATTATTTGTTTTAGATTTATTTTGTGGATGTTGGAAGATCGAAGTGTGCGCGGGAGATGCCTATTGGTGGCGATGAGGTTCGCAACCCATCACACCGCGTCTCCCGCGGGGCGAAAAGAGAAGGATGGAGTGCCGCATCGGTTAAAGTGTGACAGTCCATTCTTTCTGCCTACCCTTTCGGGGAGACGGCGTGATGGTTAGTTAGTTAGTTTATATATATACATATATATTTATATATTAGGTCCTTACATATGAAATTGGCGTTTTGCCGTACTGGCAACTTTGATCTCAAATATTTTCTCTTTGGTTAGGAATTCCAAATTCAAATTTATACAGCTATTTACTCAAATATTTGTGTTTCGAAAATTATAATTCATTTGTTTTTTCCTCAATTGTTTTTTTTTTTTGCGTCACTCAGTTTACAAAGTGGAAAACTTGAAATATCGCGTTATTTACGAGTACGAGTTCCACCGTGGCACCAGTGCTGCAGAAACGGCTCAAAGGATTAATGATGTGTATGGCGACGGTGCCGCAAAAGAAAACACAGTGCGTTTTTGGTTCCAACGTTTTCGTTCTGGAAATTTCGACTGGCAGAACATGCCACGTGGACGGCCGGAGACCAAAGTTGATAATGAAGAATTGAAGGCTATTGTGGAAGCGGATCCATCGCAAACCACGTCCGAGTAAGCTGCAGGCTGCGGTGTTAGTGATAAAACTGTTTTAATCCACTTGAAGCGAATTGGGAAGGTGAAAAAGCTTGAAAGGTGGGTACCTCACGAATTGAGTGAAGCAAATCAACAAACGCGCGTTGACTGCTGCGTTGCATTACTCAACCGGCACAATAATGAAGGTATTTTGAATCGAATCATTACCTGTGATGAAAAGTGAATCCTGTATGATAATCGGTGATGAAAAGTGAATCCTGTATGATAATCGGAAGCGCTCATCGCAATGGCTGAACCCTGCCGAACCAGCCAAACCATGCCCCAAGCGAAAATTGACTCCAAAAAAGTTACTTGTGAGCGTTTGGTGGACTAGTGCTGGTGTCGTTCACTACAGCTTTCTTAAATCTGGCCAGACGATTACGGCAGATGTCTATTGTCAGCAACTGCAAACCATGATGGAAAAGCTAGCTGCTAAACAACCGAGGCTGGTTAATCGCTCTAGGCCACTGCTGCTTCATGATAACGCTAGACCACACACTGCACAACAGACGGCTACCAAATTAGAACAGCTTCAATTGGAATGTCTAAGACATCCACCGTACTCTCCGGACCTTGCCCCAACAGATTACTATTTTTTTCGAAATTTGGATAACTTCTTGCAAGGGAAAAAATTCAACTCCGATGGAGCCGTCCAAACCGACTTCAAAGATTTTATTGATTCCCGTCCGAATGGTTTTTTTTAGTAAATGGATCGATGAACTACCTATGAGATGGCAAAAGTGCATAGATAGCAATGGTACATACTTTGATTAAATAAATATATTATATTTTAAAAAAATCAACTTTATGTTCCTCCCATACAAAACGCCAATTTCATATGTAAGGACCTAATATTAGGGTGTCCGTTATATGGGCAATTTTTTTTTTTGGATTATTGAAACGCATACCCCCTAAATGTGTTTCATAGTCTACTAGTTACCCAAATACCCCAGTTGGTGCTGGTAATAAAATAAATGGCGCACTAAAAGTCATTACTGCAAATAGAAATATATCCACAGAAGCCAAGATGGTAGTACACAATGGAGTTTTAGTGCCAACCCTCATGTATGGAAGTGAAGCTTGGAGCTGGCAAAAGAAGGATGAAAGCAGGATAAACGGCGTAGAAAGTAGATCACTAAGAAGAATGTGCGGGAAAACCTTGTATGATAGAATACCGAACGATGAAATAAGAAAGAAATATAAGGCAGATGACTGCATCATGGATAAAATTAAAAAAGGATCCCTGAGATGGTTTGAGAACGAATGGATGAGAGTAGAATGGTTAAAAATTTGTGCACAAGCAGCGTGAGTGGGAAAAGAAACCGAGGACGACTGAGGCAAACATGGCATGACCAAATTAATCAATTACTAAAAGGCGGCCACATTCTAAGTCGGAATAATCGACGTGCGTGCATGGTACGATGTATGAATGTAGAGAAAATCCAAGAGGTATGCCAGGGCAGGGAATTATGGCGATCCATTCTCTCTGCCTACCCCTGCGGGGAAATGGCGTGATGGTTAGTTAGTTTGTTAGTTAGTTACCCAAATACAGAATTTCAACTTCCTACGTTAATTCTAACCGGTGCCGACTTGGCCTCAAAGTTTTAGAAAATAGCTGTTTTAAGTGTCTCTTAAATGTAGTTGTAGATGCTCACTTAAAACCATTAAGGTAGATAAATATTGATGAAAATATATATTTATATAATGCTTTTCTTGGAATTATCAAAAAGGATCCAAATTTGTATTTATTTATTTGGATATTTCCTCATCAAAATCTCTTTTTTTACAGTCTGGTTAAATTTTTCTATGTTCTTGCACACAACATAATATGAACTGCTTATGTTCTTAATCTGCGGTAATCAAACCATTAAAGTCTGTCATTAGATTAACAGTTCTTTTAGCCGTGTCGTTAACTGCTTTAAAGCTAGTAACCTTCATTTTAGCTTTTACAAACGCCGCGCTGTCTTACTACTATTACTACTATCAAGTTTCAGTCGTGAAAACAAATTATTACTCTTGACAGAAACAAAATCACTCAAAGATTTTCATATAACAAGAAAACAAATACTTACCTATAAATAAAACAAATAATTTCTTAATTAAATACCTGATTAAACACTACTTACATACCATATAGAGAGCTAGATATCTGTTCCTTCGAAAGAACATATCTCTTTCCCGAATCACCAAAACTTTCTCTTTGTATGTTTTCTACAATGTTTCCTTTGGTCTGCTCATCAACTTCGCGTCTGCTCAACTGCTCGTCAATAAAAATTAAAAGGACGGTTATTTCTTCTGACAAGTACCACAATTATTGTCTGAACTTATTTGAAGCCGCTTTAGAAATTCTCAACATCTTCGTAATCTTTTAAGGTCTTTAAATAACAGAAATCTGGATTCGGAGCTTTTATCGCCAAGCTACATTCAAGCCAGGGCTTCACATAAACTGCCACTATAAATAAACAAACATCTCGTAAAGATTGTTTGTCCTTAGCGCACGTTTTAAACTGGGACTGCACCAAACGTATTTTTAAGGAGTAAATAGTTCTTGCCATCTATCGTGCTTGATGCATTGTGCCAGCAGGTCAGATTTTTATTTTATTTGCATTGCCTACAACCAGAAAACCCCAAAAAAACAGTAGCAAGCTCAATGAGTTTGCTATAATCATCTCGTACAATCGATTTTGCGATTCAAACACACTTGTGTGTGGCTTAATTATTAATATTTTATGCAAACGAACTATAAACAATTTATGATGTTTTATTTTTCTTTTATTAGTTGCGCTTCTGTAGCCGTCCAGCCGCCATGCCGTCTGAGTTCTGTTAATCTCAAGCTGCCGTACCCCAAGTGCTGCCCGAAAACTGTTTGCTAAAATGTACATAAAAATTATAATTCAATATTTAAAATACAAAAATCAAAGCTTGGGTAAATATCTCTAGCATATGTTTAAATATTGTAACCATAAAACATAATTATGTAACGATTATAAAGTTATGGATTAAATTATTATTTTTTCCACACTTGAGTTCAATTTAATTGACATGTTTTAGAAAGTATAATTCTCTCAAAATTGAGAAAACCTAACCACAATAATGTTATTATTATACTATAAAATGTTTAAATTGTCCATTGTTTTAGCCGAAACACTATGATACTTCAACATTATAAACTGTTATATTATAATACTCTATTTTTATGTATCACCATTTTATTTTTATTTTTCGTGACAGTTGTTTCGTCAACCTCTGTTGACATCATTAGGTGTATCATAATAAATAATTTTATGTAATAAATTAAGTGAATCAACTCAATTTAAACGTACCTACAAAATTAAGAATTCGTATAAATTAATTAACATTTCCATACCACTAAATTCAAGATTGGTCTCTTTTGATGTGTGTAACCTGTTCCCAAATGTTCCGACTGGTGAAACATTACCATTGGTACTAAACATCCTCAAAAATCATAAAATACCTAAAAAATTTATTGTTGAATTCATATCATTACTGATAACTTGTGTTGATCAAAACTATTTCACTTTTAATGATAAAATATACAAACAAACTTCAGGTTTAGCCATGTGTACTCTTCTATCTCATATTTTAGCTGATATTTGCATGAATTATATGGAAGTTTTATTCACAAAATGCTATTTAATTTCCACAAACAAATGACTTTTTAGACCTTTCTATAACTATAATAAGAAACCAAATTAGATTTTAGCATCTTTCAAAAGTCATCCTATACTGATTCCAATATACATGCCACATCTCATCATCCTAATAACCTTATTATTATTAGTACTATTATTATTATTATTATTATTATTATTATTATTATTATTATCATTATTATTATTATTATTATTATTATTATTATTATAATTATTATTATTATTATTATTATTAATTCCACCTTTAATGTGTTCTTCTTCAAATAGTAACTAACCGTTCTTTTAATTGACATTAATTGGGTACCTTACTCAACTCCAGCAAGAACTTCAAAATTATATATATATTAATATCATAGAAATTATTCAAATTAACATAGCAACAAAAACTCATAAAGGTTCGAAAAATCACGAGAATTAAACAGTTGATATTTCAACACCTGACATCATAAGTCAACATAGGTTGACAAAAGAGGGGTCGCGAAAAATAGAAATAAAATAATGATATATAAAAACAGAGTTTTATAATTTAACAATTTATAATAAACATTTTATTAAATTTAGTACAGTGTTTTTATTAGCAATAACTACAGGCCATTTAATTACTAAATCACGTATTGGAAATTTATTTTTCATTTAATTATGATACATAATTTCCCGTTGGCAGTTTTAAAACATTAATAAATTCCTTTGTCGTGTCACGACAACATTATTGCAATGAAGTCTACGCCAATATTCCCAAACAGCTGATAAACTCCAGTCTGCATTTAATGCGGCAGGAAGACTGATAAAGGGTGTGCCGAATGGCTGTCATATAATACAGAATCTTGGCGAGCTCCATTGGCTGAAATGTCCAGAAAGGATATATTGTAATACAAGCTCTATTGGACGGTCTAAGGCGTTGTACGAAATGGCAACAGTTTACAAATATATCTGAACTCTGCATCAACGAGAACCTAAATTCAAGAGAGTCTACATTGCGATCAGCCAAGTCTTCTGCGATCGGTATATTGATTGTCAAAACGCGACCGAGCTTTCAGCCTAGAACAATCTTCCAGCAGACCTTAAGTCCATTGAAAGTCCACCAGAGTTAAGAGCGAGACGCAAAATGCACCTTTTCAAAATATCCTTTCCTGATTTAACCCTTAACGTACCGTGTTCAAAACAAAACGCTCGCTCCCATGTGGTCAATTCAGTTTACCGCTAACTTTATCTAAATATCAAGCATATGACTCGATGAATCAAAATTTAATTTATGTCATCTTGTAGGGAATTTCATTAGAAATAGATCGATATCTATAACATACATGGATTATTTGAAAAACATATCATTATTAATTTTTTTCTGGAACCATGCGATTTCTGATATAGAATGCGACACAGCATATGAGCAACTGACACCAAGTATGAACTTGTCTCGCCCCGCCGCGCCGTGGCGCTATAATTTTACGTATGATAAAGGCACCTAGGCAAAATGTATAGTACGTTCAAGACAACGAGTACGTATTAATATTTGTCCCTTTTGGTAAAGTGTTAATATTTTCACAGTTCTGATATTATTAAGTTGCGTGCTGCGTTTCCGTCCACAGTCGGTATTATTACGTACCTATGAGAAAAGGCCAAACATATAATTTATATAATAATTAAATAAAACGATGTTTTTTTTTTTTTAACTACTTCCACTTTTGTCTATATATATAATTTATAATACGTTCAAAACAGCGAGTAAGTATTTGTCACTTTTGATAAAGTTGTAAATATTAGCAAAACAAATTCTACCTCAACACGAATGAAGGTGAGGGCAGTCTTAAAAAATATTTTTTTTTGGGATGAAGGAAGTAATTTTTTGCTTTTTTTTATTACGAAATATTGAGAACACTTCAATGGAGGATTACAATTTTTTTTTATAATATTAGGGTCCATAGGTTTTAAGAAAATCAACTTTAAATTGGCAGTGGAAACTCAATTGACCACATGGCAACGCGACGGTTAAATTAATGTTGATCAACTGCGTCATGTCCAGCCCTCACACGAAATATGTTTATTTTTTAACTCTATAAATTATTCAATTTCATTTCATATAATTTATTTATTTTAAACATATCTAAAGCATTACAGAATTTTTTTTCCAATACACTAAAGATACAAGTTAGAGATACACAATAATAAGTAATACCTAATAGATTAATAAAAAGAGCGAGAAACATAAGATGCATGACAAATTAATAAAATAAATATACCATACAATTATAATAAAGATAGTACTTCCTTCAGATGAGCCAAACAATCACAAAATATGTCAAACTCCGAGGTGATACGATTAAACCAAGATATTGCTTTACCTACCGGCATAACCATTGGCAGGTTGGTTCTGCATCGTGGGAGATAAAACAATCTATGGCCCCTTTGTCGAAGATAATTATCAGGGATGAACAGACCTACATCACTCAGGATTTCTGAGTTGTGTATACAACCGCCTATCAGTCGAAAGAAATGAACACCCAAGTGAATGTCTCGTCTCCTCTCAAGTGACTGGTAGCCTAACATCCCTAGCAAGAAATCAGTTGGAAAGAGCCACGGGTAACATCCATACTCCCTAAGATAGAGGTATCGCAGAATTTTTTCTGCACCCTATTATTGTAATTTATCCAATACCGATAGTTTAAAAAAAACGAAAAAGAAGCATGCTATATTTCTGAACTTTAATACAGTGAATATTCAAATACAATATTTTCAAGATGTCCGAATATTATTTACCATTATATTTAATTGGACTGTAACGAAAGTTCAAAATCAAGGGAAATAGTCTGTGATGTGCCATGCAATTTTTATAATGTACTAGCGGACCCGACAGACGTCCTGCCCGAACATTTTTTATTTCTTCCTAGAACCAGAACAAAGCGGCACCTAGCGGATCCAATTGTGAATCTAAACCAGGGAACACACACAAAAATATTCATCAAAATCTGTCCAGCCGTTTAGGAGGAGTTCAGCTACATACACCCCTAGAGAAGAATTATATATGTACAATGGATGTAATGAAATTCGTTCGTATGAAAAACATTGATTAATTAAAAGATTAGATTTTAAGACAGATTTTTAACGCATAACATTATTGCATATTGTTGACACGTAAAATGAATGACGTTCTAAACGCATTTTGTCGTATAATATCATTTTTAACAATATAAACGATGATTATTTTACATATATGACTGAAATAAATCAAGGAAGATAAAAATAATTAATACGAATGAAAACATGTGTTTTCCAGAAGTTTTACTGTATTTCATGGGAATGACATGTTTCGTTTGCCTAGATATACAACAACAACAACAAACCATCACGCCGTTTCCCCGCAGGGGTAGGCAGAGAGAATGGACCGCCACACTTCTCTATCCTGGCACACCTCTCTAGATTCCTCCACATTCATACATCGAGTCATACACGCACGTCGATTCTTCCGGCTTCTGACATGACCAACTTTTAATATTTGATTAATTTGGTCATGCCATGTTTTCCTCGGTCTACCTCGACTCCTTACTCCATTTACATTGTTAACGTATACTTTTTAACCATTCTTTCTTCACCCATGCGCTCCATATGTCCGAACCAACGCAGCGAACCTTTCATAATTTTGTTCATAATACCTTCTTTCGCTCTACATTCCTTCCTAATATCAGCATTTGAGATTCTGTCGTACATCGTTCTACCACACATACGTCATAGGGACCTCATCTCTACCGCATTTATTCTGCTCTCATCTTTCTTCTGCCAGTTCCATGCTTCACTTCCATACATAGGGGTTGCCTAGATATTAGTTGCCTAGATATTATCAAGTAAAACTGGATGCTGAAGAGAGACGACCCGCAGAACATTCAGAAAGTTCCACATAGAGTTTTGAAAGCCAATGAATAAGGTTCTTTGAACAAGGATAACTTATAAATTAAATAATTTATAAGAATCAAAATATCCAATTACTAGTTTTATTTTATTGTTTTGCCCTGATAAGGCATTATTAAATTTAGATATAATAAACACTGACATATAACATATCTACAATTTTTTTCTGATAAAGCATGTTTATTTATTTACTGAATATTATTTATACATTGGAGTAGTAATTCACTTGCTAATTTGTAACGTTCCAATAGAATTTTATCGTTAATCTAATTTTAGAATTATTTTAAATCTTAAAACTATTATCGTGAAAACACATTACTGAGAAAGAAGAAGGTATGACGATTTGTGATATAAGTGCGAAGGGCGAGAAATTGGAGCAAGTTACCGAATTTACGTATCTGGGAAGCATGTTTACAAGAGACGGAAAAATGGAGAAAGACATCGAAAGAAGTATTGGTGCCGGGAATAAAATAAATGGCGCACTCAAAGTCATTACTGCAAATAGAAATATATCCACAGAAGCAAAGATGGCAGTACACAATGGAGTTCCAGTGCCAACCCTCATGTATGGAAGTGAAGTTTGGAGCTGGCGAAAGAAGGACGAAAGCAGGATAAACGCCATAGAAATAAGATCACTAAGAAGAATGTGCGGGAAAACGTTGTATAATAGAATACCGAATGATGAAATAAGAGAAAAATGTAAGGCAGATGACTGCATCATGGATAAAATTAAAAAAGGATTCCTGAGATGGTTTGGACATATAGAACTAATGGATGAGAGTATAATGGTTCAAAAGTTGTATACAAGCAGCGTGAGTGGAAAAAGAACCCGAGGACGACCGAGGAAAACATGGCATGACCAAATTAATCAATTACTAAAAGGCGGTCACATTCGAAGTCGGAATAATCGACGTGCGTGCATGGTACGATGTATGAATGTAGAGGAAGCCCGAGAGGTGTGCCAGGACAGAGCATTGTGGCGATCCATCCTCTCTGTCTACCCCTCCGGGGAAATGGCGTGATGGTTAGTTAATTTCACATTATTTATTTTAAAAAAAGCGAATATTTATCATTTTATCATAAACTTAAGTTTAGCGCTTAAGTGAATATAATGAATCTCATCTTCCCGTGGGCTTAAGCTTAAATTAAATTTACATTATTGGTAGATAGACATACCCATAATGTTCCGGCTTAGGTTTTCCATGGTTTCCTCAGCTATAAGGCGAATGTCGGCACATATATTAGGTCCTTACATATGAAATTGGCGTTTTGTATGGGAGGAACATTAAATTGATTTTTTTTAAATATGATATATTTATTAAATCAAAGTATGTACCATTGCTATCTATGCACTTTTGCCATCTCATAGGTAGTTCATCGATCCCTTTACTAAAAAAAACATTCGGACGGGAATCAATAAAATCTTTGAAGTCGGTTTGGACTGCCCCATCGGAGTTGAATTTTTTCCCTTGCAAGAAGTTATCCAAATTTCGAAAAAAATAGTAATCTGTTGGGGCAAGGTCCGGAGAGTACGGTGGATGTCTTAGACATTCCAATTGAAGCTCTTCTAATTTGGTCGCCGTCTGTTGTGCAGTGTGTGGTCTAGCGTTATCATGAAGTAGCAGTGGCCTAGAGCAATTAACCAGCCTCGGTTGTTTAGCAGCTAGCTTTTCCATCATGGTTTACAGTTGCTGACAATAGACATCTGCCGTAATCGTCTGGCCAGATTTAAGAAAGCTGTAGTGAACGACACCAGCACTAGTCCACCAAACGCTCACAAGTAACTTTTTTGGAGTCAATTTTCGCTTGCGAGCGCTTCCGATTATCATACAGGATCCACTTTGCATCACAGGTAATGATTCGATTCAAAATCCCTTCATTATTGTGCCGGTTGAGTAATGCAACGCAGCAGTCAACGCGCGTTTGTTGATTTGCTTCTCTCAATTCGTGAGGTACCCACCTTTCAAGCTTTTTACCTTCCCAATTTGCTTCAAGTGGATTAAAACAGTTTTATCACTAACACCGCAGCCTGCAGCTAACTCGGACGTGGTTTGCGATGGATCCGCTTCCACAATAGCCTTCAATTCTTCATTATCAACTTTGGTCTCCGGCCGTCCATGGGGCTTGTTCTGCAGGTCGAAATTTCCAGAAGGAAAACGTTGGAACCAAAAACGCACTGTGTTTTCTTTTGCGGCACCGTCGCCATACACATCATTAATCCTTCGAGCCGTTTCTGCAGCACTGGTGCCACGGTGGAACTCGTACTCGTAAATAACGCGATATTTCAAGTTTTCCATTTTGTAAACTGAGTGACGCAAAGAAAAAAATACAATTGAGGAAAAAACAAACTAATTATAATTTTCGAAACACAAATACTTGAGTAAATAGCTGTATAAATTTGAATTTGGAATTCCTAACCAAAGAGAAGATATTTGAGATCAAAGTTGCCAGTACGGCAAAACGCCAATTTCATATGTAAGGACCTAATATAAATAGCCCATGAACCCCAGAGCTTGAAGGAGTCAGCTCTGTAGCTGAAGGTAAACACCGAAATATAGAAACTAAATTTAAAAACCACTAGAAATAACTTTGAGATAATCATCAGCTAGGATCATAATAATATATTTTAAAATCAATAACAGAAAAAACGTTTTTTTCAAAAAAGTTCGATGTTTTAAAGACATATTGTAAATGAAACACTTGTTTTTCACCACTTGAGTTTTATATTTATTACGACTAGTTTCGGAAGCGACAGATGCTTCCATCTACAGGTTTAAATATAAACTAAGAGTTTATATTTAACTTAATGTGTTTTACTAAGAGTTTATATTTAAGCCTGTAGATGGAAGCATCTTTCGCTTCCGAAACTAGTCGTATAAAATATAAAACTCAAGTGGTGAAAAACAAGTGTTTCATTTACAATTTTATCATGTCCTACCACAAAGTGAATGCCGAAACAATAAATTTTAAAGACAAAGAATCGTTACATTCATAATTTGATTGCATAGTTTTATTTTGAAATCCAAAAAATGTTATCCAGGGAACAATAATGTAATTAAGTTATATTAGCAATTAAACACCATTTATATAATTATATTATAAATGTATAATAAAACAACCTGCGCTATCAAATAGATATATAATCATTAAGAATTGTATGGAGACAGTTGGATTTATTTTCTCAAAGAACAAACACGAAAAAACACGAAATAAATATGAATCGTTATTTGAATTTATTATTTGTGTTATTTTTATCGTTAGCTTTCGTAAGTTCTTACGTAAAGTTCGCTAAAGTTCTCCCAAGTCCTGGTGAGTGAAGCTGGCATTTTTACATTAGAAAACAATATTTATTAAAAATTAAAAAAAAATGCTTTTTTTATGACACTTGAAAAAGATATTTTGAGGGAAATTACAAATAAAGTTGCAAGTGGTTTAAATTTAATTGTGGAAAACATACTGAATAATATAAGGTTTGAAAAAATAAAGATTTTATTATGATTCGTTTCCCATGAAAAAAAAATAAGATGACTAAAATAAGATGAAAAATAAATCAATTAAAAAAGTTGAACATCATGAGAAACAATTGACGACAATAGTATTGTGTCGTTCTACCGAAAGTGAAGGAATTCCTACCACTGGAAAAATTTCTCCATTCAATGGTTGTTTTGGTATAAATATTTTAGAATTGCATATTTTTTGGCAAGAGAAACTTACTTTTTAAAATACTAATATTAAAAATCCATTTTTAAATATAATATTTATCAAAGAAAACTCATAAACGACTGTTTTACTTGATTTGTTCGCCTAAATATCTGGGTATCATTAAATTGTTAATTAGAAAGGAATTTAGATGCAAACTCGATAAAAAGACAAATTGTTTTTAATATATAGAAAAGTGAAATAGACAAATCGTTTTCAATGTTTGTGTTTCTGTGCACCAATTTAGAACATTAAATTAGTAATAGCTCCTTACTCTACGGCAGTGGTTCCCAAACTTGTTTGCCTCGTGGACCCCTTGCTGGGATCTTTTATTTTGTGCAAACCCCCTACTTCCGTAATATTGTTTTTTTTTTATATAAATTTGCTCATTCGTGATCCAAATGATATCAAAAGAGCCGCTCAGAGGTAAACTGATCATCGATAACACACCTATTGAGCCAGTCATGCGATTCACTTACCTAGGCAAAGAGAACGGTAGCCACAGTAACCTATGTATATGACGAGGTGCGAGCACAAACCAACAAAGCGACGGCCGTAGCTGGCTGCTTGCGCGACACCATATGGAGGAACAAATACGTGCTAACCGAAAGTAAAGTCAAGATGTACAAGGCGTTCGTTCGCCCCATCATGACGTATGGAATAGAGGTAAGATCCCATACCAATAGAACTAAGAACTTTCTTAGAGTACCCAAAATGCGAACCCTGCGCTCCATCGCAGGCAATACCCGCAGAGATCGGATCAGAAATGAAACGATAACGTCTGTCTGTGGTGTTGAGGACATTGTGAGATAGGAAAGAAGCTGAAGGCGCTTTTAAAGAGACCACGTGGACCGCATGGAGAATACAAGAAATGCAAAAATTATTAAAGATGAAAACCCAAGCAGCAAGAGGTTACTAGGAAGGCCGCCAAAGAGATGGAGAGATGGCTGGACATCATCATCCCAGGACAGCCTACCGTCAAAAATAGGTCATACGACCTAAACTAAGAGGAAGGAGAAGAAGTGATCCGATTTTCTCGAATGAGCAAAAATAAAAAATAAAAGGTCGCCGTAAACCTTGCGCGGACCCCCTGACATTGTTTGGAGACCCCCAAATCAATTTTAATTTTCCGCGGACCCCCTGAACGATCCCAAAGACCCCTAGGGGTCCGTAGGGAACCACTGTTCTACAGTATTGTATGCGGCTGGATGCTACCGACTCGTATGGGAGTATGGATTTACTCTCGGTAATATATTTAATACGTCGCATTCATTATTCATGTTTTTTTTTTATTACACTTTTTGCCTTTTATACGAAAGCATGATATTTGGGAATTTTAATTGGTGATTCCATTTTGAAATATCTGATACGGATCCATTTTACTATAAAAATATGTTTATTAAGCAAATCTGTTTTCAGATCACCCAAACAAATGTTTCGTCGCAGGATATAACATGGTGTTAGATTTCAACAAAACTTATCAAGTTCCTAACGCTTGTGAGGAAATGGTCTGCAATAATCCTAACAATTACTCTCCTGTATACGAACTATCCTTCTACGGGTAAGATTCAAATGAATAATTAAATATGTATTTATTAAACATAGCAGATCCGATTCCGAATGCCAATCTGCTATGTATGCAGAACTTAATTAGTTAGTTAGTAGCAGATTGGCAAGAGCTATGATTCCTACACCGCCATAGATGACAGTACGATTCTCTCACTGCTTTGGTCGTAGGTAAGCTATCGCCATCTTCTTGTCATATGTATTCTACACTAGACCAAATAAATTGCGACAATCGCAATGCCATAGCCGGGAATCAAACCCGGGACCTTCTTTATGGTAGTCAGAGCTCTTGCCACTCTGCCACGAAAGTCTTATTTTCTGCTCATATTGAAGATTGTAAAATCAACTATAATGCCATAAAATTATCCATTGTTTTGACGTCAACACTTTGATATTTCGACATTATTAACGGTTAATTTGAATTAATTTGAAACACTGTTATATAATATCACAATGACGAATTTTTATGAATTAAAACACTGTTTTTTTCCACTTTTGGGTTTATTTTTCTCGACATGTTTCGAAGATTTACACCTTCACCATCGGAAAAACGATATAAACTAACCAAAATTATTACAAACTGAGTGCAAGAACCTAGAATTATATATAACATGTGTTAGTTAACTTGGCTAGTATTAGGGAGATAAAAATAAAGATTTTTAGATAGAAGTATATTGAGTTGAGGGTGTTTTATTGCTCTAATGCTTTTGATTAAGTAAGGGGACAGTTTATATTTTGTTACAGTTTATATTTTTAACAGTGTTTTAATTCATTAAAATTCGTCATTATGGAATTCCACAGTGTTAACGCTTTAAGTTTATCAAAAATTAATATCTCAATGTATTAAATGTCTATGCTACAGCTGTTTCGCTAACCAATGTTAGCATCATCAGGTGTTACATTCAATAAAAAATACAAACAAAAATACTTAGTTTCAATAGGATAAAAAAATCATTAGAAAGGGAAGAAAATACACACAATATTGTAAGAAAATGTAATAAAGCCATTGATTGTGCCATATCATATTTATAAAAGGACTTCTGACTTTTTGTTTATTAAAAAAGACTAACTCCAAAAAGGGGAATCAATGCTAATGCCATTCATTCAAAATCTTGGAGTTTGATTTTTCAAATCAAATCAAATCATATCAGTTTATTTTTTCAAAAGGTATTACAAGCAATTATTATAGTTTAAGACATCTATTGAGAACAGGTAAAATATGATAAATATATAATACCAGGAACGCATGAGAGATGGTCCGACATTAGGAATACGAGATACTCTCCAAAGTTAAGAGTATTTGTCTTCTGAACGTACTTTCACGAATATGAAAGACATCGATCTTTGAAGCGATCATGTTCAGCAGTTTGATTACTCTCCCCACCGGCATCACCAGAGGCAGGTTGGTTCTGCATGCTGGGAGATAAAACAATCTGTGCTAACGCTGTCGAAGAAAACCATCCGGATCATTAAGATGGTTAGCCTCCAAGAAGACGGAATTTTATATATTTTATAGACTTTTTATATATTTAATAGAATTTAATTTTATATATTAAACAAAAGCCTATCCAAAAAAGCTCAGATGGCAGTGCACAATGGTGTTCTTGTGCCGACCCTTATGTATGGAAGTGAAGCATGGAACTGGCAAAAGAAGGATGAAAGTAGAATAAATGCAGTAGAATGAGATCTCTAAGACGAATGTGTGGCAAATCTGTACACGAAAGAGTGACAAATGCAAGTATAAGAAGTGAATGTGGTGCGAATGAAAGTGTTGTGAACAAAATAAGGAAAGGGTCTTTAAGATGGTTTGGACACATGGAAAGAACGAGTGAAGACAGAATGGTAAAGAAGGTACGAGTATATGTAAACGGCGTGAACGGAGCTAGAAATAGAGGGAGGCCGAGGAAAACGTGGCACGATGAAATCAATCAAATATTGAATGTCGGTCACGTGAGGATTCGGAGAAATCGACGTGCGTGCATGACAAGATGTATGAATGTAGAGGAAGCGAGAGAAGTATGTCAGGACAGAATAGTGTGGCGTTCCATTCTTTCTGCCTACCCCTCCGGGGAGACGGCGTGATGGTAAGTTAGTTAGTTAGTTAGTTTTTATATATCATTGTATCGTAATGTGCTAATTTGTATTGTATTTCCATTTCCATTTCCAGTTGTGGTTCCGTAAGCCACCAGCCGCCTTGCCGCCTGAGTTCTGGGGATCTCCAGCTTCCGTACCCCGACTGTTGCCCGAGACTTATTTGTTAGACTGTATAGAGGAATCACCTTATCACTAGTAAAATATATAACTGAGATAATACCACTAGCGCATGTTGAAATGTTATAAGTAAAATTCGTTCATGGAATAAATAAATATTATTATATTTTATATTAACATAGGTTGTTTATTTTTTGAGGTTTGGTTTTTAAACTGGCAACAGTTTTTCTACAGACTGTCATTTTGAAAATTTACAGTTGATTTGTAGTCAGTAAGTTTTGGCTTTTCACCCAGTTGCTCGATAAAGATGTCGAAAATTGGACTTCACGATTGCGCTTCATTCGAGCTAGCCGTGGTGCTCATATGCCCGAAACTATATTTGCTAATAAATGGCAAAAGAAGGATGAAAGTAGAATAAATGCAGTAGAAATGAGATCTCTAAGACGAATGTGTGGCAAATCTGTATATGATAGAGTGACAAATGCAAGTATAAGAAGTGAATGTGGTGCGAATGAAAGTGTTATGAACAAAATAAGGAAAGGGTCATTAAGATAGTTTGGACACATGGAAAAAATGAGTGAAGACAGAATGGTAAAGAAGGTATATGTAAACGGCGTGAACGGATCTAGAAATAGAGGAAGGCCGAGGAAAATGTGGCACGATCAAATCAATCAAATATTGAATGTCGGTCACGTGAGGAGTCGGAGAAATCGACGTGCGTGCATGACAAGATGTATGAATGTAGAGGAAGCGAGAGACGCATGTCAGGACGGAACAGTGTGGCGTTCCATTCTTTCTGCCTACCCCTCCGGGGAGACGGCGTGATGGTAAGTTAGTTAGCTAATAACTTAAATAACTTAAAAAATTAATTTTGTAAAAATAATGATTGACTGATGAACAATGTATACCTGATCTGTATGTTTATAAAGGACACGAATGCCAAAACGATAATTAAAGCAGATGGTGAGCTCTCTAGGGAGATACCTACTATATCGGGAATCAGACAGGACGACAGTGTCAGTCCGATCCTTTTTAACCTTATCATGGACAAGATCACAGAGAAGGTCGCATATCTTAGCCTAGGATATAGGATGGGAGAAAAGCTCGTCTAAGTTGTATGCTATGCTGACGATACAACGATATTGACAGAGATTATTTATAAGTGCTTTACAGGTTTCATCTTTCGTCTGAGAAGTATAATATGACGATATCCGTCAACAAAACAAATTGTCTTATTATATCCAGATAGCCTCTCAGATGCAAACTGATTGTAAACGATAAACCCATAGAACAGGCCATGAAGATCAGAAATCGGGGTGGGGAAATAACTAGTTGCAGCGATCTGTATAATGAAGTTAAAGAACAGTATAATAAAGCAGCAGTAATCGGGCCCACAATGACTTACGGAATCGAAGCAAGAGCAGACACTGTAAGAACCAAACATCTGCTAAGAGCAACAGAAATGAAAACATTGTGACCTATCGTGGGCAGAACCCTTAGATATGGGATACCCAACGAAGAGATTTGCAGATCTGGCAAAATTGATGTCATCGTGAGATAAAGTAGGCAAAGAAGACGATTTTGGA
The DNA here is from genome assembly GCA_022606425.2 of Lepidostoma basale. NCBI lineage: Eukaryota > Metazoa > Arthropoda > Insecta > Trichoptera > Lepidostomatidae > Lepidostoma > Lepidostoma basale. Next base: position 219,823 of record JAHDVF020000700.1, on the reverse strand, counting down.
GGGACCGTCGCAAGAGGATAATAATAATAATAATAAATTGGATGATTTATAGAGCGCCATTTTTATGAATTAATCATCTCAAGGGCGCTGTAGTTCCATTTTATGAACTAGTTGAAGATAAATATTTTAGTTAATGTGAAAATTTTGGTTCAGAATATAGATTTTGTTAAAAATAAACATTTTGTTAAAAATATTTTTTTTAAATGAAATGAACGTTTTGTTAAGAATAAACATTTTTGTAAAAAATAAACATACAGTTGAAAATAAACATTTTTGCTAAAAATAAACATTTTGTCAAAATAAACATTAGTTATAATAAACATTTTGTTAAAAACAAACATTTTGTTAAAGATAAACATTTTTGTTAAAAATAAAACATTTTAGTATGGGGGCTGCACCTGACGCAGTCGATCAACATTTGCATCAGGATAGGATAGTTTGAACAGGTGCGTTTTGAGCCTCGATCTAAACTCTATGGATATAGCGAGGATTCCCAAAAGGCCGTCGACCACCAGGACGACCAGCAAATAGATTGAAAGAAAGCTGGACGTCTTCATCACAGGAATAAATTTGATATCCTGTATAAGCAGATCGCAAGGTCTACAATAAGGAAAGGAAGAAGAAGAGGAAGTTTCATTACATAGTTCATTTTAGAAAACAAAGAATTTTATTAAGTTTGATTTGCAAGTGAACACCATTTATGTATTATAATAATACAAATATATACAACCGGCGCTATCAGATAGATGTAAAACTCATTTGACTTGTTCTTCGTATACAGTTGGAGTAATCCTCTCGGAGGAACGCGAACATTCACAAACTAAAATTAAAAAAATATGAATCGTTATCTGGATGTATTATTTGTGCTCTTTTTATCATTAGCTTTCGCAAGCTCTTATACAAGGATGGACTATGTTACCCCAAGTCCTGGTGAGTGAAGCCGGTATTCTTACATTAGAAATCAATATTCGATTGGTCATTATTTTTTTGTTTAAATATTTTTTTAATAGAATTGTAAACAAAATTCTAACTTTCGAAGTGGTTTAAATTAAAATATTGACGACAAAAAAAATAAAGATTTAATTATTCATCAAAAATGTTTCTCAACGCATGTGTGATAATTATCTCTACATGTTTCGAAGGTAGTTTACCTTCACTATGCGGGGAATAGAACGAAAACGATTGCTGAAGAGTTAAGCCTGTGTTTTTTTCCACTTTTGAGTTTATTTTTCTTCATCATCGTGAGAACGATATAAACTTGTTTTGATGAATTAATAATTCGTCATAGTTCTTGCTGGTTAAGTGCCTAATTACATCTAATTTAAAAAACGGTGGATACGTGTAACATAAATAAAATAAACACAAAAGTTCAGATCGTCCATGTCAACATGTGCAACAACGAAAAAAACATTATGTGTTATTACATTATATGCTAAATTAAAAAACGGTGGATTCGTGGAAAATAAATTAAATAGACAATATGTGCACCATCTAAAAAGAACATTTTATTTTGTTATTTTATTTTATTTCATTGTATTTTATATTATTTGTTTTAGATTTATTTTGTGGGTGTTGCACGATCGAAGTGTGCGCGGGAGATGCCTATTGGTGGCGATGAGGTTCGCAACCCATCACACCGCGTCTCCCGCGGAGCGAAAAGAGAAGGGATGGAGTGCCGCATCAGTAAAAGTGTGACAGTCCATTCTTTCTGCCTACCCTTTCGGGGAGACGGCGTAATGGTTAGTTAGTTGGTGTTTGCCTTTATATGAAGGCACATTATTTATGAATTCATATTTAATAAATACAGGTTTTAATTTAAAAAATGTTAATTAAGCAAATCTCTTTTCAGATCACCCAAACAAATGTTTCGTAGCAAAATATAACATGGTATTGGATTTCAACAAACCTTATGGAGTTCCTCAAGCTTGTGAGGAAATGATTTGCAATTTTAAAAAAGAATCTCCTTTATACGTTTTATCCATGGTCGGGTAAGATTCAAATTAATAATTATTATTAGTTCCCTTGCGGATTTTTTCTGTTTTGTGTAGACCCTCTGCTTTTCTTATACTGATTTTTATACTAATTAATCAACTAGAAATTTGTTTCCGAACTACTCACTCTGTTAGAGTTAATTGTGGAACACAAATATTTAAAATAAAATAGAGCTTAAGTTTTACAGTTGAACATTTATCAACCACACAAACGAAACAAAATGCAAATTCAATTATTTACATAAAATAAATACATAAAAAGCAATGTTTTAACGGGAGGTATATTTTTATGAAATATAAATAAAATTAGAGAATTTGGGTAATAGAAAGGTTTGGATGTAGGTGCCAAAATGAGCGGAGTGTCAGTAAGCTGACTCTTGTATGCGGATGACGCTGTCCTACTTTCTAATTCTATCTTCTCAAAAATATTAAATTCCCGCAATCCATATCACAGATAGTTCATTTGCAGGAACTTAAAACAAAAAATCTCTAATAAAAAACTAACTAACTAACCATCACGCCGTCTCCCCGAAGGGGTAGGCAGCAATAATGGACTGCCATACCTTTCTTTCCTGACATATTTCTCTCGCTTCCTCTACATTCATACATCTTGTCATGCACGCACGTCGATTTCTCCGAATCCTCACGTGACCGACATTCAATATTTGATTGATTTCATCGTGCCACGTTTTCCTCGGTCTTTCTCTATTTCTGGTTCCATTTACATCGTTAACATATAAAAAAATTTACCATTCTTTCTTCATTCATTCTTTCCATGTGTCCAAACCATCTTAATGATCCTTTCATTATTTTGTTCATAAAACTGTCATTCGCACCGCATTCACTTCTTATATTTTCATTCGACACTCTATCATACACAGAGTATCCACACATTCGTCTAAGAGATCTCATTTCTACTGCATTTATTCTACTTTCTTCATTATTTTGTAAGTTCCATGCTTCTCTTCCAAACATAAGGGTCGGTAGAAGAACACCATTGTGCACTGCCATTCTAGCTTTTTTGGATAGATTTTTGTTTGCGATGACAACTTAATGTGCACCATTCACTTTGTTGCCTGCCCCAACCCTTCTTTCAATATCCCTCTCCACTCGCCCATCTCTTGTAAACATACTACCTAAATACACGAACTCAACTACTTGCTCCAAATTTTCACCATTCACGCTAATGTTGCAGACTGTCGTGGTTTCTTCCTTTTCAAAAATCATTACCTTGGACTTATTAACATTCATCATCAGATCATTTCGCATGCATACCTCATACATACAATTCACCAGGACTTGAAGTTCATGCTCGTTGTCTGCAAGTAGGACAGCGTCATCCGCATACAAGAGACAGCTTACTGACACTCCGCTCATTTTGGCACCTACATCCAACCCTTTCAGCTACACAATTGTAAATTTGATAAAAGTAGGAATGTATACTATGTCATTTATCATAGATGGCGCCAGTATGTGTCACAACGTACCTACTCATGAAGTGCGGCGCCATATTCATTTTAAAAAAAGAGTATTGTTGTATTATATTTTGTTTACATCTATGAACGTGTAGTTGTATCAAGAAGTATTGTAGTATAACGTGTAGTCTTTATCGAGTTGTCTTAACGTGTAGTTCTAACGAGTTGTACTTATTACTTACTTTTTACTTATTACTTATATTTTGTTTACATCTATTAACGTGTAGTTTTATCGAGTTGTCTTAACGTGTAGTTCTAACGAGTTGTACTTATTACTTACTTTTTACTTATTACTAATATTTTGTTTACATCTATTAACGTGTAGTTTTATCGAGTTGTCTTAACGTGTAGTTCTAACGAGTTGTACTTATTACTTACTTTTTACTTATTACTTATATTTTGTTTACATCTATTAACGTGTAGTTCTAACGAGTTGTACTTATTACTTACTTTTTACTTATATTTTGTTTACATCTATTAACGTGTAGTTTTATCGAGTTGTCTTAACGTGTAGTTCTAACGAGTTGTACTTATTACTTACTTTTTACTTATTACTTATATTTTGTTTACATCTATTAACGTGTAGTTTTATCGAGTTGTCTTAACGTGTAGTTCTAACGAGTTGTACTTATTACTTACTTTTTACTTATTACTTATATTTTGTTTACATCTATTAACGTGTAGTTTTATCGAGTTGTCTTAACGTGTTGTTCTAACGAGTTGTGATTAATTATACTTTTGTTTACACCAATAAACTCAAATACTAATCTGTTAATTTGTGTTATATTTTCATTTTACTAGTTGCAATTCCAAGGGTTACCAGCCGCCTTGCCGCCTGAGTTCCTTCAATCTCAAGCTTCCCTACCCCAGGTGTTGCCCTAGAATCATATGTTAAACTGTAAAGAGGAACCGCTAAACTGTAAATGTTGCCATGCAACATATAACTTCTTAATATTACCAATAAATCTACATTATTAAATTAATTATTTGTATATTTTCATTTGTTCCATTGACAATTTGAATAATTTTTTCAATATTATTTTTAAGTTCTTACTGGTGTTGGTTTGTTTAAAGTGCCCAATCACTGCTAATTTGAAAAAAAAACGTGAATACGTGGAACACAAATTAAATAGACAATATGTGCACCATCTCAAAATAACTTTTTTTTGTTAAATTATGTTTATTTTATATCATTGTATTTTATATCATTTGTTTAAGATTTTTTGGTGGATGTTGGACGATCGAAGTGTGCGCGAGAGATGCCTATTGGTGGGGATGAGGTTCGCAACCCATCACACCGCGTCTCCCGCGGGGCGAAAAGAGAAGGATGGAGTGCCGCATCGGTTAAAGTGTGACAGTCGATTCTTTCTGCCTACCCTTTCGGGGAGACGGTGTAATGGTTAGTTATTTAGTTATTTAATTATTAATTGTTATCTCATAATTATTGTCTACAATGTATAAATTAATTTCAATTTCTTTACTGACCGTATTCCGCTCCTTTAAATCATGAAATATAAAAAATGTTTTTCGTTGCATTTGATAATGCCTTAGAAAGGCTTAACGTGTCATTCCAATAAATTATAATTAAACGTACATTTTTTTATTCGTTTTAATTATTTAATATGGATTTCTTTTTTTTCAAAAAACAGTAAATTCTTAAAATATGTTTTACTTAACTTATTGAACACTGTGGAATTCCATAGTAATATCCATCATATTAATTTAATCTATTATAATAATTTAATATAATAGATGTAATGCTTACATCTAATCTCAATAGATGGCGCTAGTGTAGATTGAACTAAAATATGTAAAATGTTTCTCAACATGTAGCATATATACAGTTACTTTAGTTTATTTAAACACCTGACAATACCAACATCGGTTGGCGAAACAGCTGTCACAACGCTCTCAGTGAATAATAAGAAATTGTGATATTATAACAGTGTTTTAAATTTTATCAGTAAAATCTTTATTGCCTGAACATTTAAAGGAATCCACATATTGTTTTCCTTTAAGAGAAGTTTTGGAACATAAAATAAGTCATAGCTCTTTTCTATATTATGTAAATCTGAGTAATTTTCATTCGTATTTGATTTTACTTGTATGTTTCCCTAACGGTAACTTAATTGAATTATGAACAATAGCGCAAAGTTTATGCAAAACACTTGACCAAATAAATTTTAATAGATCTGTAGGTTACATGCATAACCCACATAAGTGGACTTCGACAGCTGAACCAGCATATTTCATTATGAAATATAGTACACGAATAACCGAAAACGCCTGACATAGGACCTGCTTATCGAAACGCTGAATCAGGGCCCAGATTCATTCACTAGGTCACTAGAGCAGAGCAGCGTGTGCAGAGGGAAGCAAGTCTATATTCAGATCACCCAAATAAATATTTAATCAAAAAATATATTTTATGCTATTAGATTTTAACAAAGCCTAACAAATTCCTAAAGCTTGTAAAGAAACAATACGGGATCTAAATCTGCTTTTAAGTTTTTTTTATGTATCCAACAGGTCGTTTGAACCGTATTACTGTATACAATTATATTCTTTTAGCTATGATATTGATTCTCGTGACATGTGATAGGTAGCCAATCTATCGCCATTTTATTGTCACGTGAATTCTACACCAGACCAAAGACAGTGTGACAATTACACTGCTATCGCCGGGAATGAAACCCGGGAGCATCGGCATGGAAGTCGGAGCTTTTACCACTCTGCCACGAAGGTCGTCAAGTTCGTCGGTAAGTTTAAGAGGTATGCCAGAATAGAGCAGTTTGGCGGTCTATCCTTTTTGCCCACCTCTCCGAGGAAACGGTGCAATGGTTAGTCAGTTAGTTAGTTAGTTATATAAAGGGTTTTCTATCAAGCTTAAAGAGTTCCTTTAGCAGAATAATCAATACAATATCAAAAAAATAAATTTTTAATTGTATCTCAATAGAGACGAAGAAACAAACTGGAAACTGAATATGGATGATCAAGGTGTTTACAGGACTTATGACCTGTCATTGGTTGGGTTAAGCGCACGCTTTATGTAATTACAACATTCCCCATTCCACCATTGTTATTATGATCATGCATGATACATTTTTGGAAGTTGTATATATACTCCAAATCCATACCTATCTTCACGTGTCAGTTTCAGTTAGCCATCTATGTAGATTTGATTGTACTAATTAATTTTTTAAGATTAATCTATACAATCCACCCACTAACGCCATCTATGAAGAATGATTGTTTAGCATTTAGCAAACTACTTTATTAACACAATGCGAAGAGGCTACCGCCTCCTAGCGCACTGTTTTAGAAGTCGCCTGGAGTATCACTCCTATTTTATACGCCAAAGAATTGACCAGAATATTTACAAATATTTGTGAAATGTATACTTATATCTGTATACGAATCCTGGATTTTCACCTGTGGGTGGTTAATTTAAATTTTTAATTGTATCTCAATAGAGACGAAGAAACAAACTGGAAACTGAATATGGATGATCAAGGTGTTTACAGGACTTATGACCTGTCCAGGCGACTTCTAAAACAGTGCGCTAGGAGGCGGTAGCCTCTTCGCATTGTGTTAATAAAGTAGTTTGCTAAATGCTAAACAATCATTCTTCATAGATGGCGTTAGTGGGTGGATTGTATAGATTAATCTTAAAAAATTAATTAGTACAATCAAATCTACATAGATGGCTAACTGGAACTGACACGTGAAGATAGGTATGGATTTGGAGTATATATACAACTTCCAAAAATGTATCATGCATGATCATAATAACAATGGTAGAATGGGGAATGTTGTAATTACATAAAGCGTGCGCTTAACCCAACCAATGACAGGTCATAAGTCCTGTAAACACCTTGATCATCCATATTCAGTTTCCAGTTTGTTTCTTCGTCTCTATTGAGATACAATTAAAAATTTAAATTAACCACCCACAGGTGAAAATCCAGGATTCGTATACAGATATAAGTATACATTTCACAAATATTCAAAAAATAAACTTGTTTATCTTAAATTATATTTCAGAAAAAAATCCAGGACCTTAAGAGGTTTTGAATACTTGGAAACGTTGAATAAAAACTAGCCTGTGTTTAATGTGAATTAAACGCGTAACCGTGCGAATACTTGGCGCTTCCGTATCACTCATATTTTGAATGTCACAATGTGAGGGGTTAAATGATAACCCCGGGGCACATTTAATCTACTGACTCTAAAAAAAAAACTCTTGTATATACTACACTATTACATATACACAAATTGGTATTTATGTATATGTGATAGTATAGTAAACACACACAAAAACGGGATAAAACACACAAATTAAAAAGGATTGAGCCAGAAGAAGAAGACTATATCAATCAATCAAAACAGTTTATTTTCTCAAAATACATTATATAATAAATAAAATTAAGGTTTGAGGCATCTATTGAGAACAGATAAAATTTAATATATAATACCAGGTGAGAGATGATTTGACATTAGGAAGACAAACTATTCTCTAACGTCAAGAGTATTTGAAAGACGTCGATTTCCGTGGTTCAACAATGTTTCCATCAGACGTAAGAGGAATAGCCACAAGAGATGAACATCTGTAAGAAGAGGTTTTGATTCAAAATTTCTTACGCAAGCCGGGCTTCTAGGCTTCTATGGGAGTACCGCCACTGATTACGACCTGTCATGGATAGAATGCTTAGAAATATCTAATGAAGAGATACACAGAACCTGCAATATAGAGGAGATTGTGAGATGGAGGAGGCAAAGAAGACGACAGTGAGAATCACCAAGATCGTGACACATTAGACTCCAGAGGGTTATCTACTAAAAGGACAGCTCCATCACAAGACCAAGATGAAGACGGAGGTTGAATTATCTATAAATAAATCAATAACTGAAAATCGTATTTTCATTTATTCGTCATCATCATCATCAGCCGTCTGTCATCCACTGCTGAATGTAGGCCTCTCCCACGCACGCTACTACCCCCTATCCATTGCCGCTCCCATCCACCTATGTCCAGCAATCCTCTTCAGATCGTCGGTCCAGCGGGCAGGGGGACGTCCAACTCTACGGAATCCTGTACGCGGTCTCCACTCCAGAACCCGTCTTCCCCATCGACTGTAGGTTCTCCGACAGATATGGCCAGCCCACTGCCACTTCAGCCCGCCTATCCGTAGAGCCACCTCAGTCACCTTGATTTGTTGCCGAATAAATTTCAGTTATTGATTTTATTAAATTATTCCATTATAACTTTCATCATATGTTTCAGTTGGTAATGTAAGTGTAATAATGTGGCAAAATATATTAACCTACGCATACAGCTTTAGCATTTTTAGAAAATTCGAAATACAATTTTACTTGTATCTAAGCGTTTAAAAAATATTATTTTCAAAAATTAATACGCGTAAAAATCCTTTGTATTGTATTTCAAAATGCATTCGGTAAACAATTCATGTCCAAGGACATCAACTTGGCGTTCGAAGAATCGCGGAGAGTGAAACTTAGACGCATATTTAATTAAATGTGTGAGAGAAGTATACATATAGCAGTCAGCCATCTTGATGAGTTTTTAGTACAATTTTAGAAGCCCAGTTCGTAGGACGTATGAAACTTGTCAAAAATGAAGCTTAAATTTGTGATTTTGTTATTTACCTTTTATTGTCTGTCTTTTACTAGTGCCTATGTAGGTAGCATAGCTTTGAAACCACATCCAGGTATTACATTTCTTATTTTATTTTGTTATTAATGTACAAATCAAAAATGTTTTAAATAATTTTTTTTAATTCTCGGTGATGTTCTTATGTCTAAATTCTAGACTATCCTTCACAATAATTAAGTTATTTCATTGATAATATAGATCTATATTATCTATTAATCTTGTGGTCTGTGGGAAACATAATATATTCCGGATGGATTTCGTCGAGAGTGTAAATGCCGATTGAATTAAAACATATCCCTCCATCTCTGGCGTTACCACTGGAGATAATTTTTAAATATACCCTTTGAAATATTCGCCGTTACAATTTCGAACCTATACTTATTATGCGTACGTATAGATAATATCATGGTCTCAATACTGTAAATAGGTAAATCAAATTATCCATTCAGATAAAATGCTATTTTAGTCTCTAGGTCAAATCATTACCATGTCGTCTTAAAAGTGTGAATATACTTATTTTAGCGTAGTAAAGTATTATAAGTGGAACTTAAGATATAGGTATCAATCTTCAAATATCTACTTTAAAAAATAATTTATTTTCATTTTTATTATTATTTTTAGTTTAGCGGCCTTCCTGGTAGTCTCTTGCTGCTGGAGTTTTCTCATCTTTGACATTTTTTTGCAATTATTTAATCCTCTTTGTGGTCCACATGATCCCTAAAAAATCACCTCCTGTTTTGTCTACACCTCACTACCATATGTCTTTAACACCATAGACAAACCTTATTACAGCGATTCGTTGGCTCTCCTCTTCGGAGAAATATACCAAATTGCTTATTGAAAAACAAGAAAAGATTTGTTAAGTTACTTTATTAAAATGTAGACGTTTTGAGAATTGTTTTTTATCTTCAACCTCCTGATTAGCCATGGATGTCAAACTCTCTAAAAGTCCACCGGTGGGAACTACTGGTCAAGGCGGTCTAATACGAAGTGTCTAATAATCAAATCAAATCAGTTTATTATCTCAACAGACATTACAAACAATATTAATCAATATCAAAATCAATATTAATATTAATGTTTAAGGCATCTATTGAGTACAGGTAAAATATAATAAAGGAACGCTTAAGAGATGGTTCGTCATTAGGAAGACAAGATAATCTCTAAAGTCAAGAGTATTTGTCTTTTGAACGTACTTTCACTAATATGAAAGATGTCGATCTCTGAGGAGACCGCGTTAACCAGACTAATTGCTCTTCCCTCACCTTCCTTAATAATAGCTTAAGGTATATGTATAATTTAATTTTTTCCAGATCATCCTTATAAATGTAATTTTGAGGAATTCAAAATAATTTTAAACGTTGGTGAAAAGCTACCTCACATGGACATATGTGAGAAAATTACTTGTGAAACTCCCTTCCACGCTTCAATCGTGGGGTAAGAATACTAAGTTAATTCATCGTTAAACCTTTCAATTTATATCACAAGCTTCGACATTATTAAATGGTTTTGACTATATATACAACACAAGACTTTTCTAGACACGTTCCGGGTTCTCCCTCTTCATCGGTGTACAAATTTTATGTTTGAAAAACAGTAACAACAGTTTCTAAAGTTTATAAAAATAATCAAGCTACCTGAAGTACATTACGCTACCAACTTATAAGAGAAATAATTCAACTTTGTAGTCCGAATAAACATTAATTAAATTTCTTATTTTTTACATAAAAATGAATGTCTGTGTTTTCGTTCCATGTTGTTGAAACTTTGTACAGTTGTTGTTGGCAGTGTTGGCGTTTAACTGACATCCTTTGGAGCCGATGAAGTAAGGAAAAATAATTGAAAGGGGCATTGCAACACATGCCGGGCATGAACTAGTTATTTATAAATATCCTACTGTTATATTGTCCTCTCATGAGTAGATAACTCCTTACGGGACAAAAATGATAAGTTGCATATATACAATAACTATACGTATATAACATTCAGAGTAAAAACGTAGACAACAATTCGATCATTTATAATAATCAACTCTACAATATATCATATATCAAGAGAACCACTTTTGAGGGAAACAAAAATATGTGATTAAAAATTATTTGATTTATTTAATCTTAATCACTTTATCATAAAAAAAACTCAAACACATTTACAGGAGGTACTAAATATGAAAACGCAAAATCCTATGCATTACAAATTATTTAAAAGAAAGTTTATTTCGTTAATTACACTGTTATTCGCAATAGCATTCATATATTGTTTCTATTCATTATAAACTTACACATGTACCTGTTTACCTACAGTACATACACATACACATACATTAACATTCATAGACATATATGTACGATAGAGTCGGGTGGAGAAGGTTCCTTGAGGCCCTATGCACCACGGAGGTGTGACAGGACACAAAGAAGAAGACAATAATGGGAAAGTATTTAAAAATAGATTTTAAATTTAAAAAATTATCTCTCTTTTTCTTTTAATTATACCTAATTTGTACATACAACACTTACACTAAAAAAATAAAAATTACGTAGACATCCTTCGGACAACCAGTCCTTCTAACATCTGTAAGATCATGTAAACAATTTTATAATATTATAAATATGTATCTTTATAATATGTATCACTGAAGAAGGACTGGTTGTCCGAAACTTGCCTATGTAATTTAATTTGTTTTAATGTAAGTGTTGTTTATACAAAGTATATAAAAAATATAAAGAGAAATAAAGCATCTACAACACAAAGAATGCGAACATAGAAAAAATAAATAAATATCGTTTACTCACATTTTCAACAAGAAGAGAACGGGGACAAAGTAACGATAGAAGAAAAGTAAATGTTTCTAGATTCCGCCTTTTTTTCTTATGACCACCACGTCTGACAAATTTTTGGAACTTGTATATATGGTAGGATTCCATGCCTATCTTTACATATTTTTAAGTTCACTCTACACTAGCGTCATCTATTCAACCCAACCAATGACAGGTCATAAGTCCTGTAAGCGCCTCGGCCACCACATTCTGTTCCCTGAAAACAATTTACATTTTCGTCTCTATTGAGATACAATTAATCATTATAAAATTAAAATAATTTATCCGCAATGGGTGAAATCCAGAATTTGTGTACATTCGAAATGTTGTTAATTTAATCTATTTTATTATATTTTAAATTTTACAGATGCAGTCCTGGTGTAGTTCTACCACCTTGTCGTCTGGAGTCAGGAAACCAGAAACTTCCATATCCACGCTGCTGTCCATCACCAGTTTGTTAGATGGTGACGTTATCCGAACCTTAAAAGTCAGCACATCACCCTACCCACGAGCCACGGGAATAAAAAGGATGCCATGTAAAGATGTGAATAAAACACAACAGTCGTTATTAAAAATAACCTGTTGGGATTAAACGGCCATCTTAAACTACGTGGTACATAGCACATTTTATTTGTTTACCTATATTACACCTTGCACTGTTAAACTATTGCAATTGTTTTATAATATTTTTTTGTTTTTTGAATATATACAAATACTTGTAGACAAATACTGGATTTTACCCATTGCGGGTTAATCATTTTTAAGAATTAATTCTTACGACCACCACGTCTGACAAATTTTTGATGTTAACAACACTTCACATTTTTTAGGTCAATCTACACTAGCGCCATCTATTAAGATAATGTAAGCATTAACCAGAAAATCTTTATTATTGCAATGTGAAAGGCTTACGCAATTATCATACTGCTAGACAACGCCTGGAGATTCAATCTCCAATTTTTATGCTTTTAACTTGGAACAGTTTTTATACAATTTGTTTTTTGAATATATACAAATACTTGTAGATACATACTGGATTTTACCCATTGCGGGTTAATCATTTTTATGGTTTATCATTTTACGCCTCGACTACCATATTTTGTTTCCAAAAAAAACAATTTACATCTCCGTCTCTATTGAGATATAATTAATCCTTAAAAATATTTTATAACACTTTATTTACTGAAATAACAATGTTCTTGATTGTACGGTATAATTTTTTATTAAACACGATGGATACATATTTATTGCTTCTTGAACGATGATGTAAAACTTCATATTAAATAATTAATACGAATGAAAACGTCTGTTTTTAGAAGTCATTTTATATTTTATATGAATGACATGCTTTGCCTGTCTAATGAAATTATCAAATGATTATCAAAACCTTAGACGTGCGAAGCATGTCATTTACATAAAATATAATAAAACTACGTCGTGAAAACAATAAATAATGTCAGACGTGGTGTTTGTAAGAAGGGCGGAATGGGGAATGTGGTATTACATAAAGCGATCGCTTAACCCAAACCAATGACAGGTCATAAGTCCTGTAAACGCCTCGAGCACCATATTCTGTTTCCAAATAATTTACATCTTCGTCTCTATTTAGACACAATTAATACTTAATTATAAAACTATTAATATTAATTAATTTATTAATTAATCTCAATTGAGAAGTAAAATGTTATATCTCTTAGCCATACATTTCGAGTGTACACAATGCCTATATATTATTTACACCTTCAACACTTTGCAAAACTAGTTTTAATATGCAAATTGACTTGTTCACCTGCAATTCTTGAATACAAAAAAAATCATCTTGTTTGATTCACCTCGAAAGTTTATGTAAATAAATAAATATGTTTTGTAAATGTATACTTATACTTGTAAACGAATCCTGGATTTCACCCACGGTGGGTTATTAATTCATGAATTTTAATTGTATCTCAATAGAGACGAAGATGCAAACTGGAAATTGAATATGGTTGATCAAGGTGTTTACAGGACTTATGACCTGTCATTGGTTAGGTTAAGCGCACGCTTTATGTAATTACAACATTCCCCATTCCACCTTTCCACCATAGATGGCGTTAGTATGTGGATTATATAGATTAATCTGAAAAAGATTAACATATGTAATCAAAATCTTCATAGATGGCATATTATGATGGCATTTATACTGTTAATTAGTAAACTTTGTTTTTTGTATCACAATTGTATTTTATTTTACGCTAAAACTAAATGTTATAAATAACCAAATTCCTTCTTATTCCCCATTAGTATATAGTGCATTAAAAACTTTTCCCCTGTACAATCTAGCTAAAAAATAATAATACTACCTTCAACTTTTGTTACCTTTCCTATTAATGTAATCTACGTACTTCCTGTTAATGTTTATAGTTTTTAATTTATTATGTTTCATCGTTTTCGACTCTATGTGCAATTGTTCCTTTTAATTACTGTTTTATTATTATTATTATTATTTTATTATTATATTTTCTACCTTTAATATTTTCTCCTATAAATAGTAACTAACCATTCTTTTAATTAAAACATTTAGGTAACTAACTCAATTTCAGCAAGAACTTCAAAATTATTACAAAGAAATTATTCAAATTGACATAGGAACAAATACACATAAATATTCGAAAAATGACGAAAAATTGACATTTGATATATTATTGTAACACCTTATGATATCAACATTGGCTGATGAAACAGCTGTCGCGTAAAATAAAATACAATTGTGATACGAAAAAAAAGTTTACTCATTAACAGTTTAAAATGTTAAGGTATCATAGTGTTTCGGCCAAAACAATGGACTATTTAATTTATAAACTATGCGCAAGTGTTTTTTTTTCACTCTTGAATGTATTTTTCTCGATATGGTTCGAAGATTATATTCTTCTATCTGTTTATATTGTTCTTCCGAAGATGAATACAGATCGACAAAAATAAACTCAGAAGTGAAAAATACAGTACTTTAATTTACACAAAAAATACCATTTTGGAATTCCATAGTTTGAATGCCTTAAGTTTATCATGTTATCAAGTAATCCACCAGAGGATGGCAGCGAGCTGCCAAAACCGGTCAGCCATAGTTCTAAGTGTAATTTAAATAAATATATTTGTCATTAATTCAGCCCCATTTACCTGCATTAAAACACAAACCCTTTTAAATGCCTATCGCTTTCGTTGTGTTTTTCTTTAACCCATGATTATTATTAAATATTTGCGTACGTATTCTTAACAAATAAAATAATAATAATATATATTTTCAAACTATAGTAACTCCTGAAATGAACAAAGGCTCTACTTCGCACCATGTGGTTTCATAGAAGAGCGATTACTGCCATCTGTGAGGCGATCTTGAAATATGTTGACATAATTTCATACTTAGTTGACGTCCATTGGTAAGATTATTCTCCTGTCCGAGATCAATTGTTGTATCGATCATTTCAGTCTTTTGCTTGTCGTTGGGATTGCGATTGTTAAAAAGGGACATATCTCTCATCTTGCCATAGTAGTAAAATATTTGGCTATATTTGTCTTGTTTCTTATATTTTTTATTTTAATAACACAACACGTGGAGGCACCTTCCTTGTCTGCGTCATTTCAGTTTAGCTGAAGCATATACAATTTTCAATACATAGGAAAATACTAATGAAAAGGCGATTGTTTTGTCAGTTTTACAGAGATTGTTTTTATTTACATATAAATGCGAAACAATTTATTACAACTATTTATATTTATACGGGTATATACGAGTACTATAAATAAAAATCTCTGTAAAACCGACAAAACAATCGCATTTACAGTATATTTTAAAATGGAGTTTTACTAAGTAAAAAGCCCAACCATCAATAATACAAAGGAAACTAATGTATTTGATACTCCCTCGTGTTTATTGAATTGCTGAAATAATGACGACATTATTTC
Organism: Lepidostoma basale; assembly: GCA_022606425.2. Classification (NCBI taxonomy): domain Eukaryota; kingdom Metazoa; phylum Arthropoda; class Insecta; order Trichoptera; family Lepidostomatidae; genus Lepidostoma; species Lepidostoma basale. The sequence goes on along the minus strand of JAHDVF020000700.1, from coordinate 203,928 downwards.
ATTTTATAATCAGTTTATTAATAAGCAAGCAGTGTTTATTTTCCATATACAGTTGCACAAAATTTCGTTACAAATATTAAAAAATAAAAATCTAAACATTATCGTTATGAATATTTAATAATATGTACAATGTACATTTAATAATATGTATTTAATTATATGTAATACCCATTAATATCAGTCGAAGGAGGTGGTATTTTCCTCCCCTTAGCACATGACCCAAATATGAGACCTTTCTAATTTTCAAATTCGACAACACCTCTCTATTGGCTCTGGCTCTCTGCAGTACGTCTGCATTACTGACCCTATCGGTCCACGGTATACGGAGCTTCATATGCATATCTCGAACGCTTCCAACCGGTTCATTACATTCACTTTCATAGTCCAGGTTTTGCAACCATATAGTAGAACAGACCATAATATAATATTTCATCCTTTTTTGTCGGGGTTTCAAGTTAAGATTATCGTTGCAAGAGAGATAACTACTGATTAATAAATCAACGCTTATGTACCTACTTAAAATGCATCACTCGTTCAAGTATGCTACCATCTAATGCAAGATTGCATCGTGCTGGCTGTCTTGATGTAAACATGCTGTTGACTTGTTCATATTGAATCTTTGAGATGATATGTGATGTTTGGAGAGTAACTTTGGAGATCTTTTTCGGAGTCAGTTATTAGTACCGCATCATCTGCATAGCATATTATGTGTTTTTTTTGTTTTCCAGCTCCATTGATTTTATTTCTTAGATCATTTAATCTATAATAACAAAATAAACAATATGATAAACCTTATAACAACCCATAAGTGTCGATATATCAAACGACTCGCAAAGTTGCTAGTAAAACTGTGTATTATGAAATATGACCCAAAGCATATAGAAATTGGACCAGAAAACGTTAACAAGTAGTTAATACTCGTGTATCACATAAGCTTTCATTTTTATTTAATCTATTTACTGTAGATGTATATCATACATATGAAATGTACGCATACAGCTTAGTCATCCTTCTGACTACACATAAAGTTTTAAGACATCTTATTTAAATGTTATAGCTTCTTTTACCACAGAGATTTACTGAAGCCAATTATAGTACAAATTTTACGACTTGCTAATCAGGCTAGTGCAGTGGTCAACAAACTCATTAGTCAAACGTCGGTAACCTCTCGATTGTTGTTTCTTTTGAGAGCCAAATATCTACTAGAACTCTGTTTTGCGATTTTTAATTAAACAGTAATAAAAATACCAGGTATGCTTCGAATGCTTCCAAAGTTAGATAATGAAAAGAATTTTATTTCTTTTAAGAGCCAAATATCTTTACCTAACCCTGTAATACGCTTTTATGATAAACCAGTAATATAAACACCAGATATTCTTCGAATACTTCCAAAGTTAGATGATGATGAATCGTTTAATGAAATTTGAAAGTGTTTTGCGATATGATATAAGAGAGATTGCTTGGACTTGGATCTTCTGGCTTACAGAGGTTCAGCTCATGTGGCTATTCCTCTTACGTCTGATGGGAGCATTGTTGGAATGTGATTTGGTGGGTTATTGGTTTATGTGGGGGCATCATTTGTGTGGCTCGGAGTGTTCCTCTGAAGGAAGATCGATTTTAGGCGTTTGTGGTGGCTGGAGGTGTTTGGGTCGTAATTTGAGAGGTCTTTTATTGTTGGGTTAGGATGTGAAGGGAGTCCTTTGTAAAAAAAAATCATCTATGATCAGTGTGATCCTGGTCCATGAAGGCGCACCAAACGATAAACGGATAGCCTTATTTTGCAGGATTTGGAGTTTTCGTATGTGACTCGAAGCTGCATAGCCCCAGATTGGGGCTGCGTAGGTGAAGATCGGCCTTATGACCGTTTTGTATATCAGGAGTTTATTGTCGGTGCTTAGTTTACTGTTACTAGCTTACATTGGGTAGAAGGCTGAGATTGCTCTTGACGCGGCTCTCTGCGTATGAAGTATAATGTATGATGAAATAAGCATTTCGGCAAACGTCGATCTCTTACAATGGCAATATATTTCATGACTGAGAGAATAATGAGTCTCGGCCAGTATGTGTTATGGGTCTGTTGTTGAGTAGCCTCCTGGGTGGCCGGTTATCTCCATTCCTCAATACATGGCGCCAACGGAGTCGCCCCAATTTTATACGCTAACCCCTTCATGCCGTATTTATTGTGTCTTGAAGAATGATGTAAAACCCCATATTAAATAGTTAATATGAATGAAAACGTTTGTTTTCTAGAAGTTTTAGTATGTTTTATGTGAATGACATGTTTCACATTTCAAGTTTCGCCTGTCTAAGGCATTTCCATTTGATAATGACTTGACAGGCGTACATGACATTCACATAAAATATAATAAAACTTCTAGAAAGCAGACGTTTTTAAGTGTATTAAATCTTTCAATATCTTCAACCCCTAATCTACGAGTGTGTATGTAGTTGTCACAATACAAGTACTTAGATAGATACTTTTTTATCAAATGTATATAATGTAAAAGTAAAATTAAAATAAAATAAAATAAATGAGTATACATCAAAGTTCAATAAAATAAATCATTACAGTTCGTCTTGGAATAAAATTATATAAAATATAAATATAATTATGTATTAATATAAAATATAAAAATTAAGCTCATTACAATTATAATTCGTTTATTGACTTTTCCTTGGAAAAGCGACTAATTGGTTTCAATTCCAATATTGATCCTTGCAGGTGTTTATCTCTAGGATATTATTACTAGTTATCATAAAGTTTCTTTCTATATTACGTATTTAAACTGACCCGTAAGTGGCTTTGGTTTTCCTAATTTAGACATGATAAATATGTGATTAATCAATAATAGAAATAGCATTTTTAAAACTCTCCTGAAAAACGAGTATCACCGAGTATATGAGCAGTCAAACGCGTGCGCTCCGCCTCACGTCTTGGAATACACTGACTCACAAACACAATCAAATTCCAAGAAAGACCACAATACTAACACATAAGCAATAGGTCTTCGGTTTGTTAATCAACTATACTCGTATGCTCCTCTGTACCTACCCCATCAGAGATGCGGTGAAGTGATGAGAGAGTTAGTTTGTGCAGGCCTGAGAGGGTTAGGTGCTTGAGAACCCACATTTCTATTAGCGACATCTGAGGCGGACCTGCGACGATTGTGTTTTAAGTGTGAGTAACGCTTATAAACCAGAAAATGTAAACGATTTATGTCTGCCCGTGGATGACATGTTTTGATCCGACTTCATTAGTTGTGTATTATATGATGTTATTCGGAATTTTAAGAATCTTCAAAACAGGCGCCCGTGATATTTGCTTAGATCGGAATTCGCTTAAGTTATGCTAAGACTATAATAATTTATTTATTCGGAGTTAGGTGTAACTGTTATCTTTTTCACCTTTAAGAGGCGTCTTCATAAACACATCAATAAATTACGTTATTTCGCTTGAGCAAGGGTCAAAAATCTGAGAAGTATTTATTCTATAGTGGCGCCTCGGCGAGGTATCCGGTCTGAGAAATCACCATATTTCTTTTCCATTTCGGGCCGGATTACGATGAGTTGCTCACGAAGCGAGCAATACTTGAGTAGCATCGTTCTTTTCAGCATACTCCTGCATTGATAAGTCGTCATTTATTTTCGTATATTGTAGCAATAAAATTATATATTATATATAGAATGAAAATAAAAATAAAACATATGCATACTGTTCCTAATGGTTATGGAAAACAACAAAGTAAATTAAACTTGAATTACACAATAGTAAATAAAACTTTTAAATCGTATTTTATAATAAACTATACACGTAAATGGATTATTGTACATTGTGATAGCAAATGGATAAATAGAAATTAGAATAATTAAATAAAACGATGTTTTTTAAATTATTACTTCCACGCGAAGCCGGTCGCTGTTGATATAAAGAGAAAAGTGGAAGTTAACTAACTTAACTTACCATCACGCCGTCTCCCGAAAGGGTAGGCAGAAAGAATGGACTGCCACATTTTAACCGATACGGCACTCCATCCTTCTCTTTTCGCCCCGCGGGAGACGCGGTGTAATGGGTTGCGAACCTCATCGCCACCAATAGGCATCTCCCGCGCACACTTCGATCGTCCAACATCCTCAAAAAAAGAATATAAAATACAACAATATAAAATAAAATAACAAAATAAAAATAATTTAGCGCAAAATGTACTTTTTAGATGGTGCAAAAAAACTTAGTTTTATTTTATTATTATTTAATATGAATTCTGTTCAAACGATTTCAGTAAAATCGTTAGATTATCTTTAAAAGAAAGCTTGAATGTTAAATCTATTGATAAAACCGAAATATTGGAAAAAATATACATGCGTTGCATTACATATATAAAAAAAATTGTTTTCAAGTATTTAGTATTGTAGTTAGTAGATAATATCACTTTGGTACACGTCTGAATAATATAAAATATGTGTAATTTTAACCATTCTTCCCTCGTTCTTTTTATATGTCCAAACCATCTTATTGACTCTTTCTTAATTTTATTTAGGACGCATTCATCCGACCTGCATTCTCATACGAAATGCTAGACGTGACTTGAAAATAGAAAATGTTTTGTAAACTCGCCCCTCGTGTTGTACTTTTGATAGTAAATGTATGAAGTGTTTTCAGGCGACCTTGAAACGGTAGCAAAGACTTAGATATTAAAAAGCTTTTAATCCTGAGTCAATCATTGTTCGGCACATTCCTAGGAGGTGCCATCTAATGTTTATTGCATGTTGTGGTAGGTATTAATGTCGTTTGTCATTATTTTAAGAGCCATGCAAATTATTTTTAACGTTGTGAGAAATAAAAAACTGAATTTAAAAGGATTTTATTAACACTTAACAGGAATTTATAAATATTTCATGTACATTGGATCTAATTTAATATTTATATATAAGTTTACCTAATTATATATTATATAAACGATATATGATAGAATACCGAATGACGAAAAAGAAAAAAATGTTAGGCAGATAAACAAAATTATAAAAGAATCCCTGCTATGTTTTGGACATATGGAACGAATGGAAGAGAGGGGTTAAAATGCTGTATACAAGCTGTGTGAATGTAAAGAGAAGTTGTAGAAAACCAAGGAAAGCATGGCATGACCAAATTAATCAAATACTAAAAGGTGGGCCCTTTTGAAGTCGGAAAAATCGACGAGCGTGCATGTTATGATGAAGATGAGTGTAGAGGAAGCTCTAGAAGTATGTGTGGTCTGAGGCTTGAGACTTATGGCGGTCCATCCTTTCTACCTACTCCTCCTGGGAAACGGTGCGATGGTTAGTTAGTAAGTAATATTTATTATTTATTTTATAAACTTTAACTGTGGAATTAAAAAAAAACTCTTTTTTCCACTTTGAGTAATATTATAAACTCTACATATCGTTCTCCCTGGGATGAAGCTGTGAAACCTTCGATATACCATATGTCGTGAAAATAAACTCAAAAGCGAAAAAAAAAAGAACAGTAAATAATACGAATGAATATGTCTGTTTACTAGGTTTTATTTACTAAGTTTTATTTTATTTTACAAAGAGATGGGGAGAAAGCTAGACGTCTTCATCATAAAACCAAATTTAATATCCTGTCTGAACAGATCGCAAGATCAAACATAAAGATGAAGAAGAATAGAGGCCACAGCGTAATATAATAATATGTAATTGTTTTTTATAGTATATTATATAAATAGTAAAGTCTAGAATATTTCTTGAATGTTTAAGGCGGAAAACGATATATTATGTAAACTTGTATGCATTTAAATGCATTTCGCCTCGGAATACTATACCCCCGAGCTACATAAAAGTACGAAGTCTAACGTTAGGTAAGTCCAACTGAATACTTCCCTCTTAATTTAACAGCAGTTTCGAAACAAGGTGTTTACATATTTTTAATATTCATTGAATGTTTTACATTTCTTTGAAAACGTCGATATTCTAGAAGTTTTAATATATTATATAGGTGTGACATGTTTCACCTTCCTATAGTATTATCATATGCCACAACAAGATGAAACATGTCACTACCATAAATTATATGAAAACATCTAGAAAACGGTGTTTTTCAAATAGAAAAAAAATCATGTTTAAAATGGAGTTTTTGATGTTTATTAAAACAAAGGCATTAATCACTGATATGTTTTCATTATAAAATTAGTTCGCATGCAATAATTTTCAAGGATGATACGTTCAGAAAAACCTCGAAAAGCTCATAATAATGGTCAAAGTAGAGGAAAAGCGACCACAAAGACGGTTACCAAGCCCCTGGTCCCATCAAATAGGGACGCACTATGAACGGTGCCAAGAGTGCGAGCCATGATGGATGATCTACTAGATGGACACGCTCCTTAGTCAAAAGAAGAAGAAGAGAAAGAAAGAGAGAAAGAGAAAGAGAGAGAGAGAGAGAGAGAGAGAGAGAGAGAGAGAGAGAGAAAGAGAGATACGTACTTTTTTTAACTAACTAAATATCCATCCCGCGGTCTCTCCGAAGGGGTAGGCAGAAAGAATGGACCGCCACACTGTTCTTTCTTAACATACTTATATCGATTCCTCAACATTCACATCTCGTGTCATTCATGCACGTCGATTTGCCCAACTCCTCACGTAGCTGACATTCAATATTTAATGTATGTTATCGTACCATGTTTACTTCGGTCTTCCTCTATTTCTAGTTTCGTCACCGTAAATATACACATTTTTACCATTATTTTTCAATTCATTCGTATAATTTGTCCAAGTTATCTTAATGATCCTTTCATTATTTTGTCCACAACACTTTCATTCGCACTGCATTCACTTAAATATTCATTCGATACAATCATACACAGATTCGTCCAAGAGATCTCATTTCTACTGCATTTATTCTACTTTCACCCTTGTTTTGCTAGTTCCACGCTTTGCTTTCATACATTAGGGTCGGTACAAGAACATAAAAAGCTATTATAATAAACAGAATTGCCTTCGTATTTTCACTATACAGATATGTTTTGGTTGTGACCAATTAACATTAAATTGAAACAGAATCGTCAGTTGAAGGATTCAAGGGGGGGGGAGAATTAAATTGGTTGTTTAAAATATTTTTGCTATTTACAAAGACATATTTATTGTTTCTAGAACGATGATGTAAAACTCCATATTAAATAATTAATACGAACGAAAACGTCTGTTTTCTAGAAGTTTTATTATATTTAAAGTGAGTAACATGTTTCACCTGTCTTATCAAACATTTAATAATATCTTAGACAGGCAAAACATGTGATTCACATAAATTAAAATAAAACTTCCAGAAAACAGACGTTTTCATTTATATTAATTATTTTCAATTGCCCTTTTTTGACTTTCAAGGTTAATTAACCGCCCTACCTTCAGGTTATTTTCCGAGAAACTAAAGAATTAATGAAATTTAATTCTATATTAATTCGATTTTTTTTAATTACGAAACGTCAAATAATCGGCCGCACACTTCGCCTGCCCCTTGTAAAACTATCATATTTATGAAGACTTGTACTCCCTAATAGTTTGTACATTTTAGGTACATTACTTTTTCTCAAGTGCGTACATGATACGGGATAGCGCAGAATGGTACAGTCAAAGTGATCGTATCACGTACGTTCAAATACGTAGGGTGGTTAATGTTAGAGTGGTATTATTAACATGCAAAATTTCAATACTTTTAATTGGGTGATTAGAAAATGTGAATTCGTAACCCAAAGTGAAGGCGAATATAGAAGAAAAGCTATTAATTCGGAATCACCGTATACGTAATAAATCTGATCGTATGTATCGTGTAGCCCCACGTTTAAATTTATTTCGTTTGGTTCTTAATAAAAACGGGCATTCTGCGTCACTGACATTGAAAAAATGGTTATAAATAACACCTTGTTTAGATAATATTACAAATGTGGTATTTCGGAGGTTTCGAGACACCATTTAATGGATTTAATGTCTCGGGGACCGAATACCAGCTGCCTACCTGCCGCGACCACAGCCGGATATGGCACCGAGTGCCTTCAAAAGACACAATGAGCCAAGTCAAAAATTTTATTAAGTATATGCATTTTCAAGAATATAGCAAAACACTTATAATGATAGGGCATGACATAGGAAATTAATTTCGGAATAGGTTTGCAGGATTTTTGGATTGTAGGCAATAAGAGTATAGTTAGCGAATATAAATCGGGAATATTTTTTTGTGAATGTATACTTATACTTGTATACGAATACTGGATTTCACCCATGGTGGGTGATTAATTCAGATCTTCGTCTCTATTGAGATACAATTAAATTTCATGAATTAATCACCCACCATGGGTGAAATCCAGTATTCGTATACAAGTATAAGTATACATTCACAAAAAAATATTTGTAATCATTCTGGTCAATTCTTTGGCATAAAGATAGGAGTGATATCTCCAGGCGGCTTCTAAACAATGCGCTAATAGGGCGATAGCCTTCACATTGTGTTAATAAATAAATTCTAAAAATTAATCTCCATAGATGGCGTTAGTGTGTGAATTATATAGATTAATCTTAAAAAAATTAACAATTGTAATCAAATCTACATAGATGGTGTATTGAAACTGACATATGAAGATAGGCATAGATTTGTAGCATATATACAACCTCCAAAAATTTGTCTTACATGGTCATAAAGAAGTAGGTGGAATGGGGAATGTTGTAATTACATAAAGCGTGCGCTTAACCCAACCAATGACAGGTCATAAGTCCTGTAAACACCTTGATCAACCATATTCAGTTTCCAGTTTGCATCTTCGTCTCTATTGAGATACAATTATATTTCATAAATGGGGAACACTTAACTGTAGAATATAAATGATAAATACTTGACTGACTGAAGAAACTAAATGTAGAATACTTCACTGAATGTAGAATAAATGCTGTTATTTAAAATTTCAGAATGTATAATATAAATAAAGAATACTTTATTGATTTGGAAATTGAAAAATTACCTTGTTTATTATCCACAAAAATATTAAATATCACATGTTTCGGAGGAAACCTCCATTTTCAGGTGTAAATATGCTCAATTTCCAAAGTGTATTACCTACAATGGAATTTCACAGTGTTAATGTCTAAACTTTCAATACTTTAATTATTATAGAATATAAATGTACAATACTTGACTAACTAAAGAATATGAATGTAGATTACTTGGCTGACTGTAAAATACTCGACTGACTGTAGAATATAAATGTAGAATACTTGACTGACTGTAAAATATAAATGTAGAATAGGTACTGGACTGACTATAGAAAATAAACCTCTAGTACATGACTTATTGTTAATTTAACAGTGGATAATGTATGTAAGTTCTTCTATAAATATAAGAAAAAAGAATTTGTTAAATCTATAAAAGTTATGTATTGTTTCTTGAACAATCATTCAAAACTACATATTAAATAACTAATACGAAGGAAAACGTCAGTTTTCTAGATTTTTTTTTATATTTTATGGGAATGACATGTTTAGCCATTCTAAGGCATTATCAAATGTCTGATTGATCATCCATTTGATAATGCCTTAGAAGGGCGAAACATGTCATTCCCATAAAATATAATAAATTTCTAGAAAACTGACGTTTACATTCATATTAATAATGTACAAAAGTTATTGTAAAATCGAATATTTATTTTTTAAATACGATTTAGAACCTTGAGCAGTGTATACGTCCGCCGATTGCTAAGCCGAACAGTAGAGATTCCGTAAACAAATTCTGTGTAGACAAACATGTGTGACGTATAACTTCGATAATAAAATGGAGTCCAATCCGAGAATCGCTTCATTCCAATCTGTCATCTCTAGAGTGAGGACGTACAGAGTCTGTCAAGCGACATTCGTAATATAATAAACAAAGCTAAAACCATTTTAATCGAATCGACCGAATATTTTATTACTGATTGAAATATCCAACTTCAAACGTTGTTTATTGTAGTATTTTTATGTATACTAAAGTATGCACTAGCGCTTCGATGAAAACGTGTTAAGTTTAAATATATATTAATACGATATACTGTGTGTGAACTGTGAGAAACCACGTGAAATTTACACTTTTATAAAATTATTCAAGTTTAGCAATTTGACAGAAAACGTATTTAAAAATGAAGATCTTTGTTGAGTTGTGTATTTTGTTCACCATCTTTTCTTTGGCGGTCGAAGGAAGTGTTTACTTTGAAAGAAACACAAAAGACAAACGTATGTATACTTATCAAATATTTTATAGTTGTCTTTATATTTTAAAATAATATAAATTTAAAAAAAAAACTACCTAAATAACTAATCATCACCCCGTCTCCCGAAGGGGTGGGCAGAAAGAATGGACTACCACATTTTTCTTTCCTGACATAATTCTCTCGCTTCTTCAACATTCATACATCGTGTCATGCACGCACGTCAAATTCCCCGACTCCTCAATTGAACATAATTATATTATGCTAAATTACCGAGCTTTCTAATCCCAATTTATATTATAAAAAAGTGTTCAACACAAAGGGTTCGTAGGTTTATATGGACGGAAACGCGTGTATACTAGAAGTTTTATTATATTTTATGGAAATGATACAATGTCGCCTTGTTAAGTTATTATCAGATATCTTAATAAGACGAATGTGTCAATCCCATAAAACATTATACAATAAAACTTCTAGAAAACAGACGTTACGAGTACCATTCATTTTTTTTTTTTATTTGTCTTCGCATTGTGGATTCACATAGAAACGCACTTTGTATTATAACATTTTATTATATGTTTAATTGCAGGCATGTTTCGGTTCTTAAAGGTCCTTCTTCTGTGCACAAAATTTAAGTTAAAAGAAGAAGAAGGACCTAATAACGACCGAATAAGGACAAAAATATGTCTACATTAAAAAATAATTTACTATTGTGCGTTTCTATTAGGACGATGTTTATGTCTATGTAAAAAATTTAATCAAATGAACACAAACATGCTACGGTCTCAGAACCCACTCATCAATGTTGTTAATTATTTTATATACAAAATAAATATTCAATCAAAATTGTCATGAATGTGGTCAATTTTGACAGATATATTATATATCAGCTATGTGTCTGTCAAAACTGACCATATTCGTGAAAACTTTGTTTACGTATTATTAATATTTATTTAGTATATAGAATAATTATTCTAATCAAATAAATAAATCAAATATTAAATTAATAAATAAATCAAATATTGAATGTCGGCCATGTGAGGAGTCAGAGAAATCGACACGCGTGCGTGACACGATGTATGAATGTTGAGGAAGCGAGAGAAATATGTCAGGAAAGAAAAGTGTGGCAGTCCATTCTTTATGCCTACCCCTTCGGGGAGACGGCGTGATGGTTAGTTAGTTAGTTAATAATTATTCTACAAAGATGAAGCGCTTCTGTGTCCGAAACATGTTTATGTTAATTATTTATTTTTTAAATATGAAGTGTTATTAACAAAGAAATAAACATTATTCAATGAATCTCCAACACAAAGTTAAGGTGAATATACAAGAAGTTCTGAATGCATTCCTATGTATGGTATTCAAACCATTCTTATTAATTATTTAATATTTACATCAATGTTCAAGAAACAATTTTTTTGAAATTGTTAATTTTATTTTTGTATATTGTGATTATAAACGATTTGGATTTATTATTCTGTGATGTTTATATTTTTTTGAATAGATTGAAATTGAAAATGAAATTGGCTCACAACTTCATACGGTGGAGAGTGGCGTTTATAATCATATGTGAATCAGTTGTGAACCAAAATTTCTACTATTTATGACACACGTCGATTTCTCCGACTCCTCACGTGGCCGACATTCAATTGTTGATTTATTTGATCATGCCACAATTTCATCGGTCATACTCTATTTCTGGTTCCGTTTACATCGTAAACATATTATTTTTTTCCATGGTCCAAACCATCTTGTCATCGTTGTACAGGAAATCACTTTTGACACTTTTAACACCAATTAGACTCATGTTTATATTATACTTGTGTGTACAATATATAATAATGTGTATTTGTAGAAATGTGTGTCAGTATCTTTACTATTTGAATGAATGAGAATATTTTGGGTTTTTCTTCAATCTTGACTTACTAAATCTATTCCGAGTGCTATGTTAATTAGTTCCACATACAAACTTATTCAGCATGGAAATTTTGTTCTTATCGGTTTGCAATAATAATATTTACGTTCATAAAACGTGATTGTTAATTTTAGTGCGTTCACATTTATAGTTCCATAAAAGGGATTAACTTATTATAATGTTAATCAACCTCACAAATATTTTTATATATTAATTAATTCGATAGTTTACCGATGCAAATCATAAGTTATTTAAATTAGTTATTTTATTTTTTTACCATCACCATTAAATTGAATTAACATTAAACATAAATTAAATAATATTAAAAACAATACACTAAGGAAGGATGTATAAAGTCCGAAATTTGTTAGTTAAAGCACACACTTTCCACAAATATAATAAGGGCCGCAGAAACCCTTCTTCGGTGTAGAAAATATTACATATATTTCAGTGTTGAATGTAGAAAACATGAAAGGAGTTGTATTCATATTTTAAATAAGTTAACTTACATTATCTATTTAAATATGGAATTTTCTATCAAAGATAAACCATATGGACTTGATCTTCGATGTTTTGAAGATGGTTACTAACTTTTGATAGTAAAATAATAGTCATTTATAATTTGAAAATTCAGAAGGAATTAGCAAATTAAAATAAACGTTTGAAAAATCATTAATCTAAGTACAGAATTCATTTTCGTGAATTTTTTTTATGATTTAAAAAAAATATATTCGCTTGATAAATATCAGAAACGAATTCAGAATTTTTTTTAAATACGGTCGTTTATTTATCATCTTTCTTGTTCAATTGGAACACATTATTCAAAATGTTTAATTAATTTCAATAAAAACGTCTGTTTAATAAAAGCTTTTTTTTTTAGAATTACATGTTACACCTTGTGAAACCATTCGTTAAAAACTTAAAAATGCGAATAATTTAATTTACATAAAAGTCAATAAAGCTTCTAGAAATCGAACGTTTTTATTCATATTGATTATTTAATATGCAGTTTTATATCATTAACTAATAAAAATGAAAACGTCTGTTTTCTAGTCGTTTAATTATAGTTTATGGGTATGACATGTTTCGCCTTTCTGAGGCATTATCAAATGTGGACATTTGATAATGCTTTAGAAAGGTGTAACATGTCATTTCCACAAAGTATAATAAAACTTCTAAAAAACAACGGTTTTTTATTTATTAACTGTGGATTTGTACCAAATTGTTCGAGAAACAATAAATACTTTAAACCTCTAAATTTACAACAATGTTAAAATATTACATTTTTTTATTATACACTTTTCGAGATGTTGGCATCATCAGGTGTTACAAACAAGTTGATTGTAACACCCGATGATGCCAACATCGGTTGGCGAAACAGCTGTCGCAACATTCTCAAAAAGTGTGAAATGAAAAATTATAATATTATCATAGAAGAGTGTTGTAAATTTAACCGTTTAAAATATTGAAGTATCATACTGTTTCGGTCATCACAATGGACTATTTAATAAATACTGTATTAAAAGATTTTATATAAATTAAATATAATTAATACGAATGAAAACGTCAGTTTTTTAGATGTTCTATTATATTTTATGAGAATGACATGTTTCGCCCTTCTAAGGCTATGTACATTTGATAATGCCATAGAAGGACGATATATGTCATTCCCATAAAATATAATAAAACTTCTAGAAAACTGACTTTTTAATTCGTATTAATTATTTAATATGGAGTTTTACATCATTGTTCAAGAAACAATAAATACGGTTTATTTGTGTTTTCCCGATGAAAACTGCGTTTACGAACACAATATTATAATGAATATAATACCAGGTCCGGAATAACTTCGATGACTTGCTAAGACTAAGAGTCTTCTGCTGTCGAATAACATCGATCTTGGCAGTAAACAGGATACACCATACAGCATAATGCATACTAATGAGGAAACATCAGCTAAAGTCGATATTGTGGTGAAAATAACTCAATAGATTCGCGATTCGTGTGTCGTTGAGAGCGTTATAATAAAAATAAAACTATTCCAGGCATTCCATTAACGGTTACATAATATTTATACGAGAACTCAAATTTCGATTACGAAAAATTAACTAACTAACCATCACGCCATCTCCCCGAAGGGGTTGTTAGATATATTGGATAGACATACTGTTCTTTCCTGACATAACTTTTCTCGCTTCCTCAACATTCATACATCGTATTTATTGTTCTTGTACAATGATGTAAAACTCCATATTAAATAATTAATACGAATGAAAACAACAGTTTTCTAGAAGTTTTATAATATTTTATGGGAATGACATGTTTCATTATCAAATGTTAAACATTTGATAATGCCTTAGATGAGCGAAACATGTCATTCCCATAAAATATAATAAAACTTCTAGAAAACTGACGTTTTCATTCGTATTAATTATTCATACATCGTGTCACACACGTCGACATCTCCGAGTCCTCACTTGGTCAACATTCAATATTTGATTTATTTGATCGGGCCACGTTTTCATCTATTTTTACGATTATTCCTTCATTTATTTTTTCCATGTGTCTTAATGTTTCACTATTCTTAATGTAGCACTTTCATTCGCACTGCATTTACTTCTTATATTTTCATTCGACACCCTATTATACCCAAATTTTGCACAAATTCTTTTATCTTTCTTTGGCAGTTCCATGTTTTGATTTCATATATTACATAAGGCTCATGAAAATAATATGACCATTTTGTATATAGAACAGGACATTTTTAACCGATTTGAAACTGTCTATGTAATTAACGAAATTGCTTGAAACGAATAAAGTTCGAAATTCATTTAAAAACATGTTATTTCAACGAATTAAATAATGCACTGGAATGAATTTTTACACCACTATACAATCAAATATCTCGCTCGCTAATTGTAAGTCGTGTTCATATTGCTTATCTTTAGTACATTTATTTTATAATCCTTCCTTCTTTAATGATCTAAATATTCTTAACTTTTAGTCTTAGGCTTAATTTTTACTATTGCTGTATTAAAATGTTATTAGATATGGGAATAAAATAAATGGCGCACTCAAAGTCATTACTGCAAATAGAAATATATCCACAGAAGCAAAGATGGCAGTACACAATGGAGTTCTAGTGCCAACCCTCATGTATGGAAGTGAAGCTTGGAGCTGGCAAAAGAAGGATGAAAGCAGGATAAACGCCGTAGAAATGAGATCACTAAGAACAATGTGCGGGAAAACGTTGTATGATAGAATACCGAACGACGAAATAAGAAAGAAATGTAAGGCAGAGGACTGCATCATGAATAAAATTAAAAAAGTATCCCTGATATGGTTTGGACATATGGAACGAATGGATGAGAGTAGAATGGTTAAAAAGTTGTACACAAGCAGCGTGAGTGGGAAAAGAAGCCGAGGACGACCGAGGAAAACATAGCATGACCAAATTAATCAATTACTAAAAGGTGGCCACATTCGAAGTCGGAACAATCGACGTGCGTGCATGGTACAATGTATGGATGTAGAGGAAGCTCGAGAGGTATGCCTACCCCTCCGGAGAAATGGCGTGATGGTTAGTTAGTTAGTTAGTTATCTATATCAATAAAATATGTTATGGAGTTTATTCCGTCAATTACAAAAAAAAAAAAAGATAAATTCAACAAACTTACACCAACGAATCATAAAGTATTGTATATGCTTGTTCATGATGAGTAAATGATGACCATCTAATTGGTTACCCTTGTAAAATGATGTTAAAGTATTAACATTCAAGACAAATTAATAAATAACAACATTGATAGACATTTGAATAGCAAAGATATTGTTAGAAATTACACACAGTCGTTTACTACAAAATAGGTTATCAATAAATAAAATTATAATTGCCTCGCATTTTAATAAGATCCTATTGATGTTAAAATATTGCAAAAAATATAAATAATTAATAGTTTTATCTTCTTCTTCTTCTTCCTCAGCTTATTCCCGTCCACTCCTGGACAAAGGCCTCCTCCATTCGCTTCCATGTCGTTCCGTCCTGTTCAGACTATATCCAGGTTATTCCGACGTGTCTGTTCAGGTCATCCTTCCACCGTAGTTGCGGTCGCCCTGCACTTCTTTTTGCCGTCCACGGTCTCCAATTCAGCAGTCTTCTTGTCCACTTTTCATCTGAACTTCTGGCTACGTGACCTGCCCATTGCCATTTTAGAGTCGCCAACCGGTGGGTGATGTCAGTGACCTTTTTTTTCTCTCACCGTATCGTTTCTGACTCTATCTCTTAGGCGTATTCCTAACATGGTTCTTTAGTATTATACCTGTAGTTAAACTATATCAATTTTTAATTCGCATATAATTAAAAAAATCTTAAGTTTTTGGTTAATTGAAATTCAAATTCCAGTTATCGTTTGTACTGCGTTCTGTTCTAATCTCTACAAAACAAAAGTTATAATACTATATTTGTATCTGTTCCCAAGTTTTCAAAGGGTGAAACTCTTACCTGTAATCAATTATTGAGTATACCTTGCTGACGTGAACCGAAGGATAAGATTTATTTCAAAGAAAAACTCCCTAGTTTGATGTTTGTTTAATAATCAAGAAAGTTACTTACAATGTAGGGAAATCTGTTTAGAGAATACTTATATAAACAGGAGACGAAAGCATTCTCATTTAAACTGTTCGCAATTATACGTTATATTTTCTCTTTTCTTATTACATTTCAGCTAGTAAGACACACACATTGATTCTTCCGACTTCTAACATGGAGACCTTTAAAATTTCATTAATCTGATAATCAATATATTATTAATAGCTAAACACAAATTGTTAATAGTAATTGGGTTCAAACGACCTGTTGTACACAAAAAAAAATTGTGGATAATTCTAGTTTTTTCTTATATGACGCAGTTATTTATGACGTCTTAAACCAATGGTTTTATGGATTACTAATTACCGTTCGTGATGTCATGATGACACTATTAACGTCAACAGATTTGACTTGAATAAATTATCGGAAGAATTTACTATACTACTGTTCTTCGTTACGTTACGTAGGCTGACTTTTTGGTAGTGATCTTATCAGCTTGGAAAACATCTTGCCTTTTCCGAGAAGGATCTTGAATCACCGTTGTCTTACTCGGCTCGGGCCGGCGGTGCCGAGTTGTGCCGAGTGAATCACTATTATTTAAATATAGAAGTATCCTCCACCGTGATTCATTTCAAAATTGTTTCGAAGGCAAACATCCGCAAGACCGGTCTGGAAGAGATAAAGACCTCAAACCTGGGTCAGGGGTCGGCTGAACTATGCGCAAATACATATTGATTTAGAATATATGCAGAGCGAGTTCTTCGAGATACGTTTAACTACGCATCTACTACAATATGTTCTAATGTTTTGAATTCTAATATTTTGATTCATTTTTTTTTTAACTAACTAACCATCACGCCGTCTCCCCGAAGGGATAGGCAGAAAGAATGGACTGGCACACTTTTCTTTCCTGACATATTTCTCTCGCTTCCTCGACATTCATACATCGTGTCATGCACGCGCGTCGATTTCTCTGACTCCTCACATGGCCGACATTCAATATTTGATTTATTTGATCGTGCCACGTTTTTCTCGGTCTTCCTCTATTTCTGGTTCCATTTACATCGTTAACATATAATTTTTATACCATTCTTTCTTCATTCATTCTTTCCATATGTCCAAACCATCTTAATGATCCTTTCATTATTTTGTTCGTGACACCATCATTCGCACCGCATTCGCTTCTTAATTATTTTTTATGATGGTTTCTTTATATTTTTCTTTTTTAATCACTTTTTATATACAACACTTATATTTAAAAAATAAAATTATACTGACATGTTTCGGACAAACAGTCCTTCTTCAGTTAAGATACATTTTTTTTATTTATAAAATTGTTATTGTTTACATGATCTGACAAATGTTATCAACTTTAAATTATTATTTTAAAATTTTAATTGAATCATAATATTTGTTATAACAAAAGCATACAAGTTCCAAAATAAAATTTTATAACATCTGTCAGATCATGTAAACAACAACAATTTTATAATATTTTTAAACGTGTATCTATATTGAAGAAGGACTGTTTGTCCGAAACTTGTCTATATAATTTTTTTTTTAATATAAGTTTTGAATTTTTTTTTGTTTCAATCCTAGGGATTTGTTTGCAGCAAAGTTTATTAACATACGAGTATAGCTGGTTATTTGGGTGCCACTTGGATATTTTTAATGTGGTATTTCCCATTGCTTTCCACATTTGTGTAAAGCAGGTTCTTTGAACCAAATCACTATATTTTTAGTTGACATTGTGACATGTGATAGGTAGCTAATCTATCACCATTTTATTGTCACGTGAATTCTACACCAGACAAAATACAGTGTGACAATCACACTGCCATCGCCGGGAATCGATCACGGGACTATTGGTGCGACAGTCATAACTCTTACCGCTCTGAAGGTCGTCGTTTGATTCATAAATATTATTTGAACGTTTTAGGACATTTTAAATAATACTATTTTTATTATCAAATATGTTAAGGCTTTTTAACTGGAAATCACGTTATAATACGATTATTTTAATTTTTAATAATTTCGTTAGCGTCTTTAAGATAATCAAATGATTTTACTGTAATATCTTGATGGAAGTTCATTTTAAATAATTATTAAATAAGACGATGTTTTTAAACTACTTCCACTTTTGTTTTTATTTCGACAGCGACCGGTTTTTCCAGGCTCACTGACATTAACAGACCAGTCTGTCGCTGTCGAAATAATGACAAAAGTGGAAGTAGTTACAAAACATCGTTTTATTTCATTTTTAATTATTATAATAATTTCGTATCAAACTTTTTTTTTAAATCTTATTTTCCACCTTTGCCTTATTAAATTAACAAACATTATTTTTACAAACAAACCATCACGCCGTTTCCCCGGAAGAGTAAGCAGAGAAATTGTGTTTGAATTTTAAATATTCTATCAAATATTATTAGATTTTTCTGTTTGTAATAATTTTGCTACACCATGCAATGAAGAGTTAATGTCCCTTTCAGATTAATATTATCGGACAAACAAAAACAAATAATAACGTTGTAGCTATTTTTATTATCGATAATTCTTAACAATGAGTGCTTATTAATTATTTAGCGTGTGATTGAACAACTTATGTATTGAAAGCTCACGTTAAGCTTCAACTTGAGTAATTGAAAGCTTTGATATTTGATCAACTATAATAATGCGAATACAAAATACAAATTAATTTTCTGTCCTTTGTATGAAATGAGAATAGCCCGCATCTGCCATTGTAGTGAATTTTCTGAAGCGTTGACACGTCGCCAGGTAACTGTTATTTGTAGGGCAGCTCTCCATTCTATGAACAATCATATTTTAAGCTTGAGTCATCCGTGGATCGCCCTTCTATCTGCCTACTGGAAGCAAAGAGAAAGTAGAATGCTCAACAACTCGTATACTTAAGACATACACATTTGTCTACTTAAGACATGCACTTAAACTTGCACTTTAAGACATGCACTAAATCAAAGATGCGTTTTGTTACTGTGTATCCATATTTTAACATGTATCAATTGAACTATAATATAATAAACATACTTTTAGAATTAAAAAAAAAACAACATGAGTAGTCAATATCGAATAAAACATTGATTTATTATTACCAATATTGTTTGGCCGAATCATTATGATACTTCAACATTAATTTGGAACACTATTCAAATATAACACTGTGTTAACATCACAATTTATTTATATAATTTCTAATTAATTGTCATGGCAGCTGTTTAGCCATCATCAGCTGATTCAAACGTCTCGTTCTCACTCTTTTTTTATATATTATAGTATAATAAAACAACTAACCATTTAAAATAATTTTTAACTTTTATTTTTATAAACATATCCTTTATCAAAAAAAAAATTGAAAAGGTGCTTCTTCTTCTTTTTCAATTCCTTTTAATTAATTATTCACCTAAGAATTCAATTCAATTTTTAATTTAAACAAATCGCATACATAACAGATATTTTCTAATGCGTTTATGATTACAAGGTTACATTATTACAATTAAGTAATTATGATAAATATTTTTTCTAATATAAAGCATATGGGGTAATATCATATTTGTCAAATCTTCATTAAATAGCTTTTATATATCCATCGTACACAAAAGCAAACGCTCGCTAATTTTGTTTATAATTTTGTTCCAGTTCACTCAGGGATGTGCTACTCCACGGTGTTCAAGAAGTCACTGAAGCTCGGCAAAATTTATCCAACCCCCAACTGCGGGGAGATGTACTGCGATGAAGACTATATCATTTCTTATGCGGGGTAAATACTATTTTACAAACTTTCATATTTTTTTTACATTGTTCTTTAAATTTTAAATTAGCCAAACGAATGCGAAAGCGCCATCTTTTTGCGCAGTGAATGTAATGTTATAATGCCTTAATAAGGCGAAATATATCTCTACCATAAAAATTATATAGTTATTTTAGAAAACGCAAGTTTTCGCCTATATTACGAATTTAACAACGAGTTTATACATTGTTCAGTATCCCTTTTTCAAGACGATGTTTCTGTATTTTTGTATTTTTATTGAACAATATTATTTTTTTTCTATATGTTATATGTACAAAAATTTTTTAACTAATTTTATCATGAATGTGGTTATTTTTGACAGATGTCAAAATGTCAAAAGATACTTGCATAAAACGTACATTTTCGCCAGTATTACATATTTTATAATTAGTTAATCATTATAACGTATACCGTTTATATATTAAAATGTCAGATGTCAAAACTAAACACGTTCATGATAAAATTTGTTTAAATATTTTTTTTCAACATATATTATTATAACACTGATGAAGGACTTATGTGTCCTGAAACATGTTTGGGTTGATTGTTACAAAGAAAAAATATACAATTCGTGTATAAATCCGCAACAGAAAATAATGGTGAAACATTTGTATTATAATTGATAGAAATGATTTACGCTATAGGAGTATATGAGGAAATTTCATTAAAACCATATCTTCGTTTGAATAAATAGTGATTTTTCAAACGTTAGTTCTGTACTATCTTTCTTGCTTATTTTCATTATCTTTTCTTTATATTTAAAGTTATACAATATGATAAAAATACAACCAATATTATATTCAGGAAGTAATTAATATAAATGAAAACATCTGATTTCTGGGAATTTTATTATAGACGATTTGCCCTGATTACATGTTTTGCCCTTCTAAGGCATTATCAAATGCCTTAGACATTTGATAAAGACAGACGTTTTCATTCATATTAAATTTTTAATATGGAGCTTTTACATCATTGTTCAAGAAACAATAAATACATTCAGGAAGTTTTTTTTATGAATGCGTAGTAAAAATAGCAATTCACTACTATACTACGCATAATGAGTAATCATTTCAAAAGGATTTTCCATTAGTAAGTTTTATAAATTACTTAGTGTTTAATTAAATTAATTACACCTGAGAAAGTTCAATGCCCAACAAGACAGCTACTTTTGTTAATGTTAATTAAAACTTATTCACCACTCATTTGGAAAGTCCTCGAATCAAGGAAAGTTGGGCCATTAAATACGGACATTCCTAATTAATTAACAAGGAAATAAAAACATTGTTTATTTGCTTACATTCTCACACACCTTACCAAATACTTGACTATACGTAACTTTTAGGATTAATAAAAATGATGTGTTGGTATTATAATCTTGAATTATAACAAACAAATTAATTGCTTTTAATGAAATCTCTTGATGGAAGTTCATTTCAAATAATAATTCAATAAAACGATGTTTTTTTTATCTACCTACTTATATATTTAATATACTTTCAAATGTCCCCATAAATTAATGAATTTATTCGAAAGTGTGTTACAATGGAATTCCACGGTTTTAATGCCTTACCTTTTATAGTTTGCAGTAAAGTGTAATATTTTTGCTGGTTCATGGGATGCCACTTGAATCTTTAACGTGGTAATTTCCCGTTGCTTTCAACATTTTTGTGTACAAAGAATTATTTGAACACAATGTTTGGGTAAATTTCTTTATCTGTAGATTCTCATGACATGTTATAGATAAGTTGTTAGTCTATCCCTATTTTTATTGTTACATGAATTCTACCAGACCAAAGTCATTCAAAGAGTGATTTTTTCACACTGTTATCGCCAGGAATCGAATCTGAGACCTTCGGTTATATAGGTATTTTTTTCGTGTTGACCTTCGGTTATATAGGTAGTTATACAATGCATATTCAAAATGGAAAAAAACACATTAAAATAATGTTAATGTCTATGATATTGGCTTTATTTAATAGATAACTTTATGCCATAATTGTTTAAATATGATTTCGGGCATATGAGCGCCACGGCTAGCTCGAATAAAGCGCAATCGTGAAGTCCAATTTTCGACAATTGTCGTCTTTGTGGATGCGTATTATCCACTAGAGTGTACGTGGTGCGAAAACGATCCATGGTCTTCCGAACAACTTGCTCGGATGGACGATTAAGTCGACCGTAAAATGGACGTAGTGCACGATAGGTTTGGCGAACCGAACCATGATTTTTAAAATATATTTGCGCAATTTGCAAGCGCTGTTCTGACGTCAGTCTATTTGTGGAAAAATGGCAAAACGTACTGATTACAAATCAACTGTCAACTGTCAAATTGACAGTCTGTAGAAACAATGTCGCTAGTTTAAAAACCAAACCTTTAAAAAAAGCACCCTATAGCTGTTGCCACTCCTTATCAAACATCCTTTTTTGTAAACAATACATATTTTATATATTTTTTTTTTATCACAGATGCATCTCCGGAGAAATACCTTCCGATTGTGTGGAGACTGAAGAAACAAGATTGCTGCCCTACCCAGACTGCTGCCCGGTGAATTACTGTTACAAGAATATCAGAGAAAATCAGGATGAAGGCAGTCTTATAATCTAGGATCTAGGACTTGGTACCTCAACTTATTTAAGCTTAATTTATTATTAATTAGAAAAGATACAGAAGGGAGAGACAAGAGTATGAAAAACATGCTACTAAAATTTGATCGCTAAAATGACATTTGCTGTTTTTAAATGCTACATACGATTATGATTAATAATGAAACTATTAATCGATATTGGTAAAAAAAAAACAGAAAGAAAATAATATTTGGAAAAATATGTATTTTCGTTATATACCTACACCATTTAATTTTTTTATAAAAATCATGTCAAAAATTCATAACCGGGAGTAAATTATTTTTTTTAATTATAATGCTTTTAATTAAAATTTCTAGGTTATCGTAGATGATCATAGTATGAAAACTGGAAATAAAAATTAATAATTTGATTATTCCAAATGTTTAATGGCTCTGACCGGTTTCGGCAGCCCGCTGCCATCTTCTGGTACCTACATCAAACTAATAAACTTTGAGGTAGGTACCAGAAGATGGCAGCGAGCTGCTGAAACCGTTCTTAACCAAAAAATTAAGTGGAATTCATCTAAATATATATATTATAATAAGGGAATTTTTTCATTATTTATTCATTAAATATAAATTTTTTTAATATTAAAAAAATTTATTCAGAATAATACAATAACTAATATACAAGTTTTCATATATTTAATAAACTTTTTTATATTTAAGTTCAAAAGTATACTCTTCCTGTTATTCCTAAATAATCTTATATCTTCTAAGATGAAACATTTCTACGGCGGGAAATCTTGCACGAGTCACGTTTTGTGTTTCCTTTTGTTTGTACTGCACTCGGGCACACCGTGAATGGAATATGGAGACAGCATCAAATTTCCTTCGCCTGCAATAAGCTTTCAAAAGAATTCTACGTGACACGTAAATCATCCTGTTTAACTATAAAGCATTTTAGCAGCATGTGAATTAAAACTTTTGATGTATGTAAGAATTTAATTATATGTTTTTGTGACTGAAATTTAGATAAAAATATTATTAGGATTTAATGGAAAAAACTCGCGGGGCGTTTAAGATGTTACTGCAATAACATGGTTACAAGGTCCAGATAATGCTTATCGAATTATAAAAGACATATGTAAACAGCCACAACGTAACCTAATTTGGGTTATTGGGTTCATAGCCTTGTTGAAAACAGTCGTTATGATTTTTTTCGTAATGAGTGTAATTAAGAGAGGAAAATGGAATATGCGTCAATTGGGAAATGATTATCACATTTAAGTCTATTTCTGGAAACAATGCAATTATCTCGCGGTGATTGTATTGTAAAGGCTCGACTGGGTAATTCCATCAAACCAGAGATTATCAAACTTGCTTCACGCGCCACAAAATTGTAATTTATTACCTCCCCTTTCTTCCGCATGCTTCTCCCCTCATCTTAAAATATTTCATAATTTCATCATCATTTGGCTTCTGATCCAGATGGCTGTCCTAGGGTTTCATCTCATAATACAAATGTAATTGTTATATCCAACCAATTACCACCAACAATATTAATCTTAAAATTAACATCTTCAGACCCCCTGTACATAATCATGCACAACATATTTTATACCTTATAACATTGTTATTTGAAATTATTTATCTCTTTGCACATGAACCAAATTTTCATGATATAGATTTAGAAATAATCTATAATTATTTTTATTAAAAACCAAATTTATTATCAGTTTTTTGTGACAGTTATAACCAATAATTCAGGTCTGAGGGAGTTAATGTTTTTTGATGACTGTTTACTCGTAAAATAATCAGATAAAGTTTTAAAAACGCAACATATACTTTCGTATGAAGTACTTTATAGTGTGGCATTATTAAAAAATATTTATTTTAAAGACTCGTGTACTTTGTTTTTACATAATATTATTTAGACTCTTCGAACCAACCACATTCGCTCCCGTCAAAGCGTCGTCAAAACTACAAAAACAAACTCAGTTGACACGATAAGTTGTTGTACTACGAATTTGTTTATTTTATCATGTATCTGCCAAAGTTTTTCTTTCGTTTCCAAGCCTCGCCAAGGCAATGAAATAACTAAATGGAAACCCTGTTTTCTGATAATTGCTTAAAGTTAATGTTGATTTATTATTGGGTTACATCAATGGTAATGTCTTTAAATCTTTAAACTTATTTGTTGAGGCATGTTTTCCTTGTGCGGAGTCCGCTGATTGGGGTCATCGCCGCCCCCAGAGCAGCGCCGCTGTCGTCCACTTTAGGAAACACTGCGATAGACAATGCTGATTATTTTTAATGCCGCGATCACACACTTGTTATTATAGTACTTATGTCGCATGACGTAATTATGTCTGCACCTACCACCCACCACTACTACAATTAAGGCTTCAATTAACTCGGTGATTCAAACCTTAGAACAAGTTGTTTTGTTTAAAACCCATATTCGTTCTGTTGCGTGTATTCTTCAGGCGGCGTGATTCATCGCAGAATGAATATTGACCAATTATAATCTTCTTCTTCTTTATTCAGGACTGTATCCTGGTATTTCTGTAAACTTATTCCTGGAATGTAGATGTCCAACTGTCTCGCCATATTTTGGGTGCCTTCCTGGAGATCGGCTGCCTATTAGTACTATCATAAAAACGTCTTGTCAGTCTTCCCTATCGCTCAACATCTTTGAAATCGGAAATTTGGCTTATTTCTGAATTTCTCCTCCTATCTCTGACTGTTCCAGCAAAGGATCTGAGAGTCCTCCTGGGTAATTGAGAGAGTTTTGTTCTAATGATTTTATTACCTTTAGACTATAATCATTAATTCTATTACTGATTTACAACAAAAGCCTTTATTACACCAAAAGTAGTCCTTTGATAATTACATGAGTGTAAAATGTTCAGAAAAATCCTTGGAAATTGGAATGAGTCGATTAAAAAAGAACATTGAAAAATTAAAATAACATAATAACAGAAATAGCTTATAATTTTGAAAATGGAATCAGGTCGTGTCCAGGATTGAACCCAAGTCACCTACAGGTACCAAACGTTCAACCCTATCGGCCACTATCCGGATTTTGTATTTTGTTTATTATAAATTTACATATTCAATCGTAAAATAAATGTATTGTTTGCTATGTGCTTTACTTTAGACGTCACTGTGTGCTTTGTATTTTTAAGAAAAATATTAATATGTATTATTAATATATGTATGATATTTTCATAATGTTATTGCCGGCTTTAGTAAACCGATCAAAAATGATATAAAACGTGATTAAAATCTACAAAGTAAAAGCATTGAATAAAAAATAATAATAAATCATTTAGTGAAATATTCTATACATTCTTCAGCCTGTCTCCATCCATCGCTGGACGTAAGCCTATCCACCCCCACGCCATCCCTCTCGTTTTCTCGCCAGTGTTCTCCAGACCCTTCCCGCCGTCTGCACAATATCATCGCTTCACCTATTAGGCTGTCTCCGGACACTTCTCCGGCCCAACCTTTGCCTCTTTTTGATCATTCCGATGGCACACATGTCCAGCCAATTGCCACTTCATCCTCGCAATGCGTATCCATATATCAGTGAACCTGGTGCGCCTTTATCCGTTATCAACCACCTTTAATGTCAATAATCTGACCTAATACGCCAACATTGTAACTTAAATTAATTATATGTTTAATATATACGATATTTAATGCTCAAATTCAGCAATTAGGCTGCTCTAGCTTTTCATATTGCGCTAAGGGTGAGAGCAATAAACACATCTAATTAGGTTCGTACGAAACTAAAACCATTCCCTCGTTAACTTGCGATACACGCTCGGGCTTTCTCCACCAAGACAACCGTTTATCTTTGTTGAATAATTAATCCGACTACCTTCTGTGAGGACCTCCCATTATATAATTGACTGAATGAATTGACTGTTTTAATCCAAAAATAATACGAGTATGTAGTTGATTAGCACTGAACCCAATATACAATGGATCCCAAATTGTCTAAATTATAATAAAGGCTAAGCAAATAATTTCGTTTATTGTTTCTTGAACAATTATGCAAAACTCCTCATTTAATAATTTATACGAATGAAAACGTCTCTTTTTTAGAAGCTTTGTTAAAATTTATGGGAATGACATGATTCGCCTGTCTAAGGCCTTTGAAAATGGCTTAGATAGGCGAAACATGTCAACCCCATAAATTATAATAAAACTATTTGAAAACAGACGTTTTCATTCGTATTAAATAAATAGAAAAAATGAGAGATGCCTATTAGGGGCGATGAGGTTCGCAACCCATCACACCGCGTCTCCCGCGGGGCGAAAAGAGAAGGATGGAGTGCCGCATCAGTAAAAGTGTGACAGTCCATTCTTTCTGCCTACCCTTTCGGGGAGACGGCGTGATGGTTAGTTAGTTAGTTAGTTTAAATAAATAATTTTGATTTTATCAAATGAATAAAAAAACAAACTATACTCAAATTCATTTTATGAAATTTATACTTGACATCATTATAAATTCTAATATAGTTTTTTTTTCAAATTGGCAGCATTAAAAAAATATGAGTTAAAGATGATTTAAAAGTGTAGACCCAGAGAGCATAGGGAGGGAATACTACAAAACGGAGAGGAATTCAGGACATTGCAAGAATATGAGATCCAAGGATGGTAAAATGCATCAAAGGATACGAATCTGCGAGCCCTAGACTCACGTGGATCCGCTTTAAAATTTTATTGACAAATGTATTTCTCACAATTCGTCCAAACCTGCATACAATATTATTTCGTTTTATTTTTCGAAAATAAATTGTTCGCTAAAGATGATACTGGTGGTTTTTCTAATAATAGTGTTAATTTCTATAATTTTCTTACAAGTACTGCGTGCGTGCCTACCTAATTATAGCACAGTACTTACTTTGTTGATTCCAATTTAATAGATTCATCGTGATGTCTTTCAGATGTGGTAACCTTAGAAATCGTTTACACTCTAGGAATGGTCGATAAAGAGCGGAGGTCAGGCGGAGGAATGGAAGTATTTGACAGTGATGGGTGTGCATGAAATAAGAGGTCATGGTCGATCGTTGGAGTCGATAATAATTAGCCCGACTCGCTGTACGCGATGTTCCGCCGTAGGCCGGTGTAGCGGTGCCGTGCCTCAAAACACAAATATCCAAAAACGGAACCCCGACGAGATAATCATACTGCTCTCTATTTGTTTTGGTGTTTAAAAATGTATTAAATATTTTCATGATTTCTGTATAAATGTAAATCTCTACATTAACCCACCAATTAAAAATAATATTAATTATAAGATTAACAATTTACACATATAATATATTTTAAAAAAATTATAATAATATAAAATATGAGTATATATATGAGTAAAAAATATTTTTTTAAATAAGCATAAGTAATCGACAATTTACATTTAAAACAAACAAATAATTCAATTTCATTTTTAATTAAATTATTTTTGCAGCATTTTCATTACCACAGACACTATATATTTTGAAATATAATAATATAAATTTTACTTTATAAATAAGGAATTTTAGTCAATTAACCAAATATTTGCTGTTAAGGATATTTCATTACAGTTTCAAGGTAAATTGACAAATCATTAAATTTATTTCATGTATTAATTAATTTTATTTATTTATTTTCATAATCATCTAGAATAAGCTAATTTTAAAGTATTTGATGTAAAAGAAATAAGTTATGTGAAATGTGTAAGTAAGTTGTAGAATTTTATTTGTTGTTTCGGTATGAATATTTAAAAAATAAAATAAATATTTCAAATTAACGCATTTTTATATTCTCATTGTAAATATTTTATCCCATAATAATAGAAAAGTTTGAAGATGAGCTAAATCAAGAAATCTGAATTCGTCGTAAACCAGAAAATGTAAACGAAGAGGCATGGAACCAGCATATATAACAAATACTCTAAAAAAACGTTTTTTACGTCATATTCGTAAGGTAACGTAAAAAGAACTTTAAGTAACATTATTTTCATTGACATTTGATATTTCTCTACATACGAGTATAATGTATAAAATTACCTATAATATCTTTACTACAATCGAAACTACGTTCCTTGAATCAAAATCCCACCATTCTGAGTTGAAAAAGACTTTAAAATAACGACTAGATTTATATTGAAATATCAAATCAACAGACATTACAAAGAGCATACATATTTAAGGCATCTATTGAGTACAGGTTAAATATTATATATGGTATATACAACATTGGACAATGACAGTGAAATTCGCAAAGCGACTAGATACTTTTGAGAGAAGGGTGCTGCGCAGAATTCTGGGACCTGTGAATGACGGTGAAGGCTGGAGAGTGCGGCATAATGACGAGCTGTACTATATTTACAAAGCTCCTAGTCTCTCCACACAGGTCAGACTGAATAGACTGAGATGAGCCGGTCACGTGCAAAGGATGCCGCCATCGCGAACCCAAAAAGATTGCTGGAGTGGCACCCAGGTGGTAGAAGACCAACTGGACGACCAGGGCTGCGATGGGAGGATGAAGTTGGGAGAGATGGGGCAAAATTGTTACGAGTGTCAGATTGGAGGGTCGAAGCGGAGGACAGGAGGAGTTGGAGGCGAAGAATACTGGAGGCTAAGGCTCGATACGGGCTGTAGGCCCATTGAAGAAGAAAATAATTTATTTATTTTGTGGAAATAACGTGTTTAATAATTCTAGTGCATGGTAAAATATGATTATAATAAGCCCATAACAAGACAAAACATGTCATTCTCATAAAATAAAATCAACTATTAACTGTTTTTGCCACTTTAAAATTATTTCTTCTAAACCAACTAACTAACTGACCTTATCGGTCCACGGTATACGGAGCATTCTGCGCTATATTCACATCTCAAACTTCTCTTACCGGTTAATGAAATTCACTTTCAGAGTCCAAGATTCCATGCCATATAGTAGAACAGACATATTATAAAACAGATATATCATATATCATTTAACTGTTCTTTGTTGGAGTTTCAGGTTTAGATTATCATAGCGAAAGGAGATTCTCAATTTATTAAATGAAGCACGTGCTGTATTTAATGAAATGAGAACCTGCGGCAACTTCAATTCTGCATTTTATTTCAATAACCTGTCAAGCGCTTTAGTAATTATGCTGTCCAGGTATTTAAATTGGCAATCATTTCATCGTTCCCACCATCACGTCTATACAAGTTCTCAAAGTTGTATATTTTAATCTTACCTAACCTTACCTAAGCCACCTAACCTCACACGAGATGATCCAGCAATCCTCCTCACGTGTAGAGTAATGCGCATTTACCGCACCCCTCAAATATTCAGCAAGGAAGAGTGAAGACATAATTACACGTCCCGTAGTGAATGTACTACAAGGATAATTAATGATTCACCTTACGCTGAGACTACTTATGATAATAAACGTTAATATATCACAATTTGTAGGTTAGTTTTAGTGCTTTGATATGCATTAAGCCTTGTGCCCGGAGTCTGAATGTTAATGTCTTAATTCCGGGTAATGTTACCTCTGCAACAAGGCTGGATGCAAGTGCTATAACAATTAACATTAAATACCTGCAAAAAATATATATGGGTTACACCTAGGCATGCGCTTACTTGAAAAGTAACCTACTAAAAAAAACTTCTTTGTACTCGGTTTTCTCCGAAAATAGAAAATTAAATTTACTCATTACAGAACATTATATAATCGCTACTTTCTGCTGAAAATATTGAAGTCTTTATTATTGATGAAATAGTTCTTTTTCTGGAAGTTTTATCATAGTTAATGAGATAGTAATGTTTCGTCTTACATAATAGTAAAAAAACTTTAGTTTGATCTTATTCTTCTTCTTCGTCATGTCAATGGCAAACTTATTTTGTTAGGGATGGGCCTAAAAATGACACTATCTTATTTTCTCTTGCCATTGTAGAAGAATTAAATTTATGAAGATGTTTTATGTTCAAGAAATAATTCATATAAAAAAGTTCAAATTATTTGATAATGTCGTATAAAGCACTTGATTGTTGGTGTGATATTATATATAAGATATTATTGAAGTAAATGAACGACTTGAATACTTTGTTTTAACACCACCATATATTTTTTATTTAATTACCTACAGACAGATTTCGCTCCGAAAAGTCTATTCTGTTACCCTGATGAAACTCTTGTTAAAAGTCCTTCCAAAAATGATGTTAAAACAACATATTCAAGTACTATCTTAAAATTTTGTAAGTTTATAATACTTCCTTTATTTGTAATGTATATTTAATGTAAAATTTCAAGATGATATTCCTATTATTAATTTTTTTAAATTACAAATAAACTTTCTTCCTAAATTAACTAACCTTCATGCTGTTTCGTCGGGGGGTTAGGCAGAGAAGATGGACGTCCACACTGTTCTAACCAGACCTCTCTATATGTAGGTACATCTGTATTCGTGCATCGCGACACGCACGCTCGTCGATTTTATCAACTTCAAACGTGGCCGCCTTTACCAATTGAATATATGGCAATGAAATAAGAATTGAGAAACAAAATTAATTATCTATATTGTTTTCGTTACTCAATAAAAATATCTCAAAAATAAATATACCAATTGATGAAATCATATGTTGAAATGTGGCATTTGACGTTACATCTATGAATGCTTCCGAATATATAAAATTGTTATTCATACGATAACCTAATAGTCCATTGTTTTGGACGAAACACTATAATACCTTAACATTTTTAACTGTTAAATTAAATAACTTTGTTTTATGTATCACAATTGTAAATTATTTTACGCGACAGCTGTTTCGTTAACCTATGTTGACATCATCAATTGTTACAATAATATATCAAATGTCAATTTTTCGTGATTTTTCGAACCTTTATGTGTATCTGTTCCTTTGTCAATTTGAATAATTTCTTTGATATAATTTTGAAGTTTTTGCTGGAGTTGAGTTAGGTACCTAAATATTTTAATTAAAAGAACGGTTAGTTACAATTTATAGGAGAAAATACTAAAGGTGGAAAATATAAGGTGAGAAAAGTTGAAGGTAGTATTATTATTTTACATAACAATTGTGATACATAAAACAAAGTTATTTAATTTAACAGACAACCTAATAACATTTACTTTTAAATAATCCAATAATTTTATCATCTCTTGAAGTTCATTTTAAATAAAAATAATTAAATAAAACCATGTTTTGTAACTACATCCACTTTTGTCTTTATTTCGACAGCGACCGGTTTCGCCAGGCTCGCTAGCATCGACAGACTCCTTTATATACATACAGATTAGGGGTAGTATACATGGTCATTAAGAAAAAAGTGGAAGTAGCTAAAAAAACATCGTTTTATTTCATTATTATTATCTAATAATAATTAAAATTAAAATAGATTACTCTTAAGATTTCAGTTCTCAGTAATAAACAAATTTCATAATAGAATATCAAGTAAGAAATTATATTGTAGCAACCCTTATAACAGTCAAATTCTAATCTTCTTGGCAAACGAAGAGCCCGTGAGTAGATATACCTATGGAAGGGTGTGTACCCCACGTATATACGGTGTATATACATTGCGGGGTCATTACGTAAGATTAAGAAGCGTAGTTCTTGCTCTATGGCTTCTAACTATTCACTAAACACCGTTGCAATAATTCTCCTACGAACGGATATAAATTACTAATAACATTTTCATTAATACACCCTTTTGGAATACATACCTAACTAACTAACCATCACGCCGTCTCCCCAAATGGTAGGCAGAAAGAATGGACTGTTACGCTTTACTGATGCGGCACTCCATCCTTCTCTTTTCGCCCCGCGGGAGACGCGGTGTGATGGGTTGCGAACCTCATCGCCACCAATAGGCATCTCCCTACATACATACCTACACACATCAAATAAAGTCATCGAAAGAAGGGTTGGTGCTGGGAACAAAATTAATGGCACCAAAGTCATCACTTCAAATAGAAATGTATCCACTGAGCAAAAACGCTTATGTATGGAAGTAAAGTTTAGAGCTGACAAAAGAAGGATGAAAGTAGGATAAATGCCGTAGAAATTAGATCAATGAGGAGAATGTGTGGGAAAACGATATATGATACAAGAATGAACTACGAAATAAGGAAGAAATATAAGGGATATGATTGCATAATAATTAAAAAAAGATCCCCGAGATTTTTTGGACAGATGGAAGTGTAAGTGAAAAGTGAAGGAAAGCAAGGAAAGCATTAAAGTTCGAAATCGGAAAAATCGACGACCGCATATGTTACTATCTATGAATGTAGAGGAATCCAGAGGGGTATATCAGGACAGATCAGTATGATGGTCCGACCCCTCAGCCTATCCCTCCGTGGAAACGGCTTGATGGTTAGATAGTTAGTTAGTTACATTGGAAAAGGTTTTAAAAAAACAGGTTACATTGGTGAAAATATATTTGTAATAAAGTAAACAAAAAATTTAAAATTCTGACGCTATATTTGGGCGGGTAGATTTCACAAGACAATAAAAATGGCGACAGACTAGCTGCTCATGAGAATCAATAGCTAAAAAAAATATTCACTTTTTGGGTTTAAATAACCTATTTTATACAAATATGCGGAAAGAAACGTGAAACTATCACATTAAAAAGGCTTTAGTGGCATTCTAAGAACCAGCAAAGACGTTAATAGACTTTGGTGCAAACCAATCCCTTGAATTGCAACATAAAAAAATATTAAATAGTCCATTGTTTTGGCCGAAACACTATGATACTTTAACATTTTATTTTAATGAAAAAACTTTATAACAACATTTTATTGAAAAAACTTTGTTTTTGTATCACTTAATTGTATTTTATTTTACGACAGCTGTTTCATCAACCAATGTTGACATCATCAGGTGTTACAATAATAAAATACAATTAAGTGATATAAAAACAAAGTTTTTTCATTAACAGTTATAAAAAAATATTGTTACAGATTTTCCATTGAACGGAAAATTTCTGGATGTTCATAAATACTCGCTAAGTAGAAAAGTCATCTGATAAAAGAAAATTAACACATTACAAGCCTACGCTTAAATTCCATTGTATATGAAACGTATGCCTATATTTTAACACAATTAGTTGATTAGGAATTCTGAGGAATTTTGTTTACATGTTCTGCAATATTCTTGAAGATTCTTTTTCATTACCAGTCTATTCTGGTCCTTAAATATCAAAACATCAATTTGTTTACATATTTTATCAACATAACATCAACAACGATGAATTTTATTTTAGAATTATTTACGTAAAAAAAATACTTTGTATGTGACGTCACATTCTACTCCGCTCGCTTGTCTTTAGAAATTTTAAACACATAGTATTTTAAACGTTCAGCTGCGTTTTGGAAAGAATCCGCCTTCAGCTTTCAATATATATTGAATTAGCTAAACAGTTATGAAAAGTATGAAAAGTTGCCAGTTCCAATTACTATTCATATCCTAAATAATAATTAAATAAAACGATTTTTTTTAGCTACAGTAATCGATCGTAATAAGTAATAAGTAGTAATAAGTACACGATCAAATAAATCAAATATTGAATGACTCCTCACATTCAATATTTGAATTATTTGATCGTGCCACGTTTTCCTCGGTCTTCCTCTATTTCTGGTTCCAATTACATCATTGATATATAATTTTTTTACCATTCTTTCTTCATTCATTCTTTCCATATGTCCAAACCATCTTAATGATCCTTTCATTATTTTGTTCATGACACCATCATTCGCACCGCATTCACTTCTTATATTTTCATTCGACACTCTATCATACACAGAGTATCACACATTCGTCTAAGAGATCTCATTTCTACTGCATTTATTCTATTTTCATCCTTCTTTTGCCAGTTCCATGCTTCGTTTCCATATATAAGGGTCGGTAGAAGAACACCATTGTGCACTGCCATTCTAGCTTTTTTCTTTTAATGTTAATTACTATAATAATTAATAATAATTAATATAATAAATATAAATACTTTAATAATATAAGTGTTAATTACTATAATAAGGTAATTTGCTCACTATTCTCCTTGAGCACACTTTACATACATATATAATGGCAGTATGGCTATCATACTATTCTTATAGCTACAATACATTTTTATGATATCACAAGTGCAAAATAGATAACATTGTTGAAAGTTTCCCGTCAAGAATCAAATTGAATTATTGTAATTTTTCTACATTAGTAACAGGATCTCAGATGATAAAACAGTATAATGAAAAGCTACTCACGTTGCGAGGAAGAGCGCCTGATGATGTTCTCGAGGAAGGTGTTCTGAGGGGCGACTAGCCCCCGCCGGCCTCCGGGCATGGCGGCCCCGCCCCCCTAGCGCCCCGCCCCCTCCGTGCCCCCGCCCCGCCCCCTCATGCAGCCGGAGAGGATCCTACCCTCTCTGTGCTCCTGGTGGCCAATCCAAAGTTTTTTGCACTTTTCGATATTGTTTCAGTTTAGTTTATCGGGTTAGCGTGAAACTTTTGCTTTTCGTTGACATGGTAGCTGCATAAGTAATTTGAAATAAAATTTTAGTAATTCAAAACGAATGAATGAAGCTTAAATACTGAATACGTATACGTAGTTAATATTCGGTGTTTTAAAATAATTATTAAAAATTAAATATATAATCAATATGTTTAAAAATGATTAATAACATAAAATTTTTTTTTTTTTTAATTAAACTAACAAACCATCACGCCGTCTTCCCGGAGGGGTAGGCAGAAAGAATGGAACGCCACACTGTTCTGTCCTGACATAATTCTCTCGCTTCCTCTACATTCATATATCTTGTCATCCACGCACGTCTATTTCTCCGACTCCTCACGTGACCGACATTCAATATTTGATTGATTTGATCGTGCCACGTTTTCCTCGACCTTCCTCTATTTCTAGCTCCGTTCACGCCATTTACATATATACCTTCTTCACCATTCTGTCCTCACTCATTCTTTCCATGTGTCCAAACCTTCTTAATGATCCATTCGTTATATTGTTCATAACACTATCATTCGAACTTTCTTATATTTTCATTCGACACTCTATCGTATACAGATTTTCCACACATTCGTCTTAGAGATCTCATTCCTATTGAATTTATTCTGCTTTCATCCTTCTTTTGCCAGTTCCATGCTTCACTTCCATACATAAGGGTCGACAAAAGAACAATTTAAGCTCAATTAATTCAATTAAAGCTTTTACTTTTTAATATGTATGAAATTTTATATTTAATTTTGATTAAAATTACTCATAGATTAGAAACAAATTAGGAATCAAATTATTTGTCGTATTCAAAATCTTATAAAAAATACACATTACACATAAACATTATTTTGCTTAAATAAATATGAAATTTAACTCAAAATAAACTCCAGAATTGTAAAATATTAACTAATGTCGACACAGTTATGATTTTTAATTACATTATTAAAATTTATAATGAAGAACTACTGGGAAATCCAAGTTAACCCTCTGTAGTACTTTTATTTTTATGAAATTTTGAGGCTTGGTGATGCTTAACTTGGTCAGTTAGTATAGGTACATCTCCGCCGGCGAGTGTTAAAGTGTACTCATATTTAATCATATTTTGATTACGCGACTCCACTGAAGTTTAAAGATCGGAAACCGTTTCACATGTCAAATTATTACGTGTCAGATTAAAGTTTATGTGATAAGAACAAAAGTTTACTGATTATGAAAGTTTATTGTTTCAATATAATTAATTTCAAAACGCGACTAGTTTTAATTAAATTTTATATTATTTTGATTAGCCCCTATTTGTTTTATGGAGTTTTAATTTCTATGGTTATCTTTATCTGTGATTTTATTTATGACGAAAAGAAAAACATGGAGGCTAATAAATATTAAGTAAATCTGAATTATTGTAGGACCATGCAGTGTGAAATATTTCCAATAATAACATTGTGATCTCCTGGTAGTTCCGACTCGTTAATATGACTATGATTTAATGTTATCGTTGGCTGGCACTCCTAATTGGATAGCAGAATTCGGTAATTTGGAACTCCACCGGGAAGTTTATATCTTCACATTCCTGGTCGCCTGGTAGCTCGCTGCTAATCTGAAGCATTAGATTGTGCTCAGAATTTCATGATGACGTCAACGTTTTACTAATCTACACAGCCTTAAGTGCTTAACTGCCCTTCCTATTAAGGCGCCATCATTGCCATGATAATTATAAAGTTTAAATCAACTATTCATAACTGTAAGAATAATATAATGGGTATATAACGCGATTCAACAAAAAGTTATTATATTTTCTCGATTTTGGGTATAACGATAGCAATATTCCATAAAAGAATTTTATGGTTTACATTTTTAATTTACATAAATGTATAGTGTAAGAACTTCGCCCTCCCCCCGAAATTGTATCTGTGACTTGATTTTAATATATAAAACTAAATAAACAGATACATAACTGAAAGAAGACGCGAAAATCTACTTTAAAAAAAATATCTATGCAAGAATAAATATTTAAAATGCTTTTGCAATATTCATATGTTAGTAGGGACAATATTACAAATCAAATGAAATTAAAAACTATTATAAACAGAAGACATTTTTACAAGTGGAAACAAAAAACTAATAAACGAAACAATATTTTAAAAATTATTCATTCATTCATTTCTCGGCGCTACATCCCAATGTGGAACATGGCCTCCTCCACAACGGTCCTCCACTGACTTCTGTCTCTGGTCATCTCTCTCCATTCCCCAGCTCCTTCCATTTTCTCCCAATCTTCTTCCACGCAATCCGCCTATCAAAAGATGGCCAAGAAGGAAGATGGAAGACCAAGAGGTTTTCCTCGGTCTGCCTCTTGGTCTCTTTTCGCGGGGCACCCATCTGGATATGATTTGTGGATAATATTATAAAATTATGAAACAAAAATACGAAAACTCAAAAAAACATTTAACTGAAATAAGAGAGAAGTTAAAAACGAACGTTTTGATTCGTATTATTTATATATTTTAATATGGAGTTTTACATCATTGTTCAAGAAACAATAAATATTTTAATAGATATTATTATAACCCGTGAAAATATAAATACCATTTCTACATATTCTAAATTTGAACCATTTTCATTTAAAAGTAAGATGCACAATATCACGTAATGCTCGATAAATTCATGTTTACACAACATATAATACTTTATTTAACATAGTATCAACATCGACGTCACAACATTAAATCTATCATTCCTCGGGTGGCCATAAAATAGTTTAAAATAATATCGACCAGTTCTGTCTGTCATTGCCCCTGTGACCGAGTTTCCTTCCCCGCCCTCCTCCCCCAGTCTTTCCACCCCAAACATACCCCCCACCCCCATCCAAACCGATTCAGGAGCAAACAGCCTGAATGCACCCCTGGTCTATTTATAGAATCCAGGTTACGCTGAAAAAAACATGCTAAATTTCTATTTTTAAACACGCGATATATTAAAACAATTTCTGGAAATATAGTATGTTGCCGTTAAAATGCTCTTCGTTGGCGCAACAATTAAAAAAGGCTGCATTTTTGTATTTAACACGTTTGTAATGTACCAAAAAAAAATCAATTTAAACTTCTGTGTTCTACAGTAACCAACTAACTTTCACGCCGTCTCCTCGAAAAGGTAGGGAAGAATGATCCGCCACACTATTCTTTCCTGACATACTTCTCTCGCTTTCTCAACATTCATATTTTCTTGGTTTTTTTAATCTTCATGTGGATTTTTTCCTATATCAATTTGAATAATTTTGTTTCATTTGGTCATGGTTTAACTTCAATCTGGTTTCACACTGTCGTCTGTTAACTATTATTTTATAATTGCGTTGGCGAAAAGAGAAGGATGGAGTGCAGCATCGATTAAAGTGTTGCAGTCCATTCTTTCTGTCTACCCTTTCGGGGAAACGGCGTGATGGTTAGTTATAATAGTTAGTTTTGTGGTAGAATGTAACATATTTAGCCTTACTTTATTTGTTTTAAGTGTTTAGCTAATATATGTTATTGATATCGCTGTATGTTACCAATATAATGTACAATATAATGTAACTTTATCAATATAATGCACAGAAAGCACTAGTTATTGCACAAACCGCATTACAGAACAATGATCCTGACGCAGAATACAAACCTTTGTTCTCCTAATGAGGCATTAGTCAATAACGACATTTCCCATACACCGTACATAACGTTCGGGGTCATTGACAATGACTACGTAATTTTTAAATTAAAAGTCATTAACTACCCATTTCTTCGGTAGAATATATCAAATATAAGTATTCGGTTTTTATGTATTAAATATCGTCATTACCGCAAATATAAATATATTGACTGAAGCAATGATGGCAGTGCACAATGGAGTTCTAGTGCCGACCCTTATGTATGGAAGTGAAGCTTGGAGTTGGCAGAAGAAGGATGAAAGTAGGATAAATGCCGTAGAAATGAGGTCACTAAGAAAGATGTACGGAAAAACAATGTATGATAGAATATCTAATGATGAAGTAAGAAAGGAATGAATTCGTGATAAATAAAATCAAGAAAGGGTCACTAAGATTGTTTGGACATATGGAACGAATGGATGAGGAAAGAATGGTTATAAAGATATATACAAATAGTGCGAATGAAAAAGAAGTCGAGGAAGGCCAAGGAAGTCATGGCATGACCAAATTAATCAATTACTGAAAGGCGGCCATGTTAGAAGTAAGAACAATCGACGAGGGTGCATGTCACGATGTGTGAATGTAGAAGAGGCGCGAGAGTTATGTCAGGATAGAACAATGTGGCGATCCATCCTCTCTGACTACCCCTCCGGAGAAACGACGTGATGGTTAGCTAGTTAGTTATGTATTATATATAAAATAATCAACTCAAACGATACCTTCTATCAGATTAGAAAATTTGTGCGGCTCTATATTTTAAAAATATTTCATCCAACACGCAATAAATAGAGATTACGCAATACACGCAATAAATTTTGATTATCAAAACGAAAGTTTTCCTTTAAGTTCCGTACTCAAAACTGAGTTGTCAAGACAATATTACAAAAGTCAAATGTCAATGCTCTCCGCTCACTACGTTATAAATACCCAAACATACTCGTGCATTGTTTCTAATAAGTACAGGTGATACAAGTTTAAGATTTTTATATGTATAGTATGTAGGTCTTTTTAAAATTTAATTTTAGGTATTACGTAGCTTTATTTTATTCAAAATGTATTATTATATAAGACAACATTTTTTTAAATACATTTTGCTATGTTTAGGTATCAAGCCGTAATTACACTACAGTGACCAGTTTCGTGTTACTGGTTGTGACGGTGAAATATGAATTTCTTCCTTTCTATCGATGATGCAACGCTGACGAAATAACGGAGATCAAATCCTCATAAGATCTCAATAAAAACACGTTACCTTTATTAGATTTCATGAGAATGACATGTTTCGGTTTGCTAGGGCAACTTATATAACAATAATAACTTTAACCCAGCATAATAAAATATCAATAAAAATGACGTTAACGTTTATGTTTGTCGAATTGATTTTTTTTTATTTTTCCATGTTTTCCTCGGTCTACCTCGACTCCGTACTCCATTTACATCATTAACGTATACTTTCTTAACCATTCTTTCTCCATCCATGCTTTCCATATGTCCGAACCATCGCAGCGATCCTTTCATAATTTTGTTCATAATACTTTCTTCCGCTCTACATTCCTTTCTTATATCAGCATTTGAGATTCTGTCGTATTTCGTTCTACCACACATACGTCTTAGGGACCTTATCTCTACCGCATTTATTCTGCTTTCATCCTTCTTCTGCCAGTTCCATGCTTCGCTTCCATTCATTAGGGATGGAACCAGAACTCCATTGTGAACGGCCTTTTTCGCTTTCATTGATAAATTCTTGTTTCCAATAACTATTTTTAAAGTAAATAAAAATGACGTTTGAGTTTACGTTTGTCGAAGATATTTTTATCGAAACAATAAATTAAATGTTTAAATATGAAACACTGTTATTACGCATCAGATTTAATATGAGTGTGTCGCGACAGCTGTTTGGTAACCTCAGGTGTTACTGATGTTTGTGACACCTTATGATATTGGCGAAACAGCTGTCGCGACAAACTCATATAAATAAATTGTGATACGTTTTATAATAATGTTTCAAATTTAAACATTTAATAGGTTGAGGTATCATAATGTTTCGGGCAAAATGATGGATTGTCGAAACAATAAATATTACGGACAAACGTGCTTTTCTACCCATTGAGTGAAAAAAAATTGTTTAAAAGCTTGAAATCCGGACGAAAGTCAATATTCGGCCTGCTTTATAATAGATGTTGTGTCCTTCTCGTGTGGCCAGCACGTGTCCCTCTCCCGGCGCATATATCACTTTAAAACGGTGTTTTATTTGGGCTTCTCGTCCGGTCGCCGAAACGGTTTAATGAATCGAATGGCAGAGTTCGTTGCGGCAGGTTTTTCACCCCGTAGTTTATTGCCCGCCGCCGGGGACCGCTGTACGAATGAATAATCCAGTTTAACGCAGTGCAGTGGACACCCGGAGGACGTTCAGGACCCGAGGATCCACTTTGTGTACCCGTGGTTTAAAAATACACTGATGCGTGTATTTTGGTGTCGTTTCCATGACAACTTATTTAAAACTTGACAGACTTCATATTTTATTTAATCTGTACTTTTGTTTACTTCTATATTCGCCATCAATTTGTGTTGCGGATTCACATTTGAATAACTTTTTGACAACCTTCGTGGCAAAGTGGAAATAGCTAAAGCCACACGGAAGGTCCCGGGTTCGATTTCGATTCCCGGCGATGCCAGTGTAATTGTCACACTATCTTTGATCTGGTGTAAAATTCACGTGACAATAAAATGGCG
The DNA here is from genome assembly GCA_022606425.2 of Lepidostoma basale. Lineage (NCBI taxonomy): Eukaryota > Metazoa > Arthropoda > Insecta > Trichoptera > Lepidostomatidae > Lepidostoma > Lepidostoma basale. Next base: position 161,908 of record JAHDVF020000700.1, on the reverse strand, counting down.
ATAGATTACTATCACGTGTCGAATCAATAACTAAAAAGTTATATGCAGTAAATGGTTTCAAATAACCTACTATATACAAATGTGGAAACTAACGGGTTCCTATTATACCAAACTAAAAAGACTCAAGAAGCATCACAAGAACCAGCAAAGATGTTAATAAACTTTCCTACAAACCAATCCCTAGGATTGAAAATAAAAGAAAAATATAAATATTAAAACACTTCTTATTTTTTTAAGTTTAATGATAATACAATTGTTATCAAAAAGTTGTTCAAATGTATATATTTTTGTTTAAAAAAAACTGTTATAAAATTTCATAAATTATTTTTTAAAGGTATTCATACTCGAATGCATAAAATGCATAATTCACGGGTACCTCATAGTATATTTGAGAAAGCGAGGGAAGGTCGTCTACGATCGTATGGTCATGTGTACAGAAGAGGCGAAAACCACATCGTCCAAAAAGCTCTACAACCGAACTGAAAAATATATTATGTAATCATGTATATTTATGAAAACGTCTGCTTTCTAGAAGTTTAAGATCTACACCCAAAGACTATATCAAATAAAAACATTTGATAATGTTTTGGCAAGACCAAACTTGTCATTTCCATAAAATATAATGAAACTTATAGAAAACAAACGTTTTCATTCTTACTAATAATTGAATATAGGTATTATATAATTTTACATTAATATTCAAGAAACAATGAATTATCTCATCATATTTAAAATAATAGTTCGGACTATGTTTTCAGTAAAACAACAACAACAACAACAACAAACCATCACGCCGTTTTCCCGCAGGGGTAGGCAGAGAGAATGGACCGCCACACTACTCTATCCTGGCACACCTCTCTAGCTTCCTCCACATTCATACATCGAGTCATACACGCACGTCGATTCTTCCGGCTTCTGACATGACCAACCTTTAATATTTGATTAATTTGGTCATGCCATGTTTTCCTCGGTCTACCTCGACTCCGTACTCCATTTACATCGTTAACGTATACTTTTTAACCATTCTTTCTTCACCCATGCGCTCCATATGTCCGAACCAACGCAACGAACCTTTCATAATTTTGTTCATAATACCTTCTTTCGCTCTACATTCCTTCCTAATATCAGCATTTGAGATTCTGTCGTACATCGTTCTACCACACATACGTCTTAGGGACCTCATCTCTACCGCATTTATTCTGCTCTCATCTTTCTTCTGCCAGTCCCATGCTTCGCTTCCATACATAAGGGTTGGAACCAGAACTCCATTGTGAACGGCCATTTTCGCTTTCATTGATAAATTCTTGTTTCCAATAACTACTTTTAAAGCTCCATTCACTTTGTTACCCGAAATTCCAGTAAAACAAAGTTAATAATAAATATAATGAGGTGGTACGACTATAAAATTAAATCAGTATATGGTACGATAGTATCAGCTAGAGAATGATCTCATATTCGACTTTACAAGCCGTTAACAATAATTTCGTATCTTCCACATAATAAATTTGAGATGGAGAACCCGCATAACACCTTCTTTAAAAGCATTGCACGAAATTTTCTCGGAGGCTTTAAATTTCACACGGCGAACCTCTGTTCCTACCTCAAAACTCCTGAATGCTCCAAGAGAATACATATAATATCTAAGTGAGCTCGGATTTGTATTTGAACGAATTCAAGGCTTGTTAAATGGGACTCATTTTTCGCGTTAGAAATGGAGTCTTTAGGAAGCCCCGCCTAAAGGAAATACCACAATCAGTTTAGATCGCCCCCAATATATCAACGCTCAATATTTGACCTCTTATATAATTCCCCGCAGTTTGTATATTTAGAAAGCATAAATGAATAAATATATGTATATAAAGTTGAAAATGAGATCTCTTAGACGAATGTGTGGTAAATCTGTTTACGAAAGAGTGTCGAATGAAAATATAAGAAGTGAATGCGGTGCGAATGATAGTGTTATGAACAAAATAATGAAAGGATCATTAAGATAGTTTGGACACATGGAAAGAATGAATGAAGAAGAAATCTTTAAAAAATATCTGTTAACGATGTGAATGGAACTAGAAACAGAGGAAGACCGAAGAAAACATGGCACGACTAAATAAATCAAATATTGAATGTCGGCACATGAGAAGTCGGAGGAATGGACGTGCGTGCATGACACGATGTATGAATGTTTAGGAAGCGAGAGAAATAAGTCAGGAAAGAAAAGTGTGGCAGTCCATTATTTTTGCCCACCCCTCAGGGAGACGGCGTGATGGTTTGTTAGTTAGTTTTAAAGGATACGTTAACGTTGAAGTAGTAGAGGAAAACCGAGGAAAACTTGGCATGATCATTCAAAACAACTAAATATGTAATATAGTGAATATTAATAAGGGTCACTAAGATGGATTGGACTTATGGAACGAATGGATGATGGAAAAATATTTTATGGTAGTGAACATGTAGTGTGAATGGAAAAAGAAGTCGAGGAAGGCCAAGGAATACATCGTATGATCAAATTAATCATGCTTTAAAGGCAGCCATGTTTGAATTGGAAACAATCAACGAGCGTGCATGTCACGATGTGTGAATTTAGAATAAGCGTGAGAGTGTTATCTAGATAGGACAGTGTGGCAGTTCATCCTCTCTGCCTACCCCTCCGGAGAAACGGCATGATGGTTAGTTATTATAGTTAGTTACTTAATGAAGCGAAGTTGTATCGAATATTTAGAACAGTGTGGCGGTCCATCATGTGTGCCTACTATTTGTTTTTACACAGTTAGGTAAATATTCTAGGCTATTAGGCTCTTCAAAGGCTTTTTTATTGCTGTTACATTTTATAGTAATATAATCAATAAATGTCAAAATACACTGAGGATGAATTATTTAGGTTATATTATTAAACAAATAGAAATGTTCTTTTATTTAGATCAGCTATTAAGATTATGAAAATGTTTTTTAAGTGGTTACCAATGTTTTGTTGTAAATCACAAAATCTTTGTTTTTCGAGCTATGTATAATTGCGTGATCCCATAAATTACTAATGTAATTTCCCTACAGTTAACTATGCCTTTTAAAACTAAATTACTTAAACATGTTTCTGAAAAACGTAGACGTTAAATAAAAATCTAAAAATACTACAGTTCAGAAGTAAGTTAGAAACGAAAGAAATTCAACGTGTAATACCGTTTTGTTTTTGTTAAGGGATACAAATTGTTGAATTTTTCGATTAGTTTGGTTTTGCTTTATTATTGAAGATACGAGTATTTTTATATTCAGCATTACGCTGGGTATTTTTATGACTAAAATATTCATATATGATACTATAGTCTAACAATCCACAGAATCAAAATCAAAATATCAATATGTAGACTATTTATTAATAAAAAAATTCTTACCCTGATGCTTAATAATCACAAATATACAACAAATATTAGGTCCTTACATATGAAATTGGCGTTTTGTATGGGAGGAACATAAAGTTGATTTTTTTTAAATATAATATATTTATTTAATCAAAGTATGTACCATTGCTTTCTATGCACTTTCGCCATCTCATAGGTAGTTCATCGATCCCTTTACTAAAAAAACCATTCGGACGGGAATCAATAAAATCTTTGAAGTCGGTTTGGACTGCCCCATCGGAGTTGAATTTTTTCCCTTGCAAGAAGTTATCCAAATTTCGAAAAAAATAGTAATCTGTTGGGGCAAGGTCCGGAGAGTACGGTGGATGTCTTAGACATTCCAATTGAAGCTCTTCTAATTTGGTAGCCGTCTGTTGTGCAGTGTGTGGTCTAGCGTTATCATGAAGCAGCAGTGGCCTAGAGCGATTAACCAGCCTCGGTTGTTTAGCAGCTAGCTTTTCCATCATGGTTTGCAGTTGCTGACAATAGACATCTGCCGTAATCGTCTGGCCAGATTTAAGAAAGCTGTAGTGAACGACACCAGCACTAGTCCACCAAACGCTCACAAGTAACTTTTTTGGAGTCAATTTTCGCTTGGAGCATGGTTTGGCTGGTTCGGCAGGGTTCAGCCATTGCGATGAGCGCTTCCGATTATCATACAGGATCCACTTTTCATCACAGGTTGATTCGATTCAAAATCCCTTCATTATTGTGCCGATTGAGTAATACAACGCAGCAGTCAACGCGCGTTTGTTGATTTGCTTCATGCAATTCGTGAGGTACCCACCTTTCAAGCTTTTTCACCTTCCCAATTTGCTTCAAGTGGATTAAAACAGTTTATCACTAACACCGCAGCCTGCAGCTAACTCGGACGTGGTTTGCGATGGATCCGCTTCCACAATAGCCTTCAATTCTTCATTATCAACTTTGGTCTCCGGCCGTCCACGGGGCTTGTTCTGCAGGTCGAAATTTCCAGAACGAAAACGTTGGAACCAAAAACGCACTGTGTTTTCTTTTGCGGCACCATCGCCATACACATAATTAATCCTTCGAGCCGTTTCTGCAGCACTGGTGCCACGGTGGAACTCGTACTCGTAAATAACGCGATATTTCAAGTTTTCCATTTTGTAAACTGAGTGACGCAAAGAAAAAAAACAGCTGAGGAAAAAACAAATGAATTATAATTTTCGAAACACAAATACTTGAGTAAATAGCTGTATAAATTTGAATTTGGAATTCCGAACCAAAGAGAAGATATTAGAGATTAAAGTTGCCAGTACGGCAAAACGCCAATTTCATATGTAAGGACCTAATATATACAATCAGTTATTTTGTATTCAAATTGTTTTTTTACGAAAATGCAATTCATGAAATGTTCTAAAATTATAAAATACTGTTAAACTGTGATAAAATCACATTAAAATAACACCCTTCTACCCATAAACAAAACCAACTTTAGAATTAACTAACCATCACGGCGTTTCTCTGAAGACGAAAACAGTAAGCATGGGCGGCAACATTATTCTTTCCTGAAAAAATTTCTTGCTTCCTCAAAACACCGTGTCATGCACACATATCTGTTTCTCCGACTCCTCGTGTGGTCGACATTACAACAAGATTGATTTGACCGTGTCAAGATTTCCTCGGTCTACGTGTATTTAATACGTGTTTCACATTGTTAATGTATAATTTATTCACCATTCTTTCTTCATTCCTTCTATCCATGTGTCTTGTGGCATTGTTTAAAACTGTATTAACACACTTTTTCAAATGTTTACAACACTTTTGTAAAAACCAACCAGTTTCTCTCCCACCAGAGCTTCGTCAGGGCTGCAAAATAAAATAAATAAATAAATCAGAAAACAATACAATATATACCATGAACATATACAAATCTTATCCCTCCCCTTTTTTATGTTTATATATTGTGTTCTTCTCTATTTTTTTTATTTAGTTTTTTTTGTAACCCTGACGAAGCTCTGGCGGGAACGAAACCAGATGTGTTAACAAAAATTAATAATAATGTGGTCTAAAAACTAATAAAAGTGTGTTAATAATATTTTTCTTAATTTTGTTCCCAGAGCTTTCACTGCATTCACTGCGTTTAAACTGCATTCACTCCTCATACATGCATTTAGTGCTCTATTATATAATACAAAGAATGCATATAAGTATTTTAATTTTATTTAAAAGCATTCTCTTTCCGTAAATCCACATAAAAGTAACACATAAAAAATAGACTGCTTTCGGGTAAAATAACAACGAATTTCGGTCCCTGGTGAGTTAGAGAAGTCGTGTGGATTGTTGGACTTTACACGTAGTTTAAAAAGGGTTTCGTGTTTTCTATAACGCCCGGCCCTCCGCAGAGGGCGAATAGGAACATTTGTACTTATTTATGCCCCCATTACATTTCAAGGATAATATTATTTGACTGAGTCCCACACGGGCGCAGGAGTTGATCATAATATTACGACTTTTCCGCCGAAATTTAATATACATTTAGGGAAGAATGGCGAGACGAAATGGCACAGATTTCGAAGGCCACTGATTCTCACCTTATTTTGATGGATGTTATGACTCGGGGTAGCGGAGACACTCATTGGCTATTACACATCTGATGATACCTGCTACATTCTTAATAGTATTTTTTATTTTAAATGAGTCGTGTAATAAAGAAATTATTATTTTAGAATTTTTCTTCTTCTATTTTTGCAGAGTTTCCCAATAAGACGGGTGAAAAAACATTTTTTTTTACTATTATAATTATGATAATATTGTTGGAGTGGTTTAATTCCAGCGTAATTTTAAAAAAAATTAAAAAGGTGGGTTTGTTCACAATTGGCTTTATTTTTTAAAGTTTTACACTTTAAAGAACGATATAAATCGTATAAAATATAATTAAATAATGATTATATCATTTTCCCAGTGATAAAGGTATAAAACTTGCAAAATATGGGAAGAGAAATAATCTCAAAAGTGGAAAAAACAGTGTTTTAATTCATAAAAATGTAAATAATTAATGTTTTTAATTTAAATTTCTTAGTAGAAGTTTATTTTAAATAAAGAAAACAAAAAAAAAAAATTATACAACATTTCTTTATTATTATGTATTTAGTGTGCTTCCACTTGTGATTATGTTCGACCGGTTTCGGCAACTTGCTGCCATCGCCTGGACCAGACGATGGCAGCAAGCTGCCGAAACCGGTCGAACATAAACACAAATGGAAGCATACAAATACATAATATCTAAAAATAAAAAATTGCATAAATTTTTTTTTTTTCATTATCAGAAAAATTCGTCATTAAGAGTTTTATTTTTAAAACGAAAATATTGTAGGTGTACTGTGATGACATGTGACCGAAGTGCGGCCCGCACTAATCCCCACGTCAAATATTTGGCCCTTTCACAACAAAAGGTTGCCTACCCATGCCCTAGACCAGTGCTCTGCAACCGGTGTGCCGTGAGCCGGATGCAGGTGTGCCGCGGTCAAATACATAATATGAAAAAAATAATTGTTATAGTCGAAAGTTGTAAAAAAAGATTTTTGGCTCATTAGCAACTTCCGGCCAGTAGAATTCGTGAAAATCTGACGTTCGATCGTCGAAAAAAAGGTCGCCGCTACTGGCCGGAAGTCCAGACTGAATTTAAGCTTTTAGTGTGCGCCGGAATTCTATGAAGGACTTATGTGTGCCGTAGGTGAGAAAAGATTGCAGAACACAGCCCTAGACCACCATCAGTTTGTTATTTTGTTCATAATACTTTCTTTCGCACTTCATTTACTTCAGAAATACAAATTATACATGTATGAATAAGTAAATAAGAAATAAATTCAATTTATTTCAATGACGAACTTTTCCCATTAAAAATAAACAATTTAAATATAAGATTTACATGTAATTTTTATTATGGAATCTTTCTTTATTTTTTTATATTTTTCAAATATATTAAAACAATCTAACGCACCAATGTTTTACATTTAAACTAATAAATTCACAGATAAAACAAATATTAAATGTACTACGTTTTTTTTTAAAGATGTGTATACTTCTACATGCACGCATATACACAGTTCACATTCACTGTGCCCACACAGACACACTATAGAGACGCGCACCCACACACCAATTGTTTTGTTCAAATTTTGTCTTTCGCGTGTCTACAGAAACTAGATCCAAATATAGCAAATTCTTCCAAAACACGAAATAGTTACTTAACCCATCCCTTAAGCCAAATGTTCCAAAACATTGCAGCGGATTATTTATTATAGGGTCAAATACAGTGATTGTTAATACAAATGCCAAATGAACAAACTAACAGTTAAATGAAGACATAGAAGGTTACCCGCCGCTTACCCGAAGCTGTTATAGGACGCAGCGGCGCCCCTTCGTCAGCTTCACTCAAACAATCCCTTGCATTGCAGCGGATTATAACGAACTAATTTCCGAACACAGGAATATGCTTGCGAGAATAGTAGAGTTAAAAAAATATTTATTTATCATGCCTAAAATAACGCCGACCAGGAAGACCCCCGAAACAGTGGAGAGAAAGCTGGAGTTCAGCGTCTCAAGAGGACCCGCCTGAAATAACAAACTCCTACCAAAAGTGAAGAAGAAGAAGAAGAAGATAAAATAATGAAATGCTAACTCTTGAATAGTATCGATTAGCAAAATAATAGAAATATTAGTAATTGCTGTGTAGATTTTCACGGTTGATAACAATATGTTCCTGGGATCTTGGGATAAACCATGTCTCGTTATTCTGGACCGACGTTTCGGAGATCGTTGCACACATTTATAACAACCCTGAAGATAGAGACTGCAACGATCTCCGAAACGTTGGTCCAGAAAGACGAGTTATACTGATTTTCCCAAGATGTATCATTAGTACGTATTTATAAATATCTCTATATGCTATACAACCCGAAAAGTAATATTTTTGTGTTACTTTATTTAATATAATTTAATAATAAAAAAACATTTAATGTACTACGTTTCTTTTAAGATGTGTGTACTTCTACAAGCACGCATACACACAGTTTACGTTCACCGTGCACAACATTTATTTAATTTAATATAATATAATTTTTTAATATGTAATCATATGGTAATGCACAATGGTATTCTTATACAGACCCTTATGTATGGAAGCGAAGCATAGAACTAGCAAAAGAAGGATGAAAGTATAACAAATAAAGTAGAAATGAGATCTCTTAGACAAATGTGTGGATACTCTGTGTATGATAGAGTGTCGAATGAAAATATAAGAAGTGAATGCGCTGCGAATGGCCGTGTTATGAACAAAATAATGAAAGGATCATTAAGGTTTGGACACATGGAAATAATTAATGAAGAAAGAATGGTAAAAAAAATATATGATAACGATGTAAATGGAACTAGAAATAGAGGAAGACCGAGGAAAACGTGGCACGGTCAAATAAGTTAAACATTGAATGTCGGCCACGTGAAGAGTCAGAGAAATCGACGCGCGTGCATGACTCGATGTATGAATGTTGAGGAAGTGAAAGAAATATGTCAGGAAAGAAAAGTGTGGAATATATAGGAAGTTGTCGTTAATTTCAATTTCACAGGTTGAGAACCTGCGACATATCGTGTATTCACTATTATTCACAGTGGGAAAAGCTCGCAGGAAAATCAAAGCCACTTAATGAAAAGGGCAAATCTTTTGTAGTGTTTCATTTCATGTCAAAATTACATTTTTATGTACGGTTTCATTTTGCTGAAATGCAAAACGAATCTTGAAATTTTGATCATTGTAGAAAGGAAACGATAAGCTCGGATTTATTGAGTGGATTGACCTCTAGATGGGTCTAAGTGTGAAAGCAGCGATATATTTATTTTGATTCTTCGAATAACGATACGTAATGTTGGAACATAACAATTTAATAAATTTATGGTAACACGCTGATTTATAAAAATACATCTTTTTTGCGAAACTAATTCTAAACACTACCGTATTTTGAGGACGATAAGACGCATCGGCCCATAAGACGCACCCCAAAATGTATTTATCAATTTTAAGAAAAAATAATTTTTGGACGATAAGACGCATCGGACCATAAGACCCGCCCCAATTTTAAGTAAAAAAAATGCGTCTTATGGTCCGTAAAAATACGGCAAGTTGATATTATTTTAAGATAATTGAACGAAATTATTTCATAGTCCATTGTTTTCGCCGAAACACTACGAGATATAATATTTTAAAACTGTTAAATTATACAACTTTATTTTTTATGTTGACATCATCAGGTATTACAATAATATATCAAATGTCAAATATTAAATTGACATAGGAACACATAAAGGTTTGAAAAATCACGAAAATTTTACATTTGATATATTATATTATTGTAACACCTGATGATAACAACAACCATAGGTTGATGAAACAGCTGTCGCGTAAAATAAAATACAATTGTGATACAAAAAATAAAGTTATTTAAGTTAACAATTTTGAAATTATTTCATAATTGTCGGGAGACGCCTATTGGTGGCGATGAGGTTCGTTAATTTCTCATGCCATTGATTTTGATAGGAAAAGTTTAAGCACTGCGTCTTCCGCGGGAGCGAAAAGAGAAGGATGGAGTGCCGCATCGGTTAATGTGTGGCAGTCCATTATTTCTGCCTACCCCTTCGGGGAGACGGCGTGATGGTTAGTTAGTTGGTTAGTTAGTTAATTCATAATTCCTAACGGGGTCTTAGTCCTGTAATTTATAATCAAACTTCTAAAGTTTTCATTTATATTCAATATTATTTATAAATTGATACCAATAGAATTAAGAACCTTCTTAGAGTAGCAGAAATTCGAACCCAACGATCCATCGCAGCAAAACCCTCAGAGATCGGATCAGAAATGAAACGAATAGGTATGTCTGTGGTGTTAGAGACATAGTGAGATGGGGAAGAAGCAGAAGGCGCTTTTGGAGAGACCACGTGGACCGCATGGAGAATACAAGAATTTCAAAAATTGTTAAAGATGAAAACCCAAGCAGCATGAGATTACCAGGAACGCCGCCGAAGAGATGAAGAGATGGCTAGACATCATCATCCCAAGACAGCCCACCGTCACAAACAGGTCATACGACTTAAACTAAGAGGAAGCAAAAGAAGAAGTAGAAAATTATATATTATGTTTATTTTCTTATTCAAATGAAAAGTTTAAGCACGAGTTACTGTTCCTTTTTGATTTGAAATATTTCATGAGTTTTCAAAATGCTAGTTTAAGTAAACAAACCGCTACGTATGCCCCGCAGTGATTCAGTAAGCGTCCAACTTCCAGTCAAATGAACTTGGCAAATCTAATTCTAACTTAGTCGAACTTCCCTAACTAATTATCTAACTAACCAACCGTAACTTTGTTTTTACAGAAAAGTTAAAATTAAAAGACTGGATGGACTAAAATTCGAAGGTGGTACAGGGGACACATCGCTTGGCTCCTGCTCAGGGACTTCTAACTTGAAAATGGTCCAACTTCTTCGTCATAGTAATATCTACTTACACTAGAGATTCTATAACAATTTCTCATACCATGGATTTTGATAGATTTAAATCCTTTGAAAAAATATATAATGAATCAAATAAGAAAAACATATATAATAAAACCAAATAAAAGCAGTGTAGATTGTATAATTGGTTTAAATCTGATCGAATACATTAAAAATAATATAAAGAGTATTTTGCAAAAGACTTCAAAATGAAAGGGTTGTTCAAATATGAATAACATTTTTTTAATAAATACGAACGAAAACATGTTTCAAAATTAAAAAATTTAATTTTATTGTAGTATCATAGTGTTTCGGTAAAAATAATGAATTATTTTATTTAAGATTTAATATGAATGAATACTTCTGTTTTGTAAAAAAATTATTATAGTTTATGGGAATGACGTGTTTTGGTTTCTAAGGCATTATCAAACATTTGATGTCTGACTTAGAAAGGCGAAACATGTCATTACCATAAACTTTAATAAAAGGCGAAATTTTATTAAAATTTCTAGAAATATTGAATTTTACATCATTCTTGAAAAATACAAGAAATATTATATTTTGCTTGTGGTTATGCTTTTTGTGTACGTTTCCGCAACAAATTTACACGTGACTTTTAAACCACTAATATAGTGTATGGGCAACTCGTGCGAATGGCTTTCACATAGCATTAAGCAAATTAATCATTTCGTTTTCCAAAAGTGCTTCCTTACATCATGGAGGGTGTAATAAAAAATCCGTACAACACGCCAGACTAATATTACAACAAAATCAAAATGATTAATGCTCACGTTTTCAATTTAGCTCCTGATTCATATCCGCACGTGTAATCCGTAAATAAATTGTACTGTGCTTTCGTAATCATAAATTATTCGTTTTCCGTGTTCCTATGACCTGAAAAGCTCAAAGATTGTCCTACGGCGGGGCGGTCCCTTCTAGAACTTAACCCTATTTACCGTTTGATTGTTTATTAATGTTTATGCTCCCATTGCGAGCTCTCAATAATACACGATGCTATGAATAATAGAGCTACATTCGTAGCTCCTTTTATACAGTGATGCTTGAAACTAATATCTGATTTCGGAGCGGACATTTTACCGAGAACGAGATAATGACAACAATATCTTTATATAATGAAAACAAAAATAAACATGAAGCACTCGCTTTGTGGTCATACATTTTAAAAAATAGAAAATAAATAAAACACTTTGTAAGGATTAATTGTATCTCAATAGAGACGAAGATGTAAATTGTTTGCTAGGAAAATAATATGGTGGCCGAGGCGCTTACAGGACCTATGACCTGTCATTGGGTGGGTTGAGCAATCGCTTTATGTTTAACAACATCCCCATTGCGCCCTTCTTACGACCACCACGTCTGACAAATTTTTGGAAGTTGTATATATGCTAGAATGCTGCGCTTATCTTCACATTTTTAGTTGACTCTACACTAGTGTCATCTATTAAGATTGGGAAGCATTAAGCAGAAACTCTTTATTAATGCACTGTGAAAGGCTCTGCAAATCATACAGTACTAGATTACGCCTGGAGATGTCTTTTCAATTTTTATGCCTTTAACTTGGACCAGTTATTTTACACCACATTTAGAATGTATACAAATTCTTGTTGACAAATACTGGTTTTACCCATTGCGGATAAATTATTTTCTATAGGGATAAATTGTATCTCAATAGAGACGAAGATGTAAATTGTTTTTTGGGAAAAGAATATGGTGGCCGAGGCGCTTACAGGACTTATGACCTGTCATTGGTTGGTTCTGTTCCCAGAAAACAATTTATGAATACAATGAAATTCAAGTAACAAAATTATTTTTTTATATATTTATTTATTACAGTGCAATTGGCTTCATAATCACAAATTATGTCAAATACTGGATACTTTTTAAGGTCTATTAGACTACGTCTATAGCACTCCCGTCTAGCTGTTGGGACAATATTATCATTATTTGGAAGAAACATGGAAGCAAAATCTGATAGCTTCGTTCAATAGTTCAACTAAGTTTACAAATTTATGGTTTCTTAAACAATGATGTCACACTCCATATTAAATAATTAATACGACTGTAAAAGTCTGTTTTCTATTTTTTTTTATTTCGCCTGTCTAAGACATAATGCCTTAGATAGCAAAAATATAAAATATCAAATTATTATATAATATAAAAATTCAAATTTCATAAATTTTAACTTTGAGGGAAGTTTATTATAATTGTTATATCAATACTAAAAGGCGGCCACATTCGTAAAAATCGACGAGCGTGCACATTACGATGTTTGAATGTGAAGGAATCTAGAGAGGTATGTCAGGACAGAGAAGGGTGGCGGTCCAATTTCTCTGCCACCTCTCCGTAGAAACGACGTGTGGTTATTAAGTTTACTTACTCAGTTAGCTGAAAACCTACTTAAAATATTTTCTGAGCTTATTTTTTAAGTTACATAGGTTTAAGAGCCGCCGTGTAGTCGTCATAGAGATTTAATGTTGCTTTCAACTAAATTGTGTTTTAGGTTAATGCCAAACAAATGGAGTACTCAGAGACTTTATAATTTTGTATTAATCTGCCTAAGTACTCCCGCTCACCCTCTCGAGGGCTCCTCGCCTTGCCTTGTGACTTCCTCCCAGATGTACTTCCAAAGATTGTTTTTCTTCATTCATACGTGAACTGCTCTGTTCACTCCTTAATACAAGTAAGAGCTCCGCGTGATATCGTGTTTACTTATTGTAATATTTTCTCTGCAACTATTAATCTATGGGATAAGAGTGTACACAACGCTCGCCGCCAACGTTAGATCGCCAACGTTACACGAATATGAAATTCGGTGTAACGTTGGCGATCACTGCAGCAAAAGCATCTCTGTCTTGCGCTACTTGGAATAAGTTCTTAACTCTGCTCATTCCCGTCCACTTCATTATATTTCGCAGCCAAGTCAACTGCCTTCTACCAACTCCCCGGTGTCCCTTTATAGTGCCCATGATTATTAGCAGAAGGAGGTGGTATTTTTGTCCCCTTAGCACATGGCCCAAACTGATAAATAGAGTCTTATTTGAAACCAATCATAATTGTCTCGATTGCAAAATGCACAACATTAACAAAAATATATACTTAGGAAATTGAAAAACTTTGTTTAATCCACTATTTAATTAAAAAATAGTTGTTAGAACCTACTTTTAACAAATAACACAGATTAATTTTTTAAATTTGAATTATTGTATCTTATTTAAAATGCGTTTTTTATTAGTCTTTCTTTGTTTAGATTTTATTATATTTTTATACCTGAAGATGGAGGTATCCTCCTAAACATGTCATGTTTTTTAATATTTTTTATTTAATAGTAGATTAAACAAATTACACAGTATTAATGCCATAGCGTTCAATAAGTTTATTAACAAAAATGTTAATTTTCTAGAGGTTTTAATATATTTTACAGAAGTGCCATTTTTTGGAATGCAGAAATAAGAAAAACTTGCGAAATAGAGGACATCATTCGATGGAGTAGATCCAGAAGAAGATACTGGAATGATCATTTAACCAAAATGAATGGTGACAGACTCGCATATACAACTACCAACGAAATCACCTCTGGACACCATCCAACTGCAAGAACACCTTAAAGATGGAGGCACAGTTGGACCTCATCTTATCAGAAGACATAGTTTATGTGTCACATCTCTGAAGTGATTAAGATTAGCTGTTTGATTCATCTCTCTCAAGAGACCAGTAAACTCGGAAATAGAACAATCTGCAAATAGGCGACTTCTCGCTGTAACTGGGGTTCTTTAAAATATAAAGGAATAAATAAATATTCAAATATTGTTTCTATGTTGTGACCCATCGATCCTTGCCCATGAAAAACGCTAAAATTCCTATATTATTAATAAAAAAAATCCCACACCAGGTGATTAAGAATATTCCCTGGATACTCATAGGTATATTCACGATTGTCCCATCAGCACAAGAGAACTATCAACAGAAGGAGACAGCCCAGCGTACGAGTTGCAAATGATATTGATTCGTGTAAAGTACTGGCGATAATACAACAAAGAAAGCAGAATGTGTATTGCTTGTTTTGTATTCAACAAAAGAAATGTCGCTTACAACGACGAAAGACATAAAGATTTCTTTGTTAGGGGCTATAAATTTATTATATGTAAATGCTCAGCTGATATGTCGGACGGATTCCGCCATGCGTGAGAGTTGTGTTAGTGAGGAATACGGAGAAACCAAAACACAGAGGGAGAGAAAATATTTGCAGAGACCATCCCAGATTCCTTCTATTTATATGAGTATTTTCCTAAGGGAGACAAGGAAAATTAAGAGTGGAAACGATGGCTGAGTAGAGCATTAGACCTTGCTACACATTACGGCTACACCGCAAATAGCTACTCTGAATTTCATATATTCTTTCGAGTGTTTTCTTACTAAAATCTCAGGGAATAACGTTATCCAATCACAAACATAAAGCAAGCGTTGAAGATAAAAAAGGCATATTTTTGTTTTTAATTATATCTCAATAGAGACGAAGAAACAAACTGGAAACTGACTATGGATGATCAAGGTGTTTACAGGACTTATGACCTGTCATTGGTTGGGTTAAGCGCACGCTCCATGTAATTACAACATTCCCCATTCCACCATTGTTATGATCATGTATGATACATTTTTGGAAGTTGTATATATACTCCAAATCCATACTTATTTTCACGTGGCAGTTCCAGTTAGCCATCTATGTAGATTTGATTGTACTAATTAATTTTTTAGATTAATCTATACAATCCATCCACTAACGCCATCTATGACAGGTCATAAGTCCTGTAAACACCTTGATCATCCATAGTCAGTTTCCAGTTTGTTTCTTCGTCTCTATTGAGATATAATTAAAAATTTAAATTAACCACCCACAGGTGAAAATCCAGGATTCGTATACAGATATAAGTATACATTTCACAAATATTTGCATATTTTTGTGTTTATCTATATTCTACGCATTAATACTTTTTTTTCATTTATACTCAAGTCACATTTTCAATGAAATACTCTCATCTGATCTGTCAGCATATCAAATATTATCTACTTATTCTATAAAATATTTAAATTTTAAAAGAATTTTTACCCATGTATTGTTTTATGAACAATGATGAAAAACTCCATTTAATAATTCTGGTATAAATTGATAAACTTTCAGTATCTTACAATAGATAGTTACAACGTGGTCACAAGTTTTTATATATAATATTATAGTACTAAATTATTAATATTTTAACTAACACGAATGAAAACGTATGTTTTCTAGAAGTTTTATTTAATTCCATAAAATATAGAAAAACTTCTAGAAAATAGATGTTTTCATTCGTAATCATTATTGAATAAGTAGTTTTAGAGCATTGTTCAAGAAACAATAAATATATTAATATTTGCCTTAGAAGAACGCTATATAAAATAGTAATTAAAGTATGCAACCCAATTGTGCTTTTCTTACCTCCATGAATAATGAAGGCTAGTTCGTTCTCCTTATGAAACCACCTAAGGAAATACCCCTCGGATAACTTATTCACAAGACTTCACGGAAATTCGGTGGGCTCTGCATTGCAAAGTTCATCCGGGTCCTCCGAGGATACGAGAATATTTTTAAGGTATTCTTAGCAATCTGGAATTAATTATATTAGAGCGAGGATTTTTTCTTCGTTCGTGTTTTTGGGTAATGAAATTTCACGCATCTTTCTGCTGTTGCGAATTTAACGGGAAATT
Organism: Lepidostoma basale; assembly: GCA_022606425.2. Taxonomy (NCBI): domain Eukaryota; kingdom Metazoa; phylum Arthropoda; class Insecta; order Trichoptera; family Lepidostomatidae; genus Lepidostoma; species Lepidostoma basale. Next base: position 145,257 of record JAHDVF020000700.1, on the reverse strand, counting down.
GAAGACGATTGCTTCGGCGAATTTTGAATAAGAAATTAAATTCGTAATGAAATCAGGAAAGAAGTGCGCCTGACTCAAATAAACTGCTTTAAGTTGTGTTTTTTTGGCTTTAACAGAAGATGCTTCTGAAATATTTTAATAAATAAAGCTTCGTAGAAGGTTGGGAAAAACGAATGTCGTCGAAAGGGTATCTAAGCTCAAATGGTCATTGGCAGGACATATTGTCAGATTGGTAGACGAAAGATGGACCATAAAGGTGGTGGAGTGGAGATCTCGCGAAGACAGAAGAAACAGGTGGAAACCCCTTCTCAAAATGGTTCGACGACATTAAAAAATTTGCTAGTGATTGGATGTGTAAGGCACCTGACAAAAATACGTGGAAAATTTTTGGGAAAACTTATGTCTAACAGTGAACGACAACGGCTGTTTGAGAGTAAGTGGCTAAAGCTCAAGGTTTGTCTTGATTTTAAAATATTTTAAACCTCATGTACAACGTGTAAAAACTATCATAGAATCTACAAACCCTCGAAAATGGTGCAAACAATGTATTCCTTATCCACGACCCATAAATTAAATAATAACTGTTTAGATAAATTTGAATAATAATATAACAGTGTGAAACAAATCAGGGTGTCTTTCGTCTAGTAGAATTCACGTGGCAATAAAAATGTCGAATTACTACCTATCTATTACCTGTCATGAAAGTCAATAGCTAAAAAATGGTACTCAGTAATTTTGTTCAAATAAATGTTGTTTGCGAAAATGTTGAAAGCAACGGGAAACTACCATATTAAATGCCCAAATGACATTTTAAGAACCTGCAAAAATGTTAAACTTTGAATAAAATTTCTATGACTATTAAAAAAGATAAACATTAAATAAATTTAAGGTTGGTCATATTAGAAGTCGGAAGAATCGACGTGCGTTTATGACTCGTTATATAAATGTGGAGGAAGCTAGAAGAGTGTGTCAGAATAAAGTAGTGTGGTGATCTATTCTCTCTGAGGGTGTGTTTAGAGGGTAAAAAATCTTTACTTCCGTGAGTATTTCACGGGTCGCAACTAGTTATATTAAATCAAGAATATTCTTTCAAACAAGTCAATGTTTCTATTATTTTCTATGAAATTTTTACCAACCTAATTATATAATTAAAAACAGGTTCGACAATAAACAACATCATCATGAATCTACAAAGTTAGAAGTACAAGTCATCACGTAATAACATTTTTTTAAATTATTCCAAACATTCAATTGTATTAGAAAAGGATTTAAAAGACAGGTCATAACTTTTTTCTATATTATTACGATCATTCCATTGTACAAAAAAAGTATTAAAAATATAAGACTCGAATATATATCAGCTCGCGCTTCTCACTTCTGACAAGCGTTCCTAGTTTGCTCGCTCCACTAAAAGGCTATAATAATTATTCAAACTGTCTGAAGGCAAACGTGAAAATTGCTCCACGTGCCACCCTCGCTTTAATCTTTCATGACACTTATGAAATTGTCACGTGACCTTTGTCTAATTCATTCCACCACCGACCGCATATAGCAACAAGAGGAAGTGCGTACAATACCTGCGAATACATTTATCACATGATCACCCCTTGAAATAACAAATATCTTGTTACATAGTGCACAATTGTACCATTGTACCAATCCTTATGCATGGAAAAATAGCAAAAGAAGGATATGATGATGAAATGAGAAATCTTGAACTCTTGGGCGAATGTGTGTTAAATCTTTATATGATAGAGTGTCAAATCAAATATAAGAAGTGAATGCTGTGCGAACAAAATTGTTATGAATAATTAATGTTAGGATCATTAAGATGGTTTGGACACATGGAAATAATGGAAATGAAAGTATATATGTAAACGACGTAAACAGAACTAAAAATATTACCGAAGAAAACGTGGCACGATCAAATCAAGTATTGAATGTCGAGCACGTGATGAGTCGGAGAAATCAACGAGCGAATGAACTGACCCGATGTATGAATGTTAAGGAAGCGAGATAATTATGTCAGGATTCTTTTCTGCCTACTCCTTAGGTGACGGGATGATGGTTACTTAGTTTTTGTTACATATCTATAATAAACATGATTTTGATAATATATATTTTTTTAAAACTAATCGAGTATTCAAATGTTTATTAATACGGATGAAAACATCTGTTATCTAGAAGTTTTATTATATTTTTTAATGGAATGACATGTTTCGTCTTGAAGACTTTGTCAAATTATGATTTTTGACTATGTGGATATGCAAGGGGAAACATTTCATTCCCATAAAATATTGTATAATAAAACATTTAGAAAACAGACGTTTTCATTCGTATTAGTTATTAAATATAGAGATTTAAGAGATTGTTTAAGTCACAACACATATTGAAGTGTTGGTCATTGGACAGGACGCACAAATCCTAAGCATGATTGAAATGAAGGCTACTGTCCTTTACAGCATAAATAGTGTTATTAAAGTTTTTAAATTTAAAAAAAAAAGTGACTATTTATGTAAAAAAAAAAACAGATCGCGTTTTATTATCAAGATATTTCTTGTTACGTATGTATCGTTAATATAATCTTTCGTTATCATTCTTTCTTCATTCCTTCTATCCGTGTGTCCGAACCATGAAGCTTTTCATGTTTTCCATAATGGATACAGTTGTCTAAATGTAAAAATTAAAAAAGTGCTCCAGTGTTAATACGAAATGGTGTTAAATACAAAGTCAATACATTCCTACTGACCAAATCGTAATCAATGAATGATAAAGGGTTATTGGTTTATTTTATACCTTGCAATTAAAATAACGTAGAAATCACATAACAGCCTAATTGGCACCATTGGCTTATTTGAAATAAAAACTTATTTTTAAGATACGCTTGAGAATATCATATATTTTTTAGTTTTATCACTTAATATGTGATGATAGTTGGATCAATTTTAAAGCAGAAAAATAGTTAAAACAAAAAAAAATTATTAATTATTTGACCACGGTATGGTTATTATAATTGATGCCAACTAGTTTCGCTTGGACCCAAGCTTCATCAGGGCAGTATAACAACTGTTTCATACTGCCCTGATGAATTATAATAACTATACCGTGGTTAAATTCAAAGTTTTTTTTATTTAAAATATACATTTAGAATGTCTAACCACAAAGTGAGTGCGATAAATGAAAATTTAAAAAAATAATGTTAAATAAATACAAAGTGAAATAATATTGGTCGATTGTGTGAAAAGCACTACAAAATAGTATTATGTATAATTTCCACAGCTCTTTATAGTGTTAAAATTAGCAGTATTACATTTGCGTGCGCTTATTGTAAAATATTACAAAAGGCTTTATTTATTCTTGAATAATGATGTTAAACTCCATATTAAATAATCAAAACTAATGAATACGTCTGTTTTCTAGAAGTTTAATTACAGTTTATGGAAATGACACGATTTGCCTTTCTAAAGCATTATCAAATGTCAAATGTCGCTTTTGATAATGCCTTAGAAAAGCGAAACATGTCATTCCCATAAACTATCATAAAACTTCTAAAAAGCTAATGGTTTATTAATATTTATTTTTTTAATGTCATATAAAAATAAAATAAATATATATTTTGAAGCTACACATTGAAGGGTGCATTTTACTATAAATTTTAACATTTATTTTTATTATAACTTTTCCAAAACAGTATGAATTAACGTTTTATTTTGATGATCATGAATAAATATGATTTATTATGAGTTTTGCCATTTTATATTGGGAGACATGTAATTTAAAAAAAAAAGATTTTTCATTTGGTCAGTCTCGTAATCTACCCTTGAACAAACTTACTCAAAAATATTAGGCATAATTTGTAGGGGTCAATCGACAAGGTTTTTGGGGTGAATTTATTATCATATTTATCAATAATTCATCGGTTCAGGCGATTTCAGTTATTTAACCCATAACACGTAAAAAATTTATACTTTTTTAATTTACTGAAAAACGTTTTATTCGCCGTACTTTAGCATTAATAGTTTAAAGAATAAAATGACACTTTAATTGTACATTTGCTCATTTACTTATTTCGCCGCGTACCGATTTACACATCACACAAATATTATATTGTACGTATGAAAATATTTTTTAATTTTTACCATAAATTAAAGTTAGAAAAAGACGAAAATTATCTTTAACTGTTTCGTGAATAAATCAAATAAAATAGAAATAAAAACACTAAAACAGCACTTTATCAAAATACATCAATACCACACGACCGATCGTCACAAATACTTGTAAAAAACTGAATTTTCCGTATAGAAGAAAACTGTTTTACCATACGCTGAAAGCTGGATACACCCCTATCATAAAGCTTCCGAATACACCCGAGGTTTACCGAACGGCAGCGAAAACATTCTAGCATCCGTGTCAAATAAGCTTCCTTACATTTTGGTAGGTTTACAAAAACATTCCGTATTTGTAGTGAGAATAAGGCGTATTTTCCACGATAGCATGAATTTTCCTTGCGTAAACGTTGTTTTTCCTCGTTTTATTATTCCTCGTGTGCTGATGAGAAAATCGAAAGTACACTAGCGCTACCGAGCTATCGGTGATATAAATATTAACTAAACATGTCAAATTTCTAATAGTATTTACTTTTTACCGGTCTTGTAGTAGTGTACCCAACATTTACAGAGAATGCAGTCAATTAAGGTGAACATTTAGTATTTTCCCGCGGCTTATCCCGGGCCCCACCAGAATTGATTTCCGCAAACCGGAGAGCAGGTAAGGCATTTGTGACACAAGAAAATATCCTATGTTTTATTACGAGAATTTACCCTCCACATTTTATTTGTGGGCACTCTTGAAAACGATATAAATCTTGGAATCGGTTTGTTTTTGTGTAATCCGGATTCAAATATATTGGCAGGTGACCGTGTTTGCAAAACAGAAGGCTTTCACTATGTAAATGTAGTCATTTCCCTACTCGCATAACTCCATTCGCTATTTTATTACGTTACTTATAAAAAATCTCGGTTTTTCCCAGCTTTTTATTATTATTTTACGTGAATTATTTACCAAATACACATTTTAAAAAGTTCCTTATATTGTATTATTAATGCTAATATTATATATTATTCATATCACTTTAATATTCTTTAGATTCTTAATACAAGTATAATTCAAACACTCGCGTGTATGTGCGTTTAACACATTCCGAAATAAAGTTCCGATTTTATTTCATTTAACAGATACTTACAAGTATAATATTTATATTTGTCATAAAGTTAACGTAAAATGCAATAATCAAATTGTTTAGAAGTGCGAAACAAAAAAAAACATTGAATTTATTTATTTATCATATACAATGTAAATGATATTCAAATCTGATTTATAATTTTAATCAATATTTAGTTTTTTTATTAATTTGTTTAAAATGTATTATAACCCAATTGTGATAAATTTAATTGACATGGTAATTTAGAAATAAATAACAAATGAAATATTATTTCCAAAGAAATGTTTTCGAAATTATTTTGTTAACGCCATCTATGTTTTCTTACTTAAACATTATGTTATTTCCAATGTTTTCTACCTAAAATGTAATATGTTTGTGTGTACAATTTAACAGAATTCCATAGATGTCTCTAACTAAATATAATACAATTTCCAATAATATTAGGCATATGACAGTGCACGATAAAGTTTTGTTAACTACATTTGCAAGCAATTAATGAAACTCGTAAAAACATGAAAGTATTCTAACCTCTTTGGTAGCGAATGAAAATTGTATACGGAGAGCGAGATTTTTCATTGGATTATTAAACAATAATGTAAAAAAACCTAATTAAGTATTATATTAACGAAAACACATGTTTTATAGAAATTCCAATATATTTTATGGAATACTTTCACCCTGCTAGGAAATTATCAAATGTGACCATCCGTAACCGTTGAATACACGTTTAATGGAGCGACTAATGAGCGACTAATACTTACTAACTAATTTAAAGTAAATGGTGTTGCCTAATGCCGATAACTTGCCCAACGTTTTTACAAAGAACTCCCTACACATCCTAAATTTACAATAAAAGAAGACCTCTCAAATTACGACCCGAACACTCCCAGCCGCCACAAGCGCCAAAATTCGATCCTCCTCCTGAGGAACACCCACATAAGTATCAAACCCTTGTATGAATGAACAGCCTACCAAATCACATTTTCGACAATGTTCCCATCACACGTAAGAGAAATGGCCACAAGAAATAAAATTCCAAGATAAATATTTTATGAGCCTATCATTAAATATTAACGTTTATATATTATAATAAGTTAGCACGATGAAGCCAGGGATAAAAGGTTTTATATCTCACAGTATTGACGAGCGTACCAGAAATATCTGGATTGGCGGTGTATTTACAATGAATTTATTATAACTTATCTAAAGTTAAACATATTTTTATACAAAAAATAAACACTCACTATATTTCTTAAAGATAAATTTCAACACACAATGTTATCTTGTTATCATTCTAATACCCGCTCCATAATAATATTATAACATGAAGTATCTCGAATGGTGACATGCCCCTTATTAGCTTATATGCATTATATTCTTTATAAATACATTTTTAAAATAGATACACCAACTTCAAATTATTTAATTATTATATTTTCTGGATTCTTGGGTATTTCTGTATCTTGCAGTGTCCCATTCGACCCACGGGCGACGTTTTGAAGATCTTTGCAGACTCCATCTACAACGATCTCTCAAACATCGGCGGAGGACGATACCATGAAACACCTAAGATCCCAGATACTTCCAACCTTGATAATCCACACGATTCCAATTCTCGGAAGTATAAATCGTCAGTGTAGTAAAGTTTATTTATTGGTTAATTAGTTTTTAAGGTGTATTTAAATATATTTTAACCAATACAGTGAACGCCCGGTAATCCGGCACCTGTCTAATCCGACGCCCCCTGTAATCCAACATGCCTATCTTCACTAATGTAGGTACTTAATGTATGATTGAACAGGTTAAAAATATTAAACAAAAAAAAATTGTTGAATATTTTCATGCTTCATAAATTGATTGGTTCATATTATGATTTTTATTCATAGTTTTTGATAATTTTAGTATGTTCATTTGTTTGTACACAATTATTTCCCAATGTAAAGTTTAGTTATTATTTTTTGTAAGTTCTATAGCATTAATGACGTTAAATTTATAATAAAACGTAAGCTCTCTATTGTGTTGTTTAATTTACTGAATTCGACATATCGTCACCTGAGAGTAAGAAGGTTCCAACTGACAAAAGTAAAAAGCTGAGAAAAATGAATTCAAAGTTTTGATGATTTTGGGTGTGTATCTTGGAATGAAGGGGTTTTATTCCAATTTCCAGAGATTCTTTTACCGAGAAACGTGTAAATTTTGTCTGGCAACAGTTGGAATAATAAAGTTATAAGTTTAAATTAATCATTCTTCAGTGAATTGTGTGTTTTGAATGATCAGATGGAACTTGATTCTTTTCGTAACATCAAAATGACGATACTATTACATTACATTCAACCAAATCTACATAGATGGCTGATTGAAACTGACACGTGAAGATAGATATGGATTTTGAAGTATATATACATCTTCCAAAAATTTGTCATGCATGATCATAATACAACCAAATCTACATAGATGGCTGATTGAAACTGACACGTGAAGATAGATATGGATTTTGAAGTATATTTACATCTTCCAAAAATTTGTCATGCATGATCATAATAACAAAGGTGGAATGGGGAATGTTGTAAGTGCGCTTAGCCCAACCAATGACAGGTCATAAGTCCTGTAAACACCTTGATCATCCATGTTCAGTTTCCAGTTTGCGTCTTCGTCTCTATTGAGATACAATTAAAATACTATTACATGTTTTTTTTAATTGTACGTATAGATAAGGTTAGTAAGAACCCTTTTCATGAAAAAAAGTCAAATGAGAATTTTTTTTAGTTGGAACCCTCTTACTCTCAGGTGACGATATGTAGTATAATTTGTAGTTCAGATAGAATCTTATCATTTTGATCTATAATTTGTCGGATTACAAGGTACTCTTTTTCAAAAAATCCGGACTATAAGGGGGTCTTATGCAGTACTCTATAATCCGACAAATTCGATAGTCCGACACTGCCCTGCAAAACGTTTGTCGGATTACTGGGGTTCCACAGTATCTTGAAATCCATTTCAACCACGGGATATTAATAAAAAAATTATCATATAAAGAAATATGATTGATTAATTTCGATTATTAATCAATTTATCTCTCTGCATAATATTTATGACCGTGTTTTATATTAATACGGGAGACTTTACAGTGACGTCCTAAATATTTAGTTACTCTAGACGTTTGACCAAATTCCTTCCTTATCAGGCGCATATAGGTAGGTATATATTATTTAATGCACTTGTACTGATATCTGGCGTCACAAATACCGTCTGGTAATCCCGTGACTTAGAGGAGAAAAGTAAACAAAACGAACTTATTTTATGCCACCTAAAGAAGAGTTGACACAAAATCACAATGGATTTTAAAAATAATTGTATTTAACCGCCCTAGACATATATGAACGTACGTGATACGCACACTTTGACTGTACCTTTCAGCGATATCCCGTATCACGTACGCGCTTGAGAAAAAATAACGTACCTTAAATCTACAAACCGCAGGGATACTTGTGTGTGCCAACAACACTCGAATACAAGTCTTCACAAGTATGATAGTTTTACAAGGGGCGGGCGAAGTATACGATCGAGTCTTCAACGTTTCGTAATTTAAAAAAATATATAATTAAAAATGTAATTAAATTTAATTAATAAAAAAAAACTGATTATTTTTTGCATGTTTCTCGGAAAGTTACCTGAAGGTAGGGTGGTTAATTTGGCACATTCGCTAAGCGTAAGGGGTTGACTAAACATTAAAATTAAGTACAATAATATATTTGATTGTACTTTCTAACAAAATTAGGAACCTATTGGACTTGGACTTGGACATGGATCTTCTGGCTTACAGAGGTTCAGCTCATGTGACTATTCCTCTTACGTCTGATGGGAACATTGTTGGAAGGTGATTTGGTGGATTGTTAGTTTATGCGGGGGCATGATTTGTGTGGCCAGGAGTGTTCCTCTGAAGGAGAATCGATTTTGGGCGCTTGTGGCGGCTGAAGGTGTTTGGGTCGTAATTTGAGAGGTCTTAACCAGTTTTGCTTAGGGCAGTATTATTTGTTTGCGATTTAGTGTAAGATAATAAAATCGTTTCTCAAGAACATAAACAAGCGAGTAATCCTACCCCGCGCTTGTGTTTAAAACTCGTGATACATATTCCGATGTTTGTTATGTTAAGTCGAGCCTGCTAGAGTCAAGTTTTTAGCCATTATACCACATCAGTTATTCGCTCGGTTCACATTCACGATTCAGTCGCTTTTCAAAGTTCGGACCCGCACGGCGTGTCTTGCGTTTAATACAGCCGTTCCAAATTCTTTCGACAACACATGCGGCCAAGGTTAGCTCAATAACCTACAAGTTGTGTGGCATTAATCCATTCTGGATACAAAAATAATTACATTCAATAATCTCCGAAAAGCGGTAAGTTTAATAACAATTTAAATTAATACAAGCACGTCAAAATGCAAACATTCGCGTAAAAATGCCGGTTGCCCATTTTGTATTTACTTTTCTAGGCAAATCCTGTTTATCTGGGAGTGTTTGTGTGGTAAACAATATTTGTTGCCGCTTCAATCGTATGTTTAAAAGTAATATTTGATTCAAAAGAGTTATTTTTAAAACTGCTGCCAGATAACGCGATTTCAAATACAGTTTCAAACTGTTCATCAATGATAATTGTGAATACGAGTATGTAGAATGACAACAAACGCAATCTAATGAAAAAAGCATTATCAACAGCGACCGCTATCACAAACCAAATTAATAATAAAAGAACACAAAAATGACTACTATCATATATTCACCATTACTTTGTGTTGCGGAATCATAGTTGAACAATATTTTTTACTTTGTCAAACAATATTTTATTTAAAATAAAAGTTTCGGGACACAGAAACCCCTCATCAATGTAATTAAATATCGTGTATACAAAATAAATATTTTAACAAAATTTTCAAGAATGTTGTCAGTTTTGCAGATTTTAAGATGAATTTTTAATTAACTCCATAATTCTTAATATTCATGACATTTTTATTTAAATGTTTATTTTATATAGACAATAATAACACTGATGAAGGGCTTCTGTGTCTCGAAACATGTTTGTGTTAATAATTAAATTGTATTTTAAATTAAGTATTGTTTTTCAAAGTAAAAAAAAATTCGTAGGCTCTATTTTTTTTCAAAGTCAGTTATATTTTTATTATTTTTGTTACCATTTTAACGAATTTATTGACAGTTCATGAAGCCGATCACTATTAAAATAAACCTGTCAATGCACTAAAAAAAATTAATGCAATGTATTTCTATACCTGAGAGCTTTAAAGTCTTAAGTGATTTTTTGGTATTATTTTCACGATGTTATGATAACATCCAGTATACACTGAATACCGTAACGATGATGACATAAAATATTAACTTATTTTATTTTGGCTAAAATGCCACTTAAGACTTAATGGTTCTCGGGATTTATATACTACTACTACTACTTCTCGGCGCTAGATCACGGTGTGGGATTTGGCCTCCACAACAGTCCTCCACTGGCTCTTGTCTCTTGCCATCTCTCTCCATTATCCAACTCTCTACATTTTCTCACACTCTTTTTCCACGCAGTCCGCCCATCTATTCCTTGGCCTGGCTCTTGGTGTCTTTTCGCGCGGCGCCTATCTAGATATAATTGTTTGTGCTCTACCCTCTGACATTCTTTCTATATGGCCAATCCATCGTAGGCGTTAAGACTTACAGAATCTCTCCACTGTTTCCTGGTCAATCGGTACATCAAGTTCAAGATTTCTTTGGATTTACCATTCTCCAGCGTAGGTCCAATTTTTTTTTCGAAAATTTCCTCTCAAAAACGTCTTATATGCCGTAACTACCGGTCATATAATAGTTTTATAAATCAAAAGTTTGGTACACCACAGAGTGAAATTATAGTTAAAACCCCACTAAATCAACTTTCAACAATGTTCCCATCAGACATAAGAGGAATTAGCCAGAGAACTGAACCTCTGTAAGCCAGAAGATCCAAGTCAAAGTCTAAGTTGTTAAAATCTTTGATATGATATTTAAATTGTCTTTGATATGTTATTTTAGAATTATTCTTGTGAAAACGGTTGAGTTTTTCAATCAGTTTGTGATATCCAAACCAATTTTCAATCAGTATGTGTTTTTACTTATTAATTTTAATTATGCAACATCTCTAACCTTTGACTTATTACATTAATAGTATGTAAATTGAACTCATACGAATAAAATTTCAAGTATGAGATACATATGAATGTATATGTATTGTTTAACTGTTACTAGCAAGGTGTGATAAAAACATTGTTATTTAACGATCTTGTGAAATGATGTAATCTCCAAACCAAGTTTTAACCTTCAGTTGGTACCTTGACGTCTCCTGCAAACCCCACGCTATGAATTATTAATCTACAATGAGTCGACAAAAAAGCGACTAGAGGTTAAAAAACATTATTTTTTATGCGTGAACCGTTATTCTAGAAAAATATAAAGATAACATTATTTATTCGACACTAGTCTAAATCAATTTGTATACGTAAGTGGTCTAGGAAATATCTCGTTTTTCCATTGATCCGGGCAACGTCAACTCAAGATATTATATCAGTGACATCAGAATAAAACACAGTTACCACAAAATGTGGGAGTCTTCTGGTAATTCATATGACAACACATTCTTTAGAAGTCTTTGAGCTACGCTAAAATGTAAAATTAGATATTCTTTCAAATCATACATATCCCACATTGGAGCCAATATCTTGAGAAACCCCAATGATTTCTGGAGATATGTAGACTCCAAACGCGATGATGGTGGAGTTATTGATACAATGACGTGGCAAGGTCAAGACGGTCAAAATAGAGACGTTGTGATACACTTTAAATCTGTGCTCATTAATTCATCAAATGAGGCTATCCATGTTGATTCGCATAATACGACTCAAGGCGCTCAAGATATTTCCATAGATTTTTTCAGTGAATGTGACGTCTTCAAGACTATTAATCAACTTAAAAACACACATTCATTAGATCCGGATTTTATTCCAACCTTTATATTGAAAGATTGCAACCACATTTTCCAAAAACCGCTCTCAATTATATTCAATCACTCGCCACAAACGGGTATCTTTCTGGAACTCTGGAAGATTTCTAAAATCTCTCCAGTTTTCAAAAGGGCACTAAATCATGTGTGGAAAAATATCCATCAGTACCAATTTTATCTACACCTGCAAAGGTATTTGAGGCGTTATAATATCATTTTATTAACCCATAAAATAGAACTGCATAGATTCAGTCATTTAATGAACAGCATGGATTCAGATTTGCGTTTGATAAGGTAGACCACCAACTTTTGCTTCGAAAGCTTCAAAGGATTGGCACTAGTGACAATCTGCTCAAGCTTTTTTAGCTATATAACATCTCGAATATGATATATGTCATATATGGACTTTATTAGTCTTCAGGGGTGCCACAAGGGTCCAATTTAAGAGCATTACTTTTCACTATATATTTTTTTTGTTGATGAATTTCATTTTTAACAATGTTAAAAAAAATAATTACAAATAACACATTCAATAATATTAAACCAATAATCGTAGGTCCTCACCAAAAAGAAGTACTTCTGTGCCTGGTGAGGGATATTCATTAATGATATTTCTAACGAAAAAAAACTTTCAAATTTTCTATTCTTTCTCTGTGAAAAATTCTGTGAAATACAGACTCCTTTCGCGTTGCTTTGTCATACAAGCAAGCATCGAAAACATTATACTTTCGCTATCTTATGGATGGGGTACAGCTTGAAAGAGCTTCTACATCTAGAGATTTTGGTGTTCTGTTCGATGCTCAATTATCGTTCATTATATTGCTTGGGTTTGTTTTTAGGAATGCCAAGATATTTTTGAACATTCAGGTACTTCGAGTATTGTATAATTCCCTGGTAAGAAGTCGTCTGGAATATAATTCCATTATTTGGTCACCGCATGAGATCCGATAATCTCTGATGGTGGAGCGAGTGCAGAAACATTTTTTGAGCTTTCTTTACCTCAGGGAGTGCAGTTATTACCCATTGATCTTTCCGACTGAATTCTTGCTAGGTATGCTAAGCTATCAATCATTGGAGAGAAAAAGGAATATCCACTTAGGAATTCACTTCTTTAAGCTGATTGGCGGCCGTATACATAACTCGGATGTCCTGAGTGATGTAGGCATATTTATCCCTGATAATTAGCTTCGTCAATGACACCAGAAATTGTTTTATTTGCCACCCTGCAGAACCAACCTGTCAAAGGTGTTGCCTGTGGGTAGATCAATCTCATTGCTTTATCGGATCGCCTCAGAGGTCTACATATTAAGTGATAGTGTGAGTGGCCTCAGGGATTCAATATCAGTGTAATGATTCTCTCTAATTCTTACTTTTTTAGGTTTTATTTTTATTTTTATGTTTCTCTTATATTATATTCCTATTATGTAATTGTAAACGATCTGGGATTATATGTCTGTAATGTTTGTGATTTTTATTCAAATAAATTAATCGAAATGAAATAAAATGTGGATTCGACACTAGACAACACGAGTCATACCTCAAATAACTGTTTTCATTGAGAACTAAATTCTATTTTATAGAAATCCCCCTGTGTCATGTTATATAATACATTACACTTAAAACCACAACTATTTAAGCTACTTATGCATGCGTAGATATTATAATATTAGAAAACGTTTTAAAATATTTGTGTAAATTATTTAAAACAAGTTGCAATCCGTGAACATTTTACCGTTTATTATAATTCTGATTTTCTACCCTTTAATGACTTAGTTCACTGTAAAATCGTAATCAGTCATAAGTTTTAAATATTATATTAATACATTTTTAATTAGTTTTTACACCACTTTGATTTTTAACAACCAACCGTTTTCGCTGCCGCCCGGAGCTTAGTCAAGGTTATAAAAGACACTTTTAGTGTCTTTTCGATACCGGTTGGTTGTACCTATGCTTGAAAACATGTTATTCTCATAAAATAAAATGAAAATTTTAGATTATATAAAATATTATTATAATAATATAGGTTTTCAATCCTGTTAATCATGAATTCCGATGCCTAGCCATAATTATTCAAAAATTAAAATAAACTTGTTAGGATTTTTTTTAAAACCAATAAATATATATTGTATCCATTTAAATGATACTATAATACAATAATTAATATCTTACTTTGTTTTATGGTGGCTTTGATAGCAAATACATCGACTTCTAATATTCAATATCATAAGAATTTTAAATAATTTTAAGGATACATAATATTTAAAATATTCATATACTAATGTAAATTTGTGTCTCAGTTTAATATTTTAAAACATGTTTGGTATTGATATTATTACTTTTTTAATGTCGATGTATTTAAATGCTTAATTCGAAACTCAAAACCATTAAAATATTTCGGAGAGACGAAATCAGTCGTAAACATAAATATAGACAAAAAGAATTTTTTGCTTAAACAAATTTCTTATAATTATCGATTTGATTCCACGAAAAACCTAAACAATCAATTCAACGGTTACGTTTATAATATATAATATAAAAATAGATAACGTTTTATTGGTTCAGTTGGCAATAGTAAAAAAACAATTCAAACGTTTGAAGTATTTTTGTCTGCGGTATAATCCCACCTCGAGCAAGTGTTCCTAGTCCTGAGAAAATCTGCTTATGTAAAGCATCTCCAGATATTATTGACATTTAATGGAAGCTCAATGCGCTTAGTTTGTCTGAGTGAATAGAATCAATAGTGAGTGGTGAGATAACTTGAAGTGAAAAAAAGTGAAAAAAAACTGCAGAAAAATGTTCATCGCCTAAAACAGGTTCTTTGTGTGTTGTTTTATTATTGTTGAGAGTTGTTTGTTTGCTGTCATTCGCTTCTCAATAGAATTGTCAAGAAAAATATAACGAAAATATAGAAACAAAATTGTTTTGATTTGTTGCGTTTCGTTGTCATTATTCATTTCTACTATGTACGATTTCTTCTAGATACATTTTGTGCCTCTCACAAGATTAAATGCTAAAACTAAAAAAAAATGAGCTCCACTGTATATTAAATTTAAATTGTATGCAATGTTTTATATGTTAACTTATCTTAAAAAACAAACAAAAACTTGAAACCCAATTTAATAGAAGGTAACATGAATTAAAACCATAGTTATTTGACAAGACTTGAAAATATTACCTTTATTTATAAAAGTGACAATAATTAAGATAAAATATTGTTATTACTCCAGTAAACACAAATTGCACGTCATTAAACAAAATAACTGATTCATTAGACGATCTCATTAAAACAGTAAGATAGATCAATAAGGCAAAGTGATGTCCATAATTAATGTAAACGGTTTTTCATTAAGAGCGCTCGAACTTTGAAATGAAATAAAACAATCTATCTAAGTGATATTGCCACCATTTTTTTATCTTGCGTTTTTTTGACGCACAAGCTACATCGACAACCGATCCGTTTGTCTCAAATTTATGCATTAAACGACGTATTGTGGACTCTGCAGGACGGCTATGAATGCCATAAATTGGCGAACAGAGCACTGATTTTAATAATAAATTTTAACAATAATTTGAAGCATTTAACGTTTTGCGGTAAAATTTTTAGTATTCATGTCAAATTTGACAGCTATTGCTTTACCAAAATGGCCGCTATACGCTGTCAAAGTTCGAGCGTCCCTATTGAAAAACACTTTGACCACCAGGATACACCACCTGCAGCGGTGCAACGGCACAAAATTATATTTTTTACATATGTCATTAAATATCCTTTAAAATAAAAAATAAATTATAGCAATATCACTTAAAAAGGTTATTTTATTTTATTTCATAGTTCAAGCGCTTTTAATGAAAAATTCTTTATTAGGATTATCATATACAATATACGAGATTTCTATGATTTGCACCACTCGGAATAACTTCACGCTCCTTATGCTTCTATCTTCTTCCTTGTTGTAGACCTATGTAGTCTGTTCTCCAGAGTGTTGCTCCTCCTGTGAGGTAGATTCCAGGCTGTCCTTCCATCTTTTAGGGGGTCTTCCACGAGGACGAGTCCCATGAGGCTGATTATACAATGCAATATAGGGGAGTCTGGTGGTGTCCATTCTTTGAACATGACCGTACCAGTCTCTTATTCTGGTATTCATCTGGTGATATTCAGTAATTTACGTTGTACAGCCAAGACGTTTTGCTTCTGTAATCTTGCTTATTAACACGAGATGGAAGATCTCATATCTGTCTCCACACAAGATGTGATCCAGATAAAATAACGGACCTTAATACATTTTAACATTTCGCTGCTTCAATGTATTATATAATACGTCTGTGCTGTAATAAATATTATATTTTTAATGGCCAAGTTCGAAGTATCGTAAATGGTTGCATCATTCAATTATTGTGCTTGTACGCAACATGTGGTAATGTAAAAATTTCAGTTGTTCACACACTTAAAACAGAAGCCTATTTTGACATTCTACGCCTCAAAAATGATAGAACGGAGAAAAATGTTTTGAATTACTAATTGTTAGCGAATTGGACTTGGACTTGGATCTTCTGGCTTACAGAGGTTCAGCTCATGTGGCTATTCCTCTTACGTCTGATGGGAACATTGTTGAAAGGTGATTTGGTGGGTTGTTTGTTTATTCGGGGGCATGATTTGTGTGGCCCGGAGTGTTCCTCTGAAGGAGAATCGATTTTGGGCGCTTGTGGCGGCTGGAAGTGTTTGGGTCGTAATTAGAGAGGTCTTTTATTGTGGGGTTGGGATGTGAAGGGAGTCCTTTGTAAAAACGTTCGGCAAGTTTCAGAATGAATTCATCTATCATCGGGATTCCCGATTCTAGGTGCAGTTGTGTAATCCTGGTCCATGAAGGCGCACCAAGCGATAAACGGATAGCCTTATTTTGCAGGATTTGGAGTTTTTGTATGTGACTCGAAGCTGCATAGCCCCAGATTGGGGCTGCATAAGTGAAGATCGGCCTTATAACCGTTTTGTATATCAGGAGTTTATTGTCGATGCTTAGTTTACTGTTTCTAGCTAACATTGGGTGTTAGCGAATTAAACGGCGTAAGTCAGATCTTTAAAAAAATACTTCGCTTCTTTCTAACCAATTCTAGAACAATAAATTTGCGTGTAAAGTAAAATGATTTTTTTAAAATTAATTAACTTATTTTTTGTAAAGTAATTCTTTTATAAATGAAACCAATTCACTCAAAAACAATCGCACTATTTTCGGAGTCGAATCCAAATCCATTATAACTTTATTACACTAATTTTCTGCACAACAATCAACTTTGAAAATATTGTTTAGATTCGATACCCGAATAACTTTAGCAGCACTGTTTACATTCTGTATGTATCTCGCCAATATATGTATTATTTCTTTTTAATTTAATTGACGACCTTCGTGGTAGAGTGGCAAAAGCTATGACTATCACACCGAAGGTCCCGGATTCGATTCCCGGTGATGGGAGTATGATGGTCACACTGCCTTGGGTCTGGTGTAGAATTCACGTGACAATAAAATGGCGATAGTTTGGCTACCTATCACGTGTCATGTGAATCAATATAATATTATATTTAAAAAACGAAGTGTTTACAATAATTGGTTACAAAACGACCTGTTGTATACATATTTTGTGTATATTTTATATATACTACGTTTCCCCAAGGGGTACTTACTTAATCAATTTGTACTTTATAAGACTTCTGCTCAATGTATTATTCAACGTGAAATGCCAAAATCAATATCGGACTATGACCGCATTAGTACTAACTGCAAGGACATACATTGGTATTGATAAATATAATAGAATGCACAGCTAACAGGATACATCGTTCGTTTGTGGGGAAAATGACGGAAAAAAATGTTACTGCTATTTAAATTGTAGTATTAATATATGTATTATTTAAATGCATAATAAAAATATCCGTAGTTTGTCCTACATATTAAAATGTGGAAGCTCGTGTCTAATAGCGTTTCTATTTCATTGTCGCCGAGTTATTTCTATTTCACTCATTTTATGTACTTGGACTTAGATCTTTTGTCATATAAAGATTCAGCTCCAATGGCTATTCCTCATACGTCTGTTGAAAATATGATTTGGCGGTTGGTTTATGCTAATGGTCACTGTAATCCTGTTTAAACAAAACATATAAATAATTAATTTAAAAAAATCGTCATTTTGGAATTCCACAGTGTTAACGCCTTTAGTTTATCTCAAATTTATTATTATTATATATTCTGTATAATTTATTGAACAATGGGGTATATTGTGTACATACAGGTATGGTGTATATTGTTTATTAAACAGTGGTGTAATACTCCAAATAAAATAATAAATATGAATAAAAACATCTGTTTTTTAGAAGTTTTATTATATTTTTATTATATTTCGGGAGATGCCTACTGGTGGCGATGAGGTTCGCTACCCATCACACCGCGCCTCCCGCGGGGCGAAAAGAGAAGGATGGAGTGCCGCATCGGTTAAAGTGTGACAGTCCATTCTTTCTGCCTACCCTTTCGGGGAGACGGCGTGATGGTTAGTTAGTTAGTTAGTTAGTTAGTTAGTTTATTATATTAAATTTTAAAGGAATGATTCGAATGTTTCGGCTTTCTAAGGCATGATCAAATGTATCACTTTTCTAAGGCATTAACAAATGTATCGCCTTTTAGTTTTAGTTGTTAGTTCCAAGTAAGACATTTCAGTAAACTCAGGTTTATCCCGTCATTAGACGACCTTCGTGGCCGAGTGGTAAGTGCATTGAATGCCACCCGAAGGTTCCGGGTTCGATTCGAGGGCAGTGTGATTGTCACACTGTCTTTGGTCTGGTGTAGAATTCACGTGACAATAAAATGGCGATAGATTAGCTACCTATCATATGTCACGAGAATCAATATTTTCATTCCCATTGAATATAATAAAACTTCTTGAAAGCATGTTTTTTATTCGTATTAATTTCGGTATTTTTTATGAAGAAATATAGTAAATCCACGTTATATCGTCGACCTTCGTGGCAGAGTGGTAAGAGCTCTGACATCCATAGGTCACGTGTTCGATTCCCGGCGAGGGCAGTGTGATTGTCACACTGTCTTTGCTCTGGTGTAGAATTCACGAGACAATAAAATGGCGATAGATTGGCTACCTATCTCATGAGAATCATGAAATCATCAAAGAGTCATGAAATCAATAAATTGTGAGAGAAATTGGGTTCAAAAGAATGTGTACAAAAAAAAATATCCGCAAGTAGGTCAAATAAATTATTATTTATTTAAAATCGATAAGTACCTACATAGTATGGCGGAAATAAGAATATAGGAAATGTTTCTTATATATAACCTAAGACGATCGCGTGCATGGATATGGACGCGATGCAATACATGGAAATCCGTTATCAAGCGATTTTTTCTATTTCTTGGCGTTCTTTTGTTTTTTCATTCTTGCGTTCACACATACAATTATACTCGTACCATTTATATTTTTCTCATAATTGTGCCTGTGATATTTGCAATCCATCTGTTACATAAAGTAGAACTATAACCTTCACTTCAAGTTAACTTTATAAAATCACAAATAGTGTTTTTAATTTATTTGATACTTTAAAACACTTCAAGGTATCTACGATTATAAATTCGGATAGAATAGTTAATGAAATCGTATAGATAGAATTTTTTTTTAATTATAATAGTTATTCAATTAACCTTATTAAACGTTTTATTTTTCGAAAGACTGTTTTATACGTATCACAATTTATTTATTATTTTATGAGATTATCGCGACAGCTGTTTCGCCAACCTAACCAACAACAACTCTCGTTTAGTTGTGAAGTTGTCTGTAACACCTGATGATGCCAACATAGGCTGGAGAAACTGCTGTCCCGACATTCTTTATAAAAAAATATTTAATAAATTGTGATACTTAATGTTAAAGCATCAGTGTTTCGGAAAACAATGGATTTTTAAATTAATTTTTATACCATCTTATAAATATAACACTTCAAAAGATTTCAAAATAAACAAAACAAACAAACAAACCATCACGCCGTTTCTCCGCAGGGGTAGGCAGAGAGAATGGACCGCCACACTACTCTATCCTGGCAAACCTCTCTAGATTCCTCCACATTCATACAACGAGTCATACACGCACGTCGATTCCTCCGACTTCTAACATGACCAACCTTTAAAATTTGATTAATTTGGTCATGCCATGTTTTCCTCGGTCTGCCTCGACTTCGTACCCCATTTACATCATTAACGTATACTTTCTTAACCATTCTTTCTCCATCCATGCGCTCCATATGTCCGAACCAACGCAGCGATCCTTTCATAATTTTGTTCACAATACCTTCTTCCGCTCTACATTCCTTTCTTATATCAGCATTTGAGATTCTGTCGTATATCGTTCTACCACACATACGTCTTAGGGACCTCATCTCTACCGCATTTATTCTACTCTCATCCTTCTTCTGCCAGCTCCATGCTTCGCTTCCATACATTAGGGTTGGGACCAGAACTCCATTGTGAACGGCCGTTTTCGCTTTCATTGATAAATTCGTGTTTCCAATAACTTTTCAAATAAATGAAAGATTTCAAAGAGTAGTGAAACTCTACTTTTATAGGCTTATGACATTTAAACTATGGATTTTCTTAATTATGTTTTTTATGAATTAAAAATATGGAAAATTTAATGAAAAAGGTTAAATAACTACTAATAAGATTTTTTATATTTTTTTCATGTTATTCGCAATTCAGTTTCAGTGTGCATTATAATTTATACACCGTCATTAAAAATTGCGCAAATATTTGCATTATATAAATTATCTTCTTGGAATTGACATTTTGACTCTTATGATAATACGAATCTCAATATACTCGTATCAAAAGGTCTTTCGTAAATTATTAAGACGATTAAAATATAAAGTCCAATTTTCATTTTATACAACAACAACAACACCGGTAGGCAGAGATAATGGAACGTCACACTACTCTATCCTGACACACCTCTCTAGCTTCCTCCACATTCATAGAACGAGTCATTCCGACTTCCGACTTCATACATGACCAAACTTTAAACTTTGATTACTTTAATTTGGTCATTTCATGTTTTCCTCGGTCTACCTCGACTCCGTACTCCATTTACATATTTACGTATACCTACTTTCTTAACCATTCTTTCTCCATCCATAAGCTCTATATGTCAGAACTAACACAGGGATCCTTTCATAATATTATTTATAATACCTTCTTCCGTTCTACATTCCTTTCTTATATCAGCATTTGAAATTATGTCGTACATCGTTCTAACACACATACGTCTAAGGGACCTCATCTCTCCCGCATTTATTCTGCTCGCATCCTTCTTCTACCAGTTCCATGCTTCGCTTCCATACAGAAGGGTTGGGACCAGAACTCCATTGTGAACGGCCATTTTCGCTGTCATTGATAAATTCTTGTTTCCAATAACTATTTTTAAATCTCCATTCACTTTGTTACCCGCGCCAACCTTTCTTTCGACTTCTCTCTCTCTGGTTTCAATCCTGGGATTGGTTTGCAGCAATTTCCTATATTATTATCTTCCATTCTTCCCTGTCTTGTGCGGCTCTTTTGAAATCTGACACCAGAAAAGAAGAAAAGAATAATTACTTTTAGAATAGAGGGCTCCCTCCACTTACCCGAAGCTGTTATAGGGCCCAGCGGCGCCTTTCGTCAGCTTCACTCGTGCACTCCCTAGGCCCGTCCCTCGTCCATGCGGGACTTACGTTAAAAAAAATGATAATAATATATGTATATTTACAACCAAGGGGGACCCAGACCACATTTAAGCTACGCTACTCTCCCTCGATGTCCCGCCGTACACACATAGCAATACAACAGCAAAAGAAAATACAAAATTGATACATAAATAACATGTTAGAGAAAGAATAAAAAAGAAATAATGCACAGCAGGAGGCACAGGAGGAAGGGAGGTGACAAAATGCAGGATGGGAGAAATAAGGAAATTTATTTAATATGTGGAATAAGGAAGGTAACATAGGTAGCCTCCCGACACTCCTTTTTTTGTCCAAGTCGTCCATTGGACTCCAATTCTGGATGTCCATCGGATACCGTCCTGTATGGCTATATATCCAGCCCATCGTCACTTCAAATCAGCTGTACGATCCACGATATCGGCAATTTTGGTTCTGCGTCTAATTCATTCATTTCTTATTTTATCTCGAAGACTCACGTCGACCATTTGCCTCTCCATGGATCGTTGTATGCATTTTAATTTGTAGACATTTTGCAATTAAAGTAGTTGTCTCTAGCCTGTATATCAGTATTGGCAATATACCGTACATGCATCGAACATATTTCTGTAATATTTAAACAAAAAGAAACCTTAAGAATTAATTGTATCTCAATAGAGACGAAGATGTTAATTATTTGGAAACAGAATATGGTGGTCGAGGCGTTTACAGGACTTATGACCTGTCATTGGTTGGGTTAAGCGATCGCTTGATGTAATACAATATTCCCCATTCCTCCTTTCTTACGAACACCACGCCTGACAATTGTTTTTGGTAGTTGTGTAGGTATATGCTACCATGTTGAGAAACATTTCACCTATTTTAGTTCAATCTACACTAACGCCATCTATTGAGAATCAAAGTAAGCATTCAGCAGAATCTATTATTTGTCTACAAGTATTTATATACATTCAAAAAAACAAAAAGAAACCTGATTGTTTTCAAAAACATGTTATATTTTTCAAAAGGCATCACAGCCCGGTCCTACTTCTCTATGTAGTTCGGCTGTTTGGTTCAGAATAATGGATATCTATGTTAAATTATATAGACAGTCATTGAAGATAAATTATATAATAATAACATATATTTAATGTAATTATAATAATATTTATTAATAAGTATGCGTCCGTAATGCCCGAGCTTCAAATTAACTTGTAACAAACAAAAATAGTGCGAAGTCATTTTGAACAAAACATGCTTGTTTCCGTGCCTTCATTTTCAAGGTTTGGTGATGAATGTATTAAGCTATAATGATACCTTCACAATAGCCGTGATTAGTCTGATGTTGCATGAGCGACCGGAATCCACAGTACAACTTCCTACCCATCAATCTAACTACTTTATGAAAAAACTAATTCGTTTATAATCATCTCATCGTAAATAGCATCTCAATAGATAATATGTTTTCATCTAAATGTAATCCTAAAAACAAAATATTTTTATGATTTACAAACATACTTAAATTCCTATTCTTCTTCTTCTTCCTTGTTGTAGACCTATGTGGTCTGTTCTCCAGAGTGTTGCTCCTCCTGTGAGGTAGATTCCCAGCTGTCCTTCCATATTTTAGGAGGTGTCGGGGTTAAATGCTTAACCCAGATAAACATATTTCATGATGAAATATATGACACGAATAACCGAAAAACGCCGACTCAGGACCTACTTATCAAATCTGATGATTCGAGGGCCCAGATTTATTCAGTTTGGTCACTAGGTCACTAGAGCAGGGCATCTGTACAAAGGCAAGCAAAGCATATAAAAACGGTACTTCCGACCACCCAATACAGCAGTCAGTATTGCGACTTCTAATCGACACGAGTCTACGCTACCAAGTCTACGTACGAGAAACCTCCGACCTTCCTACCGAGCTACACAACTGTCTACACTGCTACGCCACGAAACCTTCGACGAATCTTCGCTCCAGCCGACCGACGCCACTGCCCAGCGAGCCATCATCCTCTACTGTTCACCCCCGGACTCCGCCCCGCTGCTATCGACATCCAGCCACGCTCCATCACGAGTACAAAATACTATTTACGTATGATTACTTGTGATCTGTAATAAACGCTGAAACCTCCACCGTCTTTCAACTCTCACCACATCACCCAAAGAGGTCTTCCACGAGGAGGAGTCCCATGAAGCTGATATAGGGGAGTCTGGTGGAGAAGTATTTTTGTTTTATAATTAACTTCAAAACAATCTTAAAACATACTTATCTTAATACATAAATAACTTGGGCAGACAAAATACTTTAAAAAATATGCAATTCGTGTCTTGAAGTCAGAGTTTTCATTTGAATAAATTGAACGCCAACAAAAGGAATAAAATCTCGTAATATCCGTATAGTATAAAATATGGCCATATGAGGATTTGTAGAAATTGACGTGCGTGCATGACATGATGTATGAATTTTGAAGAAGCGAGAGAAGTATATCATGAAAGGAAGGTATTGTGGTCCGTTATTTCTGGCTACCCCTTCGGAGAGACGGTGTGTTGGTTTGTTAGTTTGTTTAAAATATGTTGATGCATAAAATATCATTTATTTTCTGATATTATAACAGACATAGCTTACAGGTATGAATATTTACATATGAATAGATGTCTAACCTGTTTCTCCAAAAAATTTTAATGCCAATTTGAATGCGAATTTATTAAATGCCAACAAAAGTAATAAAATTCACTCCAACCCATAAAAATGTTGTAAAAATATTTAGATATATAAAATATCATTTATATGCTGAAGCTATAACAGACATAGCATTGCATGTATAAATTAATAATTTCATACGAAGATAAGTCCAACCCGTTTCGTCTAAAATATAGAAAATTTGATATATTATAATAAAGTTTTTACGTTCGTATGAAGCTTAATTTGTGTTGTGGGCATTTGTAAAAATAATTTTAAAAAAAAACACACTTATCTACTTGTTGTTTCACAAATTTATTTTTGTTTTATCAAACCAAGTGGTTTTGCTTCCCTGTGATTTTCTAACAAGGATGGCACTTCCTTTTAATACTAGTATAATAAGAGTTTTACATCATCAAAAGTGAAAATAAAAAACATTTTATCTTATAAAAAATCATAATTATGGAATTTTACAGTGTTAACGCCTTAAGATTATGAAAGATTACTTTTTTGTGTGTATTACAGATATCTCGTGATTAATGCCTGGCAGTAAATATGCATTTATATGTCAACGTCCTTTAAAAACCGAGACAACAAAGTCAACAATTGTCAAATCACCATTCAATAATACCACCAAAGGTCAAGTGGCAGATATCGTATCGAAATTTGCCTGAAACATAACTCACTCGACACCTTTCTTGATAAAGAGTACCAACATTTCAACTGGGTACATATCAATTTAAACAGACGTAATAGGCATGGTCTTACATAATCGATAAAAAATCGAAACCGAGAAAATACTGTTTTTCTCTAAAATTCATTGTCATTGGTTGATAAATTTTTCAATTCCCTGCAGCTTCCAAGAAGCGGGTTTCTTATAACCCATTTCTTTAGACAATCAGGGGATAACTTAAAAATTCAGCCATGTTGGAGGGTGTGGGTCTTTTTGTTCCCGACAGATAGGTCCGACAGCGCAAGCATAGATTGTTCTATCTGTCGGCTGCAAAAAACAATTTGCCTCTGTTATGTCAGTAATGTCGGTGGGAAGACCAATCAGTCTGCTGAACATGATTACCTAGAAAATCGACGTCTTTTGTATTAGTGAAAGTACGTCCAGAAGACAAATACACTCTTCCCTTTAGAGAGTATCTTGTCTTCCTAAAGTCGAACTATCTATCATGCGTTACTGGTATTATATATAATATTATATTTTACCTGTTCTCAATAGATGTCTTTATTTAGTCAGGCTATATTTTCCTCGGTCTAGACTTCTTTCCATTGACGTTGTTTGTGCACATTTTTTTAAAAATTCTTCACTTTTCCTTTTATGCAATCTTTCTTTGGATTCATTCCACTTTCAACATTATTTTTATTTACTTTCATTAATGGACACGTGGCTTCGTCAGCTTGTCTCCATCCACTGCTGGACGTAAGCCTTTCCATCCCCACTCTCCAGGCCCCTCCTGCCGCATAATATCATCGCTGCACCTGGTAGGCTGTCTCCCGACACTTCTTCGGTCCAACCTTGGCCTCCATTCAGTAACTCTCTGGCTCTATCTTCCATCATCCCGTCGGCACACATATCCAGCCTATTGCCACTTCATCCTCGCAATGCGTATTCCTATATCGGTGACCCTGGTGCGTCTTCTAATCTCCACGTTGGATATATGGTAACTAAGCGAGATACCCAACATGGATCTTTCCATGGCCCGTTTTGCAACTTAAATTTTTTTTTGACATGTGTAGGTTCCAGTTTATAAATATACTCGTCACTGATTATACGAGAATTGTTACCCTGTTTCATTATCACATGATGGAAATAATTTAATTTAAACTTTTTTTAATCGAATATTTGAAATATGTACGAGGTCTGTTCAAAAAGTATCGCGAATTTTGAATTTCCGCTGGCTACGTATATTTGATTTTTGATTTTTTTGTAGCGTTATGTTGGTACTCATGTCCCTTACTAATAATTTTTGACAGCTGTTTTGCTTGGATGTGTTTTGGCTCATCTTCGATTTTTGCCTATTCCAAAAAATGGATCAAAGAATCTGTATCAAATTTTGTGTGAAAAACAAAATAAAGTGCGCGGACGCATTTCGAATGTTGACTGTGGCATATGGTGAAGCTACCTTGGACCAAAGCAACGTTTATCGGTGGTACAAAATGTTCTCAGAGGGCCGAGAAGATATGAACGACGAAGAGCGTGCCGGACGCCCGAGCACGTCAACAACAGACGAAAACATTGATAAAGTGAAGAAAATAGTATTAGCCAATCGTCGAATCACCGTTAGAGAAGTTGCTGAGGACCTAAACATATCGATTGGCTCGTGCCATTCGATTTTAACCAATGATTTGGGCATGAGTCGGGTCGCCGCGAAATTCGTGCCAAAATTGCTCAATTTCGACCAAAAACAGCATCGCGTTAACATTGCTCAGGAGATGTTGGACTCGGTCCGTGACGACCCAAATGTGCTCCAGAGGGTCATAACTGGTGACGAATCATGGGTTTATGGTTATGACGTGGAAACCAAAGCTCAATCATCCCAATGGAAGCTGCCGCATGAGCCAAGACCAAAAAAAGCGCGCCAAGTTCGGTCGAACGTGAAGGTTTTGCTCACAGTTTTCTTCGATTGCAGGGGCGTGGTGCATCATGAGTTCTTGCCACAGGGTAGTACGGTCAATAAGGAATATTACCTGCAAGTTATGCGCAATTTGCGCGAAGCAATCCGCCAGAAACGCCCGGATTTGTGGAAGAACAAAAACTGGCTTTTGCACCATGATAACGCCCCTGCTCACACATCGTTGCTTGTGCGCGAATATTTGGCCAAAAACAACACAGTAATGGTGCCGCAGCCACCGTATTCCCCAGACCTGGCCCCCTGTGACTTTTTCCTGTTTCCAAAACTGAAGAGGCCCATGAAAGGACGACGCTACGCCACGATTGAGGAGATAAAGACGGCATCGAAGGAGGAGCTGAACAAGATCACAAAAAATGATTTTTTTAAGTGCTTCGAGGATTGGAAAAAACGTTGGCATAAATGTATTATATCCGAGGGGAATTACTTTGAAGGGGACAAAATAGATATTCATGAATAAATAAATACTTTTTGAAAAAATATCAAATTCGCGATACTTTTTGAACAGACCTCGTATCTACCCATCTTTAATAACTACTTATCGCACGCAAAAATAATAAGTGCTCACATCCACAATATTTATAGATGTAGCGATTACCCAATGAGTCAGTGTATTTACTGCCAATCATCTTCTTGGAACAAAAGAGGCAGGTTAACTTTTATTTGGACCCGAGTCACTGTTTGTTCTCGTTTATTAAGAAGATAACAACTGCTTATCTATTTATTATTATTCTTCATCTTGTGCCGTATCAGGTTTCCCCGACGTTGGCCATCACTTCTGCAAAGGCTTCTCTGTCTTACGCTGCCGGAATAACTCCTCCACGCTCTTAATTCCAGTCCAGTATTTAATGTTACCCCGCCAAGACTACAATGTTACTCGTCCTCTAGTGTTGTTAATTATCATAATTTATTTTAATTTTATATTTCATAATCTATTAGAATTTTATAATGGTAACAAATGAGTGCATTGACCATGAAATGTATATTCCAATTTCGCGTTCACTGACGGAAGACTTTTATGTATTGGGTTCAAACAGGTCGTTGGTACTGTCTGCATTTTTAGCTATTATATTGATATTCTCATAACATATGATGGGTAGCTAATCTATCACCATTTTATTTTCACGTGAATTCTTCACCAGACCAAAGACAGTGTGACAATCACACTGCCATCGCCGGGAATCGAACCCGGGACCTTCGGTGTAAGTAATAGCTCTTGCCACTCTGCCACGAAGGTAGTCATTTTAATAGATGTTCGAAGATATTTGAACTTTTTTTAAACATTATATTTTCACAATTTTTTTTTTTTACTTTACACAAACATGTTTCGGACCGCAGACGTCCTTCCTCAGTATAAACAAAATTAAGTGTTGTGAAAATAAATGTTTTTGTTTTTAGTTATTCAAATGTGAATCCTCAATACAAAGTGGTGGCGAATATGGAAGAAATGTTTGAAGATAGTTTGTCGACGAACTGCCAATGAATTACAAATGAAATAATTGTTTGTAGATTATGGTTTATGTAATTTGGTATCAATGATTGGAAATTAATTATCATTAAATTTTCGAAAACGCGCATTTGTTGGTAACATGAAACATACTTTTATGATTTTAATTCACTTACACTAGTTAGAATTGTAATTATTATAATATAATTTGACGTTCTCATATCGAAAATCGAAGTTTTATTACATTTTTTTCTCTTGAAGCGGTAATCGTTATAACTTTAGTCTTAGATAATCCATTGTTTTGGCAGAAACACTGTGATACTTCAACTTAATGAATTGTTTAAATTTTAAACACTATTTTTATAAATACACAACACATTTTTTAATGAGATTATCGTAGTTGTAGCTGAGTGTCGTAGCTTTCGCGACAATCATAAAAATAAATTGTTATACGTATAATTACAGTGTTTCAATTTTAAACATTACATTATTTCAGTCTTGATAAATTTCGCAAACAGTTTTCTTGTGTAAATGAAGACAGTTTGTTTTGTAAGTGTATAAAGTGATAATTATTTAATGAGTATAAACAAATATCAATTTGCGCGAACTCACTTCTGGCCGGGGAAACACGATTAGATAACCGAGAGTTGTGAATGATAAACGATAACTGTAATATAATATGAGCTCCTATTGCTCCCAGGGCGAGAACGCAGTACCGGAACACCTCCGCAAGAGTCAGCATGTTCCAACCAGTCGTGCACTCCGCGAGATCTCTCGGGCGGTCCATCTGCGTGAGGAGGCTGCCGCAGCATTGCCGCAATGGGGTCCAGGTGGTCGCCCTCGCCAGGAAGCACCGCCCCGGCTCCGCTCCAAGACGGTACTTCCACCACGCCACGGAGAAGAACGTGGTAGCCTCGTTCTATGAAGACGTGACCGTTCCCAATTGCTTAATCTCGGAGTTCGTGTGGCAGGGCATGGATCGATGGGCGGATAAAACGGCAGTAGTAAGTAGCCTCTATTTTTATTTACTTTATAAACATACAATAGGTAGTGGACAATCCATTATGAGACAAAAAGGATAATTTACATATACAATAATTACGTACTAGTTTTTGAGTGCCTAATTACAGTTACGAGTATTTAAAAGAACGGTGGATACGTGGAATATAAATTAAATAAACACAAAGTCCGGATCGTCCAGCTGACAACATGTGCACCATCTAAAATAACATTATGTGTTATATTATTTTTATTTTGTTATTTTATTTTGTATTCTTTGTTTTAGATTTATTTTGTGAACGTTGGACGATCGAAGTGTGCGCGGGAGATGCCTATTGGTGACGATGAGGTTCGCAACCCATCACACCGCGTCTCCCGCGGGGGCGAAAAGAGAAGGATGGAGTGCCGCATCGGTTAAAGTGTGGCAGTCCATTCTTTCTGCATCCGTTAGTTAGTTAGTTACGTACTAGTTGCAACCCGTGAAATATTCACTGAAGTAAACCAAATTCTACATTCAGTTTTATGGTTTCTTTGCTTGTTAAAAATCATACCGCAATAATCAGAACAAAATTCGGAATAATTCAAATGCGCATCGTGTGTATTTCGAATTACTTTCACAGAGAATCGAAGTATTCCTCTCTCGCTCTCTTGTATTCAAAATATTCTCGTACTCTTTCTTTGATGACATCCGATTTTTTGCCTATTTATATTAGGATATAATAATATTATAATTATATTACAATATATTATACAATATTCATAAAACATTAATAAAATACCAGAAAAACAGACTTAAAAATGAAAACATCCTACAAAATTTACATGTCATTATTTGATCACCTTATCATCAATATATCAACAACAAAAACATACTGTTTCTTGGACAATGATATAAAACTCCATATAAAATAATTAATACGAATGGAAACGTCCATTTTGTACAAGTTTCATTAAAATTTATGGGAATTTTCAAATGGTCTCACGCTGGATCTCCTACCACAACTCCATCCAGGCACCGCTTCTCTTATATTCCCCTC
This sequence comes from Lepidostoma basale, assembly GCA_022606425.2. NCBI lineage: Eukaryota > Metazoa > Arthropoda > Insecta > Trichoptera > Lepidostomatidae > Lepidostoma > Lepidostoma basale. Next base: position 114,486 of record JAHDVF020000700.1, on the reverse strand, counting down.
GGGAACAGACTTTTTTTTATAAATACAATCCCAACACTAACTCGACTTCCATTCCTTGACAATAATGTAAGACTTTATCATAAACCTTAAATCCCCCCTCGCCCTCTTTCGGAGGGACACTCCAGGCCATACATTTAGCCCCATCATAAAACAACTACCAAATCACATTCCAACAATGTTTCCTACAGACATAAGAGGAATAGCCATCGGAGCTGAACCACTGTAAGCCAGAAGATTCAAGTCCAATTAGTATTTATTTTTTAAAAAAAACTATTTTTGAAGGATAGAAAAAATACATATTTGTTTAAATGATGTAAAAATTTTATATTTTTTATTAATCTTTCTATTGTCATGCATATTAACCCTCTATTGTGCGGCTGGCATCATTTTCAGTATATATTAAAAACGGTCTTGCACCACGGTTGACTACATTTACAGCTCAGACAGATAGTCCCAGCTCATCATAATATTACATACAATTTAGTAGTAAGGAACTAAAGTATTAAGGTTCAGAAGATGAATTCATATATTAGCTGCAAAAGTAGCCAACCGCACTTCAGGAGTTAACTAACTAACCATTACATTCAATCCAAATCAACGTAAAGAAAGAAACATAAAAGAATACAATATTATATGTCTCCTGTTTTGCATTTTTTTCTGTGAGTTAATAAAAGACCCGACTGGTCTTAAAAATTCTCAAATTTTCAAAACAGGTTACACGAATATGATACCCTATTTCCTACAACATATTCCGATAGTGTCTCACTATTAAAAAAAAATGAGAAACTTTTTTTACATTTTTTTTCCTTGTATACAGCAGGTCGTTTGAACCCAATTACTGTATACAATTTATTTTCGCTATTACATTGATTCTTATGACATGTGATAGGTAGCCAATCTATCGCCATTTTATTGTCACGAGAATTCTACACCAGACCAAAGACATTGTGACAATCACACTGCAAACGCCGGGAATCGAACCCGGGACCTTCGGTATGGAAGTCAGAGCTCTTACCACTCTGCCGCGAAGGCCGACTTTTCTTTTTATGCTTGGATACATATTTTTAAATCAAAATATTTTTTTCAACATTTTAATAATGTAGCAAAAATAAATGTGTAGTGAAAAGTAAAATCATACCACACTGTATTGAAGTAAAATTGTCGGAGCGTATCCATGAACTTTGATCAGTCACTGAAGTTATCAGGCTATAAACATTTACAAACTTGACTCTTTTTCATTTACCTTTTGATGAGATTAATGTGTTTATTGTACAAAGTCCCGAGCAAAACGTTTGTACCAAATTAAGATATTAATACCTAATATTACACTTATTCAGACAATAAAGTATACTTTTTTATCTGTTTTTTTATGAGCCAATGTTTCTCAAATTACTCTAACTGAAGGTCTTGGATGTCTTAATTACCAAATGTACACATGTTATTAGCAAGGTACTTTGTCACACACTAATATTAAATCATATTTGACAAGTATAATAAATAAAGTGTTGATATGACAACTCTTTTTTGCTCTCATATATTTATTAAGTGCCTAGTATATATAATACTAGTATTATTGTGACCAGGTTGCTTACAACTATGAATTATAATTATAATATTAATTTTAGAATCAATAGAACATTTTCAAGGGGATCCGAAAATAGATTTTTTGCAAGGATTTGAAAGTATAATATTTCTGAGTATAAGGACTCTGAAAATGTTCACAAATTCAGAGAGTACATCCGGTCACATTTTTAAGGGGTTTTTTTGGTTAATTTCTTCTGTGTGTGTTTTATGCCTTTTTGTTTTATTATTATATGTTTTAATTATTATATCATATGTGTCATATTAAAAATACACTAATAAAATTAAATTTAGAAATCATTTATGAATTCAAGTATTAAAAAAAACATCGGGTCAATTTATCAAACCAATCACATGTTTTTGCTTAGGTACTTATTTTGTGTATAGGGGGATTGTTATTTATAGTTTACTCTAAACCATAATGCAATTAAATTATCGACTTTCCATTATGCTATTGAATTATCAACTTTCCATTATGCTATTAAATCATTTAAAGCTATCACACGTCAGCTTTGGTTAAATTGGTGTCTTCATTAAGGAAATCACCGAAGGGATTAACCAAAGTGAGATGATATTTCATTTCAGGACCCCAAAAACCATAATAATATCATCACGATAATGGCACAATCAAATAAATCAAATATTGAATGTCAGCCACGTGAGGAGTCAGAGATCTCGACACGCGTGCATGACACGATGTATGAATGTAGAGGAAGTGAGAGAAATATGTCAGGAAAGAAAAGTGTGACAGTGCATTTTGGCGTGATGCTTAGTTAGTTAGTTATAGAATAACACAGATTATCCATAATAGTGGTTCCCAATTAGTTTATTCTGCATACCGCTTCAAGAAAAAACGTCAAACTCACGTACCCCTTATTGTGGTAATGATAAATAAAAAATTGTAATGATGGTGATAATCAGTTTAATGTGACAAATGTGCATGTTTTTCTTTGCATACTCTGTTTGCTTTTTAGTCGCTCCAGTCTCAAGTCATCAAGAGATTGCCGTGCGTACCTCTTGATGCGACTTCACTTACCCCTGGGGATACACTTACCACTAATTGGGAAACATTGATCTATAAGATTAACTTGATTTCATATCACTTGTTTGAATTATTTTTAGCTTTATAATAAAATATTTGAAACACTGTGTCACATTGTCTCTGGGTCTAAACATTTTGTACCTTCGGTAAGACAGGGGCACAATTACACGTTTTGTACTTTTTCATTAGAGACTACTAATATTAAATAAATAATATTAATGGTGTTATTCTGGCTATACTGATCATACACTATCGCCCTCTGGCAAAATGAGACTGAACTTAATGAGCGACTTTGTTCCTCCAGATAAAGGAATGTTTTTAAAATACATTGGCATACTTAACTCATTTTGAGAATTTTTAACAATTATGCCCTTGTCTTACCAAAGGTGCGATTTCTTGGTTCTTGGTGATTAATAGGTGTAAACTTCAGTGTTCTCTGAAACATTGGTTACAGAAGAATCCATAGAATAATGGTATACTATCTAAGAACCTAGAAATGACAGTTTTAATAAATATTTGGTTGTTTTTAATATAGTTAAATAATTTGTATTTTAGGTATGCGGTGTAACCGGCAAAGGATACACATACGGACAGGCATACAAGATGTCGACTGCGTTTGCTGCCTGTTTGAGAAATAAACTGAAGATGAGGGACGGGGACTGTATCGCCGTGATGTTACCCAACTGCCCCGAGTTCCCTCTCGCCACTCTGGGCTCCGTGCAGGCGGGCTGCATCGTCACTACAGTCAACCCCATATACACAGGAGGTAAAACTATTTCATAATCATCACAACAGATTAAACTCTTATGATTATTTTTTCATAATATATACTTACATCTGGCTGGCAACCTACAGGCCCTTGTGTCCCTGATCCGTTGGGTTACAATAAATAGACAACTCAATTTCATTCTATAAAAATGAGACATCATTCTATATATACTGTGTGAAAATGTCACCTAATAATGAAAATAAACTATAAGTTTATACTCTTCTATAGAAACAGCAAAAAATCATACATGTAACAATAATAAATAAAGTGATTTTTATAAATTAATCATCTTAAGGGCGCTGTAGAAAATGTTCCATGTTATAAACTATACATATCTACCATAGTATGAGCCCTGGACCTGACGCTGTCAATTAAGATTTACATCAGCACACAACAATTTAAAAGTCTTGATCCAAGTTCTGACGGACTCCTACCGCACTAAAGGCACAAAAGTCTTTGATATGAAGCATAGTTTTTATATATATTTAAAATAATAATACTATGCTGCTATGACGAAATTAATGAAGTAATGCTCCTTTTCAATACTTGTTAATTAATATGCAGTATGTTATCGTAATGTGACAGTGGAAATATTATGAAGATTATAAATATTTATCATCAAAAATGGAAATTTTTCTTTTGCAGATTCTATAATTTATGTCATTAGATTTGTTTTTAAACTCCTTATCGATCACTTGACCTACTCAGAAATATGATAAAAACGGTACACATTTTACATATTTAAAAAGTACCCTCCCACTTAGAGATAAATAAATGCTGTAAGATAAAATAAATAAAATCTTTTTTATATTTCACAACTCGAATAATATCACTTATGCTATTCTATCTAAAAAAAAATATCCTTATATTTATCCTTTATGATATAGATCCCGTTTTCAAAATATTATACTATTAAATGCTATTATTTATTGTGTTAGAAATAGTAAGTATTCATTTGTACAATTTAAAATAGTTGAACATATTAATATATAAACCATACACAAAAAAAGATGTCTGGACAGTCATCAACAATGAAATTTTGTTAAAATGCTTATGATGTATGTTTTGTAAATTTTGTACCAATTATCTCCATAAACAATTGTTTTGATTCTGGTCAAATTAAAGATAATATGAAGCGAGAGAAGTGTCAGGTAAAACCAGTGCGGTCTATTCTTTTTACCAACACCTTCGGAGAGATGGCGTGATGGTTAGTTAGTTATAGTTGTATGAAGTTGATTCCAAAAAATATAATTGTAGGTTCTCTTAAATAAATTTAATTAATTGTTGTGTTATTTGATATTCACAGAGGAAGTAGAAAGACAGTTGGAAAATTCAAAAGCCAAAGTAATTGTAACAACGGCAACCTGTTACCCTCACGTGAAGGCGGCCCTCAACACCCTACAGAAAAACCTCCCGATAATCATTGCCGAGTGTGATGAGAAGTTGCCGCATCCAGAGGGGACTATCAGGTTTGCAGAATTTGCAGAAAACTTTGGAGAAAATACAGACTGTCTCAAGGAGGTCAGAAGGAGTGGAGATGACACCGTGTTCCTCCCATACTCCAGTGGGACCACAGGTTTACCCAAAGGAGTAGAGCTCACCAATAAAAATATTACTGCCAATTGCGTTCAGATGAACTCGCATAAAATCTCCATAATGATTCCAACTACAGGTAAATATTCATTATTCTGTATTTACAATTCGAATTTCGTTCCTGTTAAACAATTATACTAATTTTTTATTCAATTAAATTTATATGAACATCTCGCAAAGTATTATTAATATGCAAGTAATAGAAAAATTAATTACATGTTTTATAAATATTCAGTTACAAAGTCCAGTAAGCACACAATTTTCATAAAATTAAAATAATTATAAGGTTCAATCATTTTACTTGAGAAACTAAAGATCATATTCATTATGAATTAGGCAAAAACATTTATTTATTGTTTCTTAAACAATAATGTAAAACTCGAAAACAGATGTTTTCATTCATATTGATAAATCAGATTAGATTTAGTTCAATAATTAATATTTTACTTCAAATCACAAACAAGAGCTAAAATGGTAGTGCACAATGGTGTTCTTATGCCGACCCTTATGTATGGAAGTGAAGCATAGAACCGGCAAAATAAGGATGAAAGTAGAATCAATGCAGTAGAAATGAGATCTCTAAGATGAATGTGTGGTAAATATGTATATGATAGAGTGTCAAATGCAAATATAAGAAGTGAATAAAATACTCGTTAAGATGGTTTGGACACATGGAAAGATAAATGAAGAAAGAATGGTAAAGAAGGTATATGTAAACGACGTGAACGGAGCTAGAAATAGAGGAAGGAAAGAGGAAAATGTGGAATATTTAATGTCGGTCACGTGAGAAGTCGGAGAAATCGACATGCGTGCATGACATGATGTAAGCGAGAGAAGTATGTCAGGACAGAACATTGTGGCAGGTCATTTTTTTTGCCTACCCCTCCGGGGAGATGCAATGATGGTTAGTTAGTTTTTACTTCATAAATATTTAAATTTGTACATTAAGCTTTATATTATGTTTTGCAGACGCACATCAAGATGTCACAATATGCGTCCTGCCATTTTTCCACATCTACGGTCTAGTAGTAACTATGTTAAGTAGGTTAGCTTTTGGAATGAAGTTAGTGACTCTTCCAAAGTTTACCCCGGAAACATTTCTAAATGCACAAGAAAAGTACCAGGGGAACATACTCTTCCTTGTACCTCCTATTGGTGAGTATAAAACATTATTTACTTCAGATATTCAAAATAAAATGCATAGTACACTCTCAGAGATTTTCCGTAACACAATTCCTGTGGATATTTTTTGTGATTGTATTCCTTAAATAAAAAAAGAGTTTTGCAAAATGTGTTAACAAATTACATTATTTATAAATCATTTATCAAATAAACATGATGCAATAATAAGTTAGATCATAGGTGCCCAACCTTTTTGGAACCACCGCCCCCTTTACATGAAAAAAAATTTCAATGGGCCCTCTCCGTAATAGTTACAACTAAATATTAAAACATTGTTATACATTATCTATACAAAGTGTATTTTCGACACTTGATCAAACGAAATTATCGAAATTTTATTTGAAAAACAAATCTTTTGTTTTTTTATTTTTTTTTTCTCTTCAAGTAAGCGGCGTATTTTCTTCAAAATAGGCTCATTCTAAAGCTAGAATATCTACCTAGCTATGAAAATAAATAAAACTTACAATTTCGAACAGAAACTAGGAAAAAAAAAAATTATCTAAAAAGTACCGCGTTCCGGCCGTAATGTATCAATCTCTTTCGATTATTACCTAGTATTGTTCAACTTGGGTACAAGGGGCGCTAAGTAACAAGACAATTGCATTGTCCTTATCTACTTTGGCGGTGAATATCATGACAACGAATAGACCCATAGATATTTTTGATAATTTGTAGATTAAATCATGAAATTCAATAAAACATATTAAAAAAAGTCTACCTCAACAGCCCAGTTTTAAAGCTACAGATCGAAAATTAAAAAAAGAGATTTTATTTTTTACAAATTTCTTAGTTTTTTTTTTTTTTTAATAAGTTTTGTTCGATATTGTTAGTTTTATTTATTTTCTTAGCTAGGTAGACTTTCTCGCTTTAGAACGAGACTACTTTGAAGAAAATACGCCACTTACTTGAAGAGAACAAAAATAAAAAACAAAAGATGAGTTTTTCAATTTAAAAAAAATAAAGCGCCACTATATCTTAAGTAGGTAACTTTTCTAAAAAAAAATCGAATTTTTATTGACAATTTTTTGTCTAATATTCGCATATTTTGTTTGATCAAGTGTCGAAAATACACATTGTATCTATAATCACATAGTTGGGGCAAGGAAGGTGGCTCCACATGTGGTCTTAATATAATAACAACCGGCATCTCTGGAAATGCCACAATATCGGCTAAACCTTCCACCACAATGGCAACTGAAATGGGAGATAAAACACCATTTAAGGACAATTCTGAGGATGAAGAAGATCCCATTGTTGAAAATAAAAATATTATGAAATCTATAAGAAATGTTCAGATTGAAATGAAATGAAAAAAATGATTTATTCATGAAAAATAGTATTTTCAAAATAGCACATTATTATTTATTAAAATATTGTATATACGCCTCGGCAACCATCCTTGACTACCTTAACACTCCCCCATCCCCATATACCTCTGGATCTGCTATCGCCCCCATGGAAAGGCATTTATGGTACATCTTGTAATTATAATGAATATTTGTTCACAGTCCTCTTCATGGCCTCGCACAAAGATGTGAAATACTCTCATATGGACCCTATTCGGACTGTGATGTCCGGAGCCGCACCCCTTGCTGCCACTGATGTTGACCGCTTCTTAGAAAAGGCTAGAGTAAGTTATCAGTTATCGATTCATTGTAAAATTATTATTATACAAAATCAACTAGGAAAAATACATTTCTTTAAAATCTATATTCCTTTTATTGGTATAAGATATTGGTTTGTTTGCTCTTGTGTTTCTAAGTACATATAAATATACACTCATTCCTGTAATTCAATCAAGTAATCATGACAAATCAAAGAGCTGTCTATAATTCATGTCATTATTAGTCATAAAATCAGATAAGATAATCGATTTAATAATGTTGTTTTTACATGTGAACTTAGTGGTTAAATGTTGTTTAGTTTAATTAATATGTTTCTCTAATTACTTAAAAACAATTAGGATTATAGGTTAATTTCCTTAATTTCCTCCCCTTGGAGTTTGTGAAACAAATTATTGCAAAAAACAATTTAGAACAATCCTAAAATATTTAATCATACCGAAATATATCAGTTAATTTTATTTTCAGACTAATGTAGCATTCATGCAAGGATACGGCCTAACGGAGACTTCTCCGGTGGCATTGATGCAGGAGAGAGGGAACCCCAACTATGCCTCAGTGGGCAGTCCTACACCCAGCACCGATGCAAAAATTGTCCGTTTAGATTCTGATGAAGTCTTGGGACCGAATGAAGTGAGTCTCAAATATATTCTTGACAGATTAGATTGAATAGAAGTTTCTTTCACGCCTTTTTGGAATCCACAAATTCACGCCAAAATGATTTAGTTTATTTTAAGAGATTCAGATTCATTTTTCTTTAAATGAGTTCTAACACTCACTCCAAATGTAGGAAATAACGTGTACTTACGGCATACTTAGAAGGGTAGACTTATTATGGTTTAAATCTTCAGGTGGGAGAGCTATGGCTAAGAGGCCCCCAGATAATGAAGGGATACTACAATAACCCTGCGGCCACAGAAGAAATTTTCAAACCCGGCGGTTGGATGCGGACTGGAGACATGTCCTACTATGATGAAAACCATGCCTTTTATATCACAGACCGATTGAAGGAACTAATCAAGGTAAATTCACTTTTATTTTGTATAGCTGTAATGTAGACATTCATACATATTAAGTGCCTTTTCTAGGATTGAAAAATATTCCCCATTTAGCTAGTAATTGCAACCTGTGACAATTTCAAAACAGACTGAAAAGATGATTTATCATATTGATTTATATAAGTGTTTGTTCATCTGCGGACAAATATTCACTTGGTGTATTTTATTATAATTTCATGAAAATAAAATAACGTGTCATAAAATTTATTTATACATTTGAAAAAGAACACATTTTTACTAGTATTTGAAATATTCTCAAAAACTTACAATTATTTATAGAACTATCCCGGTTTCCATTTAACTGGTAATTTAGAGAATAGGAAAAAAATTTAAGATTAAATTGTTTAGTATTTAAAATTCAACAGTAATAATCTAAATTCAATCGATAAGATTGATGCGAATTTTCCTATTAAAATATATTTCTGAATCAAATTGTTTTCACAGGTTAAAGGATTCCAAGTTCCCCCAGCCGAACTAGAGGGCATTTTAAGATCTCATGCCGACCTGTCAGAAGCCGTGGTAATTGGGATACCACACCCCACCCACGGAGAGGTTCCTAAGGCCTTTGTGATCAAGAAGAAAGACACTTCTCCCTCAGCCGAGAGTATAATGAAGTTTGTGGAAGAGAAAGTGGCTAGCTATAAAAGACTAGGAGGACTAGAATTTGTAGACTCCATTCCCAAGAACGCTTCTGGCAAAATATTAAGACGAGAAGTAAAAAAATTGTACACATAATATCAAATAGGAAAGCGACTGTATTTTAATCATTTATAATTTTAAAATATGGATATTGTTGATTCCTAGTCATAAAACTACTATTGATTGTCGGGCTCCAGTATTGTAAATACTTTCCTTGAATATTAATATTAATTTCATTTATAAATGACTATTTTATCTAATATTACAAATTCGGATATATTTTATATGATTAACAAAGCAGATTCAATGATCCTGTTATCAAATTTATTAATTGTCTTTTTATGTTTAAAACAAATTTCAGACCTTTTATTTGTGTATAATTTTTGGTAATACATGAAGCATGTGTTTGTATTAAAATTCAATGTAAATATTTTTTATAATTATGATTATTAATATGTACTAGTTAAGCAACAAATAAGCACTATTTAATATATTTTTATAGATTTTTTTATTAAAACTTAGCAATATTCAATGTTGATATTATCCGCAATCTTTGTACTCAATCTCACGTTAGAATAAAATTCTGTGTGTTTTCAATGTAAAGTTTTATAAAAAGAAACGTGTGGACTCTGCCCACTGATTCCATATCAGTAAGATATTTTATAGTCATGCTTACTGGAGGAACATGGCTGGTGACATTCCAACACTTTTATCATTCCAATTTGTTTTTATTACTCAGCTTCGTATCACTAAGTCATTTGCAAGCAAAACCACTTCAAACTTGACACTAAATAAACCGTATATATTTTTAACAAATATAAAAAATTATATTAATATATTTGAATGTTACAATTTTATAGCTACAACGGTAGCTCTTAGGCAAAGCGCTAAAAAAAGTAGTAAAAAGGTAATAAAAGTAGAGGTCTCTTCATTCTGTTCTGTGGTATACTAGCAATAACATATGTATATGAATATATTTATTGTCTCTCTAAATTATTTATTGGCGACTAAAACATTTAAATAAATATTAAATTAATGCGAATTAAATACTGTCGTAATATTATACATTTTCAGATGGAAAAGTACAACCGCGTGTCATGTGCATGTAGTTTTTATTCTACATCACATCATGTATTGAATTCAATTTGATATTCTTTATATTTTTGGGAAAGAGTATAAGTAAATAGGAATCATCGTAGAGTGTGCGTAATTGGCTATTTAAACAAAAGCATAAAATATATTAATCTTGCTATAGCAAAGTATACAACAATGTAAAACGAAAAGAAAATAATGATGTACATTGTGTAAATGTGACAGATTATAACAATCAGCAAGTATGCTCAGTCTAGAGTGGGTGTGATATGTGTAAGTTGTGTGAACTTTGCTGTTATTAGTACAGGCTTTTGACATTATCAGAATTAGATTAATCTTTAGAAGATAAAATGTGTATTTCATAGTGTATATTAAGTTTACCTGTCAATTCCCCTCACTAATTTCACTATCACCAAATAGATTGGGTTTAATGTGATGATCCCAAGATACCAGAACTATTTGTTATAGATATTTTTATTGATGTTTAATCTAATAAATCTCATTAGGCCAATGAATACATAATCAAATTAGTAGTTCATTAAAAACAAGTGATATATCTTTTTTCATTAAAACACGCTTAATAACTTTCCATAGTTAAAGGCAAAGTTGTTAATTGATAAAAATGGGTGATAAATTTTTTTATAGCATGTGCTCATTCAAATTGAACTAAAATAATGTAATTCATGATGCAACTGACATTTAATAAAAATTCCTGTTATACTTACTTGTACTTTAATCACTAATGATTAATTATATTTTTAAAGACTGTCAACCAGACATTGTGCTAAAGTGTATAATGTTTTCAATTAAAAGTTAAACTTTAACCGTTTGAGTGCCAAGCCTATTTCGCCAAAATATTCTAAAATATCAAAAGAAATGTCTATTTTTATAGATAATTTATATTTACAAGAAAACAATGTGCCATTTCTGTAAAAATACACCAATTTTCATATTTCTTTCAACATTCTCTTCACTAGGTTTCACACCATCATAATAAAAATACAGAAATTGAATACTATTAATCTACCTACAAGCGCGACGGCGCTCCTCGGCACTCTAACGGTTAATCAACCGTAATCATCCTTTTTGCAATTTTTTGCTGATGTTATTTTTTGTTATCGACGATAAAATAATATGAATGCAAATTTGTATAGATTCAAAATATTCTTAAAGGGCCCATTAGTATACTAATGATATGGAAATCTTGTATTAAATACAATTGTTTGGTAACAGTACTGACAGATTATCAGGGATTAAATATGTTAGAATTTGATTATATTACAGTAACATTTAATGTTAACGTTTATTTAAAGACAAAATGTAATACAATGTATTAAAACAAAAAATACTAAATATTCGTAGCTGACTTGAAGACTACAGGGGAAAAACAAGGAATGTCAGTTAAAATTCAAAATAAATGTAATAATGCCATCTAGCGGCATTTGTACGTATCTATCAACAGTAAAATTTTCTTATTCAAAAATCATCTCTGTCATCGACGATGGCCAGATAATCGATTGCTAATTGCTAAGAAATATATAGACTTTGATTAGCTTTATTCTCAATTTATTCAAATTAACCTTCTACTGACATTCCTTGTTTTTCCCCTGTAGTCTTCACTTGATAAAATAAAATGTTTTAATTCAGAATTGACATCAAATCATAAATAATAAAACAAGTACTTCCTGTAGTCTTCACTTGATAAAATAAAATGTTTTAATTCAGAATTGACATCAAATCATAAATAATAAAACAAGTACAAACCAATCTATTGATAAATAAATGTGTATATTTAATCCTTATAAACGCATATTGCTTTACTAAATATTATACAACGTGCCTCAAAAGAAAGTTTATATTTAGTGGATAGATTAAAAAAAAGGTTTTATCAAAAAAATTATATTAATTATTTAAGTACACAATTTGGGCATTTATTTCTTAAAAATAATATCTTCCAAATGTAAAGCCTCGCGTTTGCGACACTCATTAAGTTGAACAGTAAAATTTCTTATAGCGGCTCGGCAGATAGACTCCGTGATGGCTGCCATTTTGTGACAAATATTTTCTTTTAATACGCCAGGGAAACCGGTTTATTGGCGTAAACTTTAGATTTGAGATAACTCCACAGGAAAAGTCCATAGGAATTAAATCACGAATGCATGGAGGCCAATTTATGTCACCTCTCTTGGAGATCAATTTTTCAGAGAAAATTTCACAAACTCGTGGCAGAGGACGTGTGTGACGTAGCTCTGTCCTGCTGGAATCATATTCTTTGTTTATAGCAAGGGAAGTTTTGCATTCAGGCACCAAGAAGTCGACTAACATCTCCACATAACGCTATGAATACAAAACATTAACTTTCTTTTGAGACACCTTTGCTAAATGTTAAATTTTTTAAAAGATATATAATATATGTACATTCATTATTGGTAAATAAAAGATTTTTTTTAAACAATATTTTTATTTTTTTATACATATAACCATAGGAAACAATATTAAAACAGTAATCAATAGACTATAAATAGACGACACCATAAACATAACTCCAAAATAATATTTAACTGAGCAATTAATTTGACATGTAGTGATTTACAAAAGTAAATACCTTATAAGATAGTTTGATCATCAGATGACAGTACAGATATTTAGAAGTAATAAGAGCATAGTATTTTTGGATATTGACTATTAAAAATAGTAAAATGAATAAAATAAATGCAAATCAACTTTATAATAATAATATAAATCTGTAAAAAAATCTACTTGCGTTATGAATTGTGTTATTTCAGTTTGAAATGTTTAAAAACATCATGATTTGTACTAATACAAATTCCGAGATGAAAATACAAACAAAGAATAATTTCTTAAATAAAAATATATCAACTTATTATATTGTTGTTTTGTTAAATTTGGGTACCAACACGATCACAACATAAAAAGGTTGAATATCTTTTCAAATCGCACCGTGAGTGTAAAACCGAAACAAGTGCAAATATACAGTTTGGAGATATGGGAGTTTAAAGACTTCATATTGCTTGGAAAAACTGTTTTCTTTAATAAACCAATGATTTTCAGTTTAAAGTAATTTACCTATAAACCGAAAATCATTGGTTTATTTTAAAAAAAAAAACAGTTTTTCCAAGCAATATGAAGTCTTTAAACTCCCATATCTCCAAATTGTATATTTGCACTTGTTTCGGTTTTACACTCACGGTGCGAAATAAATTCTTTTGATATTGCCTTTCATTAATAAAAATAATACATTTTTATTTTATTATTTTTATAAATGAAAGCCAATATCAAAAGATTATATAATTTGTATTTACAAGATCAACAGATTCAATCAGTTTGGACTTCTTTCTGAAATAAAACACGATATTTGTAGTCTAGTTCAGATCTGCGATCAATAAATTTAAATAAAAAAACAACCGTTCTCCTAAAACTCAAATCATATTATAAAATATCTATAAGAAAAATCTAACAAAGACTTTATTAAATATTATTGTTATCATTATAATTAATTTTCAATGTCTTGGAAGGCTTGATGCCTTACAAGCTCCTTAAATACCCCATCAGGAATATTAATCAATTCCTTGTAAGATCCCTGCTCTACTACGGCGCCATTTTGAATAACGGCGATCGTGTCGGCAGCCAGTATTGTACTGAGGCGGTGAGCAATAGTCAAGACAGTTCTGTTCTGTGACACGCTCTTCAGTGCTTGTCTCACAAGATGTTCCGACTGCGGATCCAAGGCACTAGTCGCTTCATCCAGGATTATGATTCGAGGATTCTAAAATAATCAAAGTTCAAAATAAAGCAATATTTTCATAAACCATTCTATCCAACACCCCTTCATATCAATATTTAAAATAGAGTTAAATTAAATAACATAAGTTCAACCGAGATATTAAGATGCAAATCCAGTAAAGTAAATTATTTTAAATAATTTCACACCACAAATTAAGTGTAGTATATGATAGAAAATAAATTCAGGGTTTAGTATTCCGTGAAACAAAAACACCTAACAGAAAGACCTAAGAATCCTATTTAATCTGAAGCTATAAATAACCCGATGAGTAAAAGTTATATAGACATCTTAATGTATTGGTCTAATGCAGCGGTTATCAAAGTGTGCTCCATGAAGCTCTGGAGTTCCGCAAGGCCACCGTGATAAGCAGCGTAATAAACTCACAAAAATGCTACAATCAAAAACTGCAAACGAAATAATTGAGATAATTTTCACGTATCTGACACGTCACGTAAACCACAATAGTTGCTGACTCAAAGGATTACGCTAATACAATTAACTTAAAACCAGGTATTGCTTATTTTAAGGCTCTCTAGAATATTTAGTGTTTCAAGAGAACTGCTGGTTTAATGTATTTGTTAAAAAAATTAATTTCCATCACCGCTCCACATAAGTTAACAGTCTTACATTTATTTATTACAATCTAGCAATAATATATAACTTATCAAGTGAAAACAGAACAATATAGTGCATTATTTATATTGATTTACTTTTGTCAATGAAAGAATCCGTTCTTACCTTTATTATAGCTCTAGCGATTGCGATTCTCTGTCGTTGCCCTCCACTGAGAGCTACACCCCTCTCTCCAGTCTCCGTATCGTATCCCTTGGGAAGGCCACTGACGAATTCATCGACCCGGGCTAGTCGAGCGGCCTCAACCAACATCTCCTCACTAGCAGAAGTAGGATCATCCAAACCATACAAAATATTGTCCTTTATACTGGCTGAAAATAGTATTGGTTCCTATGGAAAAAGAACAACAATTTAAAACAAACAAACCATCACGCCGTTTCACCGCAGGGGTAGGCAGAGAGAATGAACTGCCACACTACTCTATCCTGGCACACCTCCCTAACTTCCTCAACATTCATACAACGAGTCATACAAGCACATTGATTCTTCTCACTTCTAACATGACCAACCTTTAATATTAAATAACAATATTTTACGATATTATTTCATTAAGCACAGTTTTTAATTTTTAATTAAAATATGATTGCAAAATTAAACACAATGAAAAAAATTATCAAAAATATATTTTTATACAAAATCAATCATCTTATCAAAGGCACACTCTCTAGAGAAATTTCAATATTTATAAAATTGCAAATTCAGATTAATATTTTACAAGAGTAACACGTTTCGCCTTGCTAGGATCATTATCAAATGTAAAACCCCAACATGTGACTCCCATATACAAAACATCCTAACACATTGTCTGCGGATAGATTTGCGCCCTTAATAACACTTGTAGCTTGAAATTGAAATACTATAATTGTATTTAATTTAATGTATACTTTAAATTATAAAAAGTACACTTCCAACAGTATACGCCAATTCCTCGATAGAGATATTTATACCCTTCCCATCGGCCGCCACCAATCCAGTTAATGGATATTAATACCCTCCTCACAAATTAAATCGAAAGGAAAATCCTCCGCAGAATCCTCAGAACCATTAACGGTGGTCAGTTGTGGAGAAGGATATACAACACAGAACTGTACGATCTATACCAGGACGTCAGCGTGGTCAAGTTTATAAGGATTCATAGACTGCGCTGACTAGGGCACTTACACCCCATGGGGGATCTAGAGCTCACAAAAAAGTGTTATTTGACAATCCAGTAGGGCGAAAAAGCGTCGGCGGGCCAAGACTGCGATGGTTGGATGGTGCCGTGGCAGGCTGTCGGGTCCTGGAGCAGCAAGACTGGGAGGTGTTGGCCAGAAACAGGACGGGGTGGAGGCATTTCTTAAAGGAGGCTAAGACCCACCAAGGGTTGTAATGCCCGAGAAGAATACCCCTCCCACAGACAATGAGTTCATATAAATAGCAATGAATTTTTTTATTGGAGATTTATTGTCTATAGTTAAAATCCAAGTTTTTTCTGGTTCTTGGGATGCCACTAGGGCCTTTAATGTGGTAGTTTCCCATTGCTTTCCACATTCGTATACAGCAGGTAATTTGAACTCAATTATAAAGTATATAACTTTTTAGCTATTGATTCTCATGACATGTGATAGATAGTTAATCTATATCCATTTTATTGCCACGCGAATTCTATACCAGATCAATGACAGTGTGACAATCACACTACCATCACTGGGAATCGAACCCGTCTATTATTGTTTATAACTAACTAACTAACCATTATGCCGTTGCCCGGAGGGGTAAGTAGAGAGGATGGAATGCCAAACTGTTCTGTCCTGACATACCTCTCTAGCTTCCTCTAAATTCATACATCGTAACATACACGCTCGTCGATTTTTCCAACTTCGAATGTGGTGAATGAATTATTGTTTATATTGACCTATATTATAGAAGATAAATAAAATAATAAACTTCTCACCTGACTAACAGTTCCAATATGACTCCTCAACCACATTGGGTCCAGCTCCTTGATGTCCCTCCCGTCCAGTGTGAGGACGCCTCCGCCAGGCTCATATAGCCGCAGTAGCAAAAGAGCGAGTGTGGTCTTGCCCGAACCGGAGCCCCCTACCACGGCTGTGACCCTCCCCGGCTGCAGCGTGAGGCTGAGCCCCTCCAGGATGGGCTGACTGGGCCGAGTGGGGTAGCTGAAGGATATGTTGTGGAATGTTATTTCGCCCACCGGTAGCTCAGATGGCCATAACCCACCTAAAAGTCATGTTTAAAAAGTTTATAGTTGTAAAAATTACAATTTTTAGGTGACTAACTAACTAACCATCGGGCCATCTCTCCGAAGTTCAGGAAGAAAGGATGAACTGCCACACTGTTTTTTCTCGGCATACTTCTATCGCTTCCTGAACATTCATACATCGTGTCATGCACGTTGATTTCTCCGCCTCCTCACTTGGACAACATTTAATATTTGATTAATTTGTCAGGTTTTCCTTGGTCATCCTCTATATCTTGTTCCATTAATTGTTAACATATGATTTCTTCACCATTCTTTCTTCATTTATTCTTTCCATGTGTCAAAACCATCTTAATGACCCTTTCAGTGACCATTAATTTATTCATAACACTTTAATTTGCACTGCATTCGCTTATTATATTTGCATTTGACCCTCATTTATCATATAGAGATTTACCACACATAATTCGAGATTTCATTTCTACTTCATTTATTCTAAAAAATACATTTAATTATTTCAAATTTCATTGTAAATAATGAGAATAAAATCTATTTACTCTCCATTTCATATAAATCATTTCTGACTCTAAAAAAGGTAACACAAAGGTCAGTTTACACCACCCTGTGTTAAAAAAAACTAGAACAATGTTTTGAAATGATAAACAAATAACCTTATTGCAAAGGTTATAGAGTTCTACCTTTTATTGGCACAGCGGGAACTCTGTCAACAATGTCCCATAATCTTCCTGCCGCTCCAATTCCCTTATTCAGTTCAGAGTAAAAGCTGCTCAGTCCCCCGATGGACACACCGATGTAAGCAGCGTAGAGCAGGAAGGAGGTCAGGTTACCAACCGTGATATGTTGGTCGGACACCATCACTCCACCATAATACAGAACAGAGATTATTATCACATTTCCAGTTAAACCAGTCTGAAAATAAATAAATTAATTAACAATTATCACTCAAATATATGCTCATATCGCCTCTTTGCGAGAATAACATTACATTTCCAAAATCAAATACGCCGTATTCAAATTTATTTTCTACAAATACATGGTATTTTTAAAGTGAAAAACAGAGAATTTATGAGGGAAAGAGACAACACAACAGTGGTATATTGTGTTGTCACGTTGTCTCTTTCAGACGTAATTTATGTGTAATGATTATTTCATTATTTTGCATTTTTTATTTTTTGGTAAGGCAAAGAAAACAAAAATAAACAGTCCTTAACTAACCATTCCATAAAAGATTCCCCGAGCCAAAGATTCCTTATAAGCTAAATCTAAAACATGTTTAATCTTTGCACTATAGTTATCAACTTCCTTCAATTCTTTACTGAATGTCTTCACTGTCCTTATATTTGAGATTTTTTCTTCAGCAACCTGCAAATAACCAAAAGAAAGTCAATAATTTCAACATAAGCAGGAAGTGTTTGCAATTAGTGTTAAGATTAATTAATTAATTGTAATCTGTTTTGAAAATGTCTCACACATATATATATTTTTTTTGCTTTTTGCTTTTTGGCTTTGTTTTGTATCGAAATTGGAATAAAATTAAAATAAATTAATTTTCATAAGAGTCATATGCATGAAATATTTTAGTTTCATAACTTTTGTAAAAGAAATGTCATTATTCATATAATAATAATAATAAATTGGATGATTTATAGAGCGCCATTTCAAGGGTGCTGTAGCTCCATTTTATTTACTAGTTGAAGATAAACATTTTAGTTCAAATAAACATTTTGGTTCAGAATAAACATTTTGTTAAAAATGAACATTTTGTTAAAAATAAACATTTTGATAAAAATAAACATTTTGTTAAAAATATAAAACTTGTTTAAAATTAACATTTTGTTAAAAATAAACATTTTTGTAAAAAATAAACATTCAGTTGAAAATAGACATTTTTGCTAAAAATAAACATTTTGTTAAAATAAACATTTTGTTAAAGATATACATTTTTGTTAAAAATAAAACATTTTAGTTAATAAAACATCATCTAAATATATATTCATTAATCTGGTTATTAACAGAAATTATTAATTGAGTTTGTGTTTACATATATGGGTTGTAATAAACAATAAAGAAGTTGATTTATTTAATAGCGGAATTCACCTCTGTAGCTCCCGCTAGACTATCCTGAACCTGTTTAGTGATCTTCCTAACGAATCGCCCATACACGATAGCCAGCCCCGCTACTGGGGGCACAATAGACAGCCCTACCAGGGCTAGTTCCCAGGACATGTAGAACTGAAATAATCAATCATTTAAAAAAATTATACATACATTATTTAAATGTGCATTCACAACACAAACCAAAGAAAAAAAATATTTGTATCCTAGTCGCTTCTTGAACAATGACCTAAAACTCTACATAAAATACTTTGTATTGATGATAAGAATCTAGGGCATTATTTAATGTTTCAACACTCCCATGCAAGACATGCCAACCTCATTAAAAAAAAAAAAAAATTTAGATCTTTTTACTAGTTTTTACACAGCTTTATTTTTGTCAAAACTAATCGGTTTCGCTCCCACCAGAGCTTCATCAGGGTTACAAAAACAACTCAATTAAAATCAGAGAACAACAAATAGGAGGGAAGGGGATAAGAAACAGTAGAGCAATGCGTACATAATCAATTAGTATTGTGTAGAACGATGAGTCATGAGCATTAGGGAAATAACAATGTAAACATAAAACTAACTAACTAACTAACCATCACGCCATTTCCCCGGAGGGGTAGGCAGAGAGGATGGATCGCCACAATGCTCTGTCCTGGCATACCTCTCGGGCTTCCTCTACATTCATACATCGTACCATGCACGCACGTCGATTATTCTGACTTCGAATGTGGCCGCCCTTCAGCAATTGATTAATTTGGTCACGCCATGTTTTCCTCGGTCGTCCTCGGCTTCTTTTTCCTCTCACGCTGCTTGTGTACAACTTTTTAACCATTCTACTCTCATCCATTCGTTCCGTATGTCCAAACCATCTTAGGGATACTTTTTTAATTTTATCCATGATGCAGTCATCTGCCTTAAATTTCTTTCTTATTTCATCGTTCGGTATTCTATCATACAACATTTTCATGCACATTCTTCTTAGTGATCTCATTTCTACGGCGTTTATCCTGCTTTCATCGTTATTTTGCCAGCTCCAAGCTTCACTTCCATACATGAGGGTTGGCACTAGAACACCATTGTGTACTGCCATCTTTGCTTCTGTGGATATATTTCTATTTGGAGTTTTTTCCTATCAACTCGGTCATACGCCTTCTGCAGATCCACACATGTAAACATTCTAAATAATAATCTAGCATATTATTTGATGATAATAAATTATTGAAATTTGAGATATTTGAGCAATTTATTCTAATTATTAGGAGACTTAATACGTCAAAAATAAATAGATAGTCACCATCATGCCGGCACCAGCAGATACCATAAAGATAGATCTCAGACCATCAGAAATATTAGAGCTGAGAGTAGAGCCCACAAGCTGCGTGTCAGCCGACAGTCGATTCACCAGCTGCCCCGTAGACACCCTATCAAACCACCCCGCCTCCTGTTTCATTATCGAGGAGAACAACTGCTTTCTCAGTGATTGGGTCATTCGCTGCCCTGGAAATACACATCCATCCCATTTTAAGATTGTTAATTTTAAAATACACTTGTAATCTAAATCTAAAATATTGCACACCCGCACAACTTTTAAGGTAGATTTAAGTTGTGTGGGTTAGTGCCTAGGAACGGCGATGATGTCCACCACCCATCACCTTGCTTTTGTCGATGGGGTGAACAGAGTAAAATTAAAATAAATATTCAATATTCAATATTGAAAAATTTACATTAGTAAATACATTAGATAAACAACTTTTTTTTTAATTAATATAAATCAAAATGTCTGGCTTCTACAAGTTTTATTATAGTTTATAATTATCAAGTGTGATATTTGATAATGCCTTAGAGAGGTGAAACATGTCATTCGTATGCGCCCTTGAGGTGATCTTTAAAAGTTGGCATATTTATTATTATTATTCCCACAAATAATAATAAAACTTCCAGAAAACTGACATTTTCATTTGTATTAATTATTTAATATGGAGTTTTATATCATTACTCAAAACATATGCAAATATTCCACATTTTATAAAGTTCAAATAAAGTAAAATAAATAATAATTAAATCAAACGAAAGAGCCTGGTGAAACTGGTCACTGTCAAAATAAAGACAACTTGAAGTAGTTAATAAAAAAACATTGTTTTATTTAATTATCATTTAAAATGCACTTCCATCAAGAGATTTCAGTAAAATCATTAGATTATTTTAAAAGCATAATAATTTTTTTTTTAAATAAATTTACTATGAACATAAAAAATAAAACATCAAAAAAATATATATTATCAAATTCACACCTAAAATATTTATTTTAAATTAATTAATGTTAAAAAATATCACCAAAAATATTACTTGCGCTTGGGCTTGGATCTTCCGGCTTACAGAGGTAGAGATTTTAATATTTCCTTTTGTTAATATTTTTTAACAAGCAGTTTTTAACAAGAAAAATAAGAATAATTCATTAAATATAATAATAATTACTTTGTGACAAGCACCTTTGGCAACAAAGGTTTAATGGTAATTTGGGGAACGGATTTTTTTATAATCATGCAATAACTGCTAATAAAGTTAATGGCTTTTTGATCAAGTAGGTCAGTAATCCATTACCATAATGATGTAATATTTATGTAAAGCACTCAGATAACAAAAAATGTCAAGTAAATCAGTATGAAACAGGAGATAACAAAACATAATTAATAAAACAGAACATGTATATGGTTATATTCTATTCACAGTACAAATGGTAACCGTGAATATGATGTTCTAGCACAAATGATATGGATTGGAGATATAAAATATAAAATAGAAATCAAAAGGTATGCTGGATTTGAATCAAACATGGTTGTAATCTAAAATATATTACCTGAAATAGACATAAGATAAACTCTTCCAAAGTTACACACCCCTCCAAGAATAAATATTCCACATAAGATGAGGCAGACTTTATTAAGTTTTTCTCTGGCGGAGGAAATATCCGCAGCACTGGTGTATATTATATCCAATACTTTTCCTAGTGAAAAGGGAACTGCCATGCTCACAGATGAAGATATCAATAGAAGACCAACGGCAGCTAAAAATCGAAATAAAATAACAGACGAGAGTAAACATTATGAAACATCATTTCATAAGCTTATTTATAATAACTTACATATAAGATACCATTTTTCGGGTTTCGCTAAGGACAATAAACGTTTTATACTAGATTTGCTCAATTTCACTTTAGTAACATCTTTAAGATTATCAATTTTAGGAGTCGCATTTTTTATAATGTCTGATTTTGGTTCATTTTTCGTTGTATATCGTCTTCCTTTTGATAAATCGAGAAATCTTCGTCTGTCGTAGTTTCTAAATACGATTGAATTATTAGTTTTACCATAACCACTAAACAGTTTAAATCCACAATTACGACAAAAACTACTATTGCTATTAAAACATTTTAAAATATTCATTTTATTTCCCGCTAGCACATTAGTATTCAATTTATATAAAATAGAAAATGTCATTTCTAATTAAATAATAACATTAATTTGAGGTTAGGAGCAATGTCATAAGTCCGAAACCATAGACAAACTGAGCCGCAAACGTCAATTGATAATTCTTATCTACTCAATTTTGTCTATACGTGTATACATACATATTGGCGGTAAACACAATTATTTTAAATGGAGCTAATTATTGTTGACCGAAACATAGATATAATCGATAACGGTATAATGTACGCAGATATTGAGATTGATACAAAATAGAATCAAAGTTTCATAGATATCACAGGTACAATATTAATGGATAGGGAGTTTAGTAAATAGATTACAAAATATACATCCAAGAATTAATTTACGTTTTTTATTCATTTATTTTAATACAAGATAATGTCTTAGTAAGGCGAAACAGCGTTTTCTTAACTTTAAATATTGCACACGTGGTTATTACATCTTTTTGTTGCGCCTGTACACATGACTCAAATTACGACCCAAACACCTCCAGCCGTCACAAGCGCCCAAAATCGTTCCTTCTTCAGAGGAAAACTCCGGGCCACACAAATCATACCCCTGCATAAACCAACAACCCACCAAATCACCTTCCAACAATGTTCCCATCAGACGTAAGAGGAATAGCAACAAAAGCTGAATCTCTGTAAGCCAGAAGATCGAAGTCGTCCAAGTCTCTTAAGGTATTAAATATCCATTTCAGAAAACTTGATAAACTACTGAAAACCTTTCCAAGATGCTTAGCGATATAACATGGAAAGGTGGTTCGATGCCACGAGCGCGTTAACGCGCTCTCCGATTCCGTGCTCGCCAGGCCGGCCATACAAAACGAGCGCGTATACGCGCTCACCCTTGAGCTTGTCGCAAGCCAATATCAAATCTAACTGGAATAATTTATAAATTTGAACACATAGGGAGATAAATTGGGATTATCAAGAAGTACTTAAGTATTACAATTTACCGATATTATCAAATTTACAGTCATCGTTATAAAAGCTTTCTAAAAACTTTTCACTGACAGTCAATAGGTGTCTCTGATACAGGGTTACCGACTACAGTTTTTTGTGCCGTAATTGGGATAATTTGGTTTTGACTTCGTTTGCAGTTTTGTTCAATGGTTAATTTTTTGGGTGTTATTTTTTGTTAATTTTCAATAAATAAATAAACGAAAAAACATATTTTATAAAAACAGTTATATTCCACTACATTTATAAATAAAAGTGTTTTCTGCGTCAAGTTGTGACAACCCTCACATTTTGTGTATATTTAAACTGTGTTTTTCTGAGTGAACGGCAGCTTCACCTTTATCATCCTTTATATCTGCATACAATTTTTTTTGTTGTTTTATTTTTGTTGAAAAAATCACGGCCAGCTGGGTACGGCAATACTAATAATTTCCGGCATTTAAAGGGTTAAATACGTGTTAGTTCATAAAATGAACATGATCTTTGAGCTCACAACTTTACTATCACTAGGAAAGCGTTACGGCTAAGAAAATATGTATGTACTGAAGATTATTTTACTTTCAAATGCGATTAAAAGATAAAAACATCATGGGTCAAAATGTCTTTGATCTATTATATCTAGTTAACTCTGATCAACATATGACCCCTAAAAATTAACTATAATTAAGAACACTTATCTATACAAATTTCTTCTTTCAGTAGATATATACGTACTTAATTTCCGGAACCTTTCAGAAATATAAGACACACAAGTAAATTAAACTAAACTAAAATGAAAATGCCCTCCAAGGCGAAACAAATTTGCAACAAGTATTATATATTTTTTTGTATATACAATAAATAAAAAATCGCTGTAAAACCGATAAAACAATCGCGTATACATTATAATGTTTGAGTTTTACAAAACAAAAACCACAACCATCAACAAGAACAATAATTGTTCGAATTCATTTTTATTTTAACCCTTTGGTTGCCGACAATTTTGGGATAATTTTATTTTATATTGTCTTTTAATTCTAAATATGATTATTTTATTAAAGATATATCCAAATCGTAAATAATATGTACCACTGACTCACTCCCTCACACTCTGTCTAAAATGTACATGATTCTTTTATTAATCTGTCGGATTTAGCATTTATCTCTGGTGTAACAAAAGCCGATATATCGGCTTTCGGCAATCAAAAAAGAGTTTAAATAAATAGTTCAAAAATAATAAATTAGTTCAATGTATTATAATTTTATTTCATTATCTTCCTTAAAATAAGTGTTTTTCTTCTATATCATTTTAGGTATGCAGTGTATGTATCTATATTATAATAGTTTTATTGGTTTTGTAGCAAATACAAAATCGTTGGTACGGCCAATGTTAGGGTAAATGGACACATCACGCCATGGTTTGACATCACAAAGGGTGTTAAACAGGGCTACGTGATGTCTCCGTGGTTGTTCAATCTGTATATGGACAAGTGTATGAAATAATTGAAAGGAATAAGTGCTGGTGCTAAGATGAGTGAGATGTCTGGAAGTTGTCTGCTTTACGCGGACGATGCCGTTCTCATTGCGGATAGTGCAGACAGTTTACAAATCTTGGTGTTGAGAATTTACTAGGTACGCAAGACTAAAGATTTAATGATGAATGTCGGAATGTCAAATGTGATGGTTTTTAAAAGGGTAGTGGAAATTTAAATTATAAAAAAGTATTATAAAAAAGGAGAGATTGTAACACAAGTGTGAATGTGAAGGACTGTGAGCAGATGTCTGAGTTTGTATATTTAGGTAGCATGTTTACAGCGGATGGACGAAAGAACAGTGACGTCTAAAAAATGGTTGTTGCGGGTAACATAGTGAATGAAGCTTTAAAAACTGTTATTGGAAACAAGAATTTATCAATGAAAGCAAAAATGGCCGTTCATAATGGAGTTCTAGATCCAAATAGTTCCAAACCTTAATAATCGAGCTATTTAATTAAAATAGCCCTTAATGTTGAATTATAGTACTTTAATAAATAAAATAAAAAATATCTAGTATATATCAACCTCACGTAGGTACAGTTCTTTAATACAAAGTACAAATAATGTGTTTATTATTTTTCAAAGATAGTGTTATTTCAGTTGCGAGAGCGATGAACGATACACTAATTCATTAAACCATTTATCTCAGAAGTAATGCTCGTATAGATAAAAAAAATTTCGCCAAACCAGATTTTTCTTGAAAAACAATTTCTTATCATTAGTTCACTTGGCGCCCATTAAGACGAATGAAACAATGGCGTTACCCACTTGTGTGCCGCATACTTATACGGGCACATAAAGTTTGTCCCTACACATATTTATTGGTGGTGACGTGGATGGATGAGTAGCAATGGATAGGGGGCAGTGGCGTGCTTTGGAAGAGACCTACGTTCAGCAGTAGACGATAAACAGCCGTAAGAAGATGTAGGAAGAGCAATTCGAACGTTAAATTCCTTGACTGTGGGCCCTTTAGTGTCTATGGGCCGGTGTTCGACCTTACTGATGTCACTGAGATCTTGCAGTCTTGGTCAAATGATAACAGAAGGCATTTAGTATCACTAAATGATATATCTCAAATACTAACTCTGAGAATACTTACTTATTCCAAAGCTCTCTTTGTTCCACTTAATAATCGAATACATAACTCGGATATTTTGATTGACTTGACATTGTTTGTCCCTGACAATTATCTGCGACAACGGCAACAGTAGGGTGGCCCTTAGCATATACGAGTATATAAGCAAAAACATTTTTTGTAAGTCTCACTCCCCAATTATTTTCCTTTATGCCTAGTAACTGTCAATTTTTTTATTTTTTATTTTAATGATAACACATGCCCCAAGGGGGTGAAAATAGAACTATATAAGTTAAATTTCAAAAATTTCGCAACAATTTTTTTATTAATTATGTTTCAATTTTAAACCAAATATTTAGAAGTAAAATTTCAAATAATTCATTGAACTGCTTAACTAAAAAACGTATTTTTAAAACATTAAATTAAATTTATAAAAGGTTGCATAATTTTTTGATAATGAATGCTTTTAGCAAGTTATAAAATGGTTTGTATGCTTTTGCTACACATCGTGTGTTACTATATTGTTGTATTCTTAAATAAGTTTCACACCTTCTTCTGCAATATCACTGACAACTTTAAGATTTCTGACTACTGTAAGGCCATGTTGGTAATCATGAAGAGAATTCCAGTTCGCAGGATCACGAGCAATAAAATCGGACGATATTTTAAGCCACGTGAGCTGAACCTCTGTAAGCCAAAAGATCCAAGTCCAAGTCTAAGTTAATAAAACTGGATGTGAGTTTTGACACGAAGTTATACAGTTATTTGTGTGTCAATTTGATCATTTCCTTGAAATCAAAATAGAGACGCTAGGAGCCACAATTATGTAGTTTTATTTTTTTATGCTCTGGTCGGTTAAAATTATACTACAGTATTTCTTTTCTTTTATTGTTCTTAATTGTCTTATGTTTTTTCTTACTATATTGTTTCATTTTACTTATTTATTTAAATATAGTTTTTTTTTTTATAATTACAAACGAATTAAAATAATGTTCATGTTTTTTCTTAAATTAAATTAAAATATTAAAATTGTAAATTTATGTTTTTATGGCTGTACCTTTATCATTGGAAGAACGATATAAACAATGATAAAGGTATTGCCCTAGAAACGTGTCAAGATAAAGTAGATGCTGTTTTTTTTTTAAGTTAATATTTAATGTGAATTTCAGCAACATTTTATCGTTTTTCTACCTGGGGGTCGTGATAAGATATAAGGGGGCCACAATCATTTTATTAATTTATTAGCAAATAACGACGATAATTGGGAACCTTTGGTTTATATCATGCCCTTAATTAAGGAGTGTCTAAAAATTAATTTAAGCAACTAATTAACTACTTAAAATAAGCGTACTGCATAAATGAATATTATTTTTAGTATTATCCTTGAAAGGGAGTAAAAATTCAATAATCGGTATATAGGGCAAATAACTAGGTCAAAAGAACAGTCCAAATTGTATGCGCCTAAGTAAGTTTTCGTGTAAGAAAAAATGTAATTGTGCGCCCACTCTATTCCAATCGATTGCATATTTCAGAGGAAAAATAGTGGAACACACCCACTTTTGAAATAGTCTGAGCTTAAGCCGGTTCTACAAGGCCACGGACCACTGTCACAGTTCAAGAACCGCGTACACACGGTGTTCAGAAGTTAATACTACTTTTCCAAAGCGAATTGCAACGTAATCTGACGTGCTGGACAATATTGAATAAACAAAAAATGAATCTCTTCTCTCTTCAATGGTGCTACAGCCCAAATTGAGCCTAGGCCTCATTTAACTTCTGCCTCCAACTTCTGTCTTCTAATTCGTAATTTGTAGGATCTGTGCCGCATCTTCCTTCACCTCATAACAAATATATAGATTAATTTTGAGGTGATACCAATTACTAAATTTTATTATTTTAACCACTTAATGCTTTTGAACGAGCAGTGCTCGCGCGCGGCGCATGTATCGTATCGCGCCAACCCGAGCACTGCTCGCGCGTTTCGACTTGTTTGTGTTACATAAGGTAAACTAACAACCAAGTTCGCCTCTTTTTGGAACTGGACTATTTTTAAATTATATAAATTCTTTAATTAAAAAATAAAATCACCTGATATTTCTGATTCTATTTTCGTAAAAAAAAAACGAGCATTAAGTGGTTAAGGAGAAGGTTCCTTGAGGCCCTATGCACCACGGAGGTGTGACAGGACAAAAAGAAGAAGAAGAATTGTTTTAATAACTATTATTTTAGAATATTCACATGAAAATATTAGGAGAAATAAATAATTTGCGTATCATTTTCGTTACATTTTCAGCGAAAACCGTTTATTCACCGCGCAACACCGCGTATAAAATTCAGATTCAGAGTGTTAGAGCAGCTAGCAAATACAAATTATTTTCAATTTATTTAGGAAAGATACTGTGAGGCTACTGAAACAAACATAGACTTTGAACTTAACGAAACAGTATTTGCAGACGACGTTTTGCAGCTGAAATTATATCTCCACTTGTTAGACAAATCTATTAATAACTAAACACGTCTATCTGAATACTCTTTTGTAGAAAGAACGACTTAAAATGAATTGATTTTGACGAATGGCTTGATTATTAAATATGACACGCGTTTGTTTACAAAATATGTCTTTTCGTGTTTTTGAGAGTGATGCATATTATAATAATCAACTTTTTTTACTGCGTGTTGTTGGAAATATTTACTCGTAATAAATCACGATCACAGACACCAAAACCGGCACGTCCGTTCTATCAACTTAGTTTTTGTGTACTGTAACGTAACACAATAGATTAGATGGTCGCGAAGTAAATAAACCAACCTTGAGTGGTAGAAAACAACAGTTGATTCACTTCAGACAAAACAATGCGCGCGCTCCAGTAATTTGTTTGCTTTTAGAATCAGTAGATACCACAATACCCTTTTGATAAGAGAGCTTCTATGCATGACATGTGCGTGTGTGCATAACTAGTTTATTTATTAAAATACACGCTGAACTTTGTCCCGTGGACTCCTCAGCGGGCGCTTCCAAGCATACACACCGAATCTCTCTGCCGTTCGAACTCAAACCAAATCCGTCCTACCCGCTATCAACACCACGGCCACGTCTCGCGCAAGACATCCGTGCAAAACAATTCAGAATTTACGCGGACACGCCGAATAGTGGAGCGCCTTCCCTCAGTCTTCAATTAAAACTAAGATAAAATGTCGAAACTGAACATTTTGCGTGTCAATCAGCTGTTTTCCCGTTTCCAGAATAAAATTATTACAAGTTCCCGCGTAAACTTCAGTTCTTTGAGTGTGCATAATAAAATATCGGTGAATAAAAGCGCGCGTTCTCGCAGATGTGTCAACTCGACGAGTGTGTGGCAAAAGGCAGGGGTTGCGAATTTCGCCGGACCCGTAACGGGAGATAATGTACTATCGTCCCCTTACGGAGATGTCGTTGAACCCAAACAACCCCTCACAGAATACCTCTTCGAACACTCCGGGAAATATCCCGACCTTCCAGCGATTGTGAGTAAAATATAAATATATTATTTCACGTGAAATAGCAAAAAGATTTTAAATGAATTCATATTTGTGTTGTAAAATGAAAAACCCATTTTTTCAACTTGTTTGACTGATCACTTTTTAGCCAACCGGTTTCGACTCTATCCGAATCTTCTTCAAAGCAAACACTAAAGTATTAGTATTTATTTTTTGTTTCTTGAAAAATGATGTAAAATTTCTTCTACCATATATTCGCCATAACTTTGTGTTGTGGATTCATTGAACAATGTTTTTTAAACATCGTAAACAACAACATATTTATTTAAAAAAATAAAAATTAATAAACAAAAATGTTTCGGACACAGAAGCCCGTCATCCGTGTTTTGTATATATATTGTACAATATAAATATTTTTAAACAAATTTTTCATTAAGGTGGGTCAGTTTTGACAGATATTAATAATAAATAATGGACCACCACATCGTTCTTTCCTGACATACTTCCCTCGATTCCATACATTCATACATAGTGTCATTTTTTTTAAATATCTGTCAAAACTGACCCACATTAATGAAAAAATGTTAAAACATATTTATATTGTATATACAAAACAAGGATAGTATACTTTTGTGTCCGAAATATGTTTGTTTTTTAATTTCATTTTTTAAATAAAGTTCGTGTTGTTCACAAAGTTAAAAAAAATTATTGTTAAATGATTTAAAACACTATGTAAAAGATTTAATACGAAATATTTGATAATGTCTTAGAAAGGTGAAGCATGTCATTCCAACAAACTACAATAAAAATTCTAGAAAACAAACTTTTCATTCATATTAATAGATTTATGTCAACTTATTATTGTTTATAAAAAAATATATTTTATAATATGCTTAATATCGTTAGGAGTGTCGAAACTATTTTTTGTTGATTTGTTATATATTTCGATTTTTTTAAATTAATTCCATTATTGATGAGATTTGGCTTATTGTTAAAATAATTTTCTTTCGAACTCATAATTAAATTCAAACACGTATTGTGGTACAAAGTTCTGTGTGATTATTTGTATATCGTATAATGCAATGCATAATTTTTTATA
Source organism: Lepidostoma basale (assembly GCA_022606425.2). Classification (NCBI taxonomy): domain Eukaryota; kingdom Metazoa; phylum Arthropoda; class Insecta; order Trichoptera; family Lepidostomatidae; genus Lepidostoma; species Lepidostoma basale. Next base: position 83,531 of record JAHDVF020000700.1, on the reverse strand, counting down.
AGCGGTATTTCGCAATTCTATAGATAACGAAATCAATAAAAGCAGATTTTAAAATATTTACGAGAATTTTATAATAGTATTTATAATTGAATTAAATCAATAACCTTTCATTTTGATTATTTTCGAAATTCTAGCGTAAAGTGTGTATTTGTATTCAACGAAGTTTTATAGACAAAAAAATAAATTTTTAAATATTTTAAACCTATGTTTACTAGAATTTTTAATATTAATATATTTTATGGGAATGATTTCACCTTTCCTAAAACATTGACGAATGTCAAATGCCTTACTAAGGCGAAACATTTTATTCCCATAAAATATAATAAAACTTTTAGTAAACGGGTGTTTTCATTTGTTAATGAACGGAAAAGTTCTCAGTTCGGGTCCAAATAATATGACTTGGATCTTCCAACATATAGAGGTTCAGTTATATTGGCCATTCCTCCTCCGTATGTTGGAAATGATTGTATGTTGGATGTGATTTGTCAGGTTTATAGGGGGGGGGGGGGCTACCATATATCTAACGTCTTCATGCATTATACTGTTATAATTTAATTTAAATTAATTTGTTTTCACGTTCGTGTCATGCAAGAACGTCGATTTCTTCGACTCCTTACGTTACTCCGATTTGATTGTGCCACAGTTTCCTCGGCCTCCTTCTATTTCTAGCTCCGTTCACGTCGTTTACATATACATTCTACACCATTCTGTCTCCATTCATTATTTTTTTTTATCTTAACGACCCTTTCATTTTTTTGTTCATAACAATTTCATTCGCACCGCACTTACTTCTTATAAATGCATTTGACACTTTCATATACAGATTTACGACACATTCGTCTAAGAGATCTATTTCTACTGCATTTATTCTACTTCATATAACTAATACAAATTTGATGAAATGAACGTAAAAAATCTTTGAAACATATAAAGGAAAATAAAATAAATTCAACAGTAAACTGAAATAAATAGATAATAATCTATGACATTTTGAATGTATGCAAATACTTGTAGACAAATGCTGGATTTTACCCATTGCGGGTAAATTAAGAAAGGCGGAATGGGGAATGTTGTTCACATAAAGCGATCGCTTAACCCAACCAATGACAGGTCATAAGTCCTGCAAGCGCCTCGACCACCATATTCTGTTCCCAGAAAACAATTTACATATTCGTCTCTTTTGAGATACAGTTAATCCTTATAAAATAATAAACTATGTTTTAATTCATAAATATCAGTGGACTTGTTGTGGAACCCATAATCAAACATATATTATTACAAAGCACAGTTATAATATGTGACCACAAAGTTTATGGAAATAAAATGAAAAATATGGTAACCATAACCTACAACTTTTATCTAAAAAAAATATTAATGTTACATCTTCAAACGTCGTAAAAAAACATTCACGATTTTTTTAAATTATCTCAAATAAAATATCCCTACAGATAGATAATAAAAAACATGCAATAATAAAACACACCCACTAAACGATAATGAACGTACGTACAAACGTCGTCTTGTTATCATAAAAATTCCAAATGTTTCATTAGTCTATCATATGTATAATAAATAAAAATATTATAACTAGTTGTAACCCGTGAGATATTCACGGAAGTAAAGATTTTCTACCATTTAAAAACTTGTTTCACTGCACAATCGTAATCAGTAAGTTTTAACTTTTAATGTAAATCTTATTTAATCTTATTTAATCTCAATAGAGACGAAGACGCAAATTGGAAACTGAATATGGTTGATCAAGGTGTCTGGTACAGGACTTATGACCTGTCATTGGTTGGGAAGATTTTGATTACATATGTTAATCTTTTTAAGATTACTCTATATATAATCTACATACTAACGCCATCTATGGAGATTTATGTTTATCAAGCATTAAGCAGAACATCTTTTTAACTCAATGTGAAAGGCTACCCCGCCATTAGCGCATTGTTAGAAGCCGCCTGGAGATGTCACACTCCTATCTATATGCGAAACATTAGACCAGATATGATTACAATATTTTTTTGTGAATGTATACTTATACTTGTATACGACTACTGAATTTCACCTTATTTAGGAGTTCACTTAACCCACGGTGGGTGAAATCCAGTATTCGTATACAAGTATAAGTATACATTCACAAAAAATATTGTTAATCTTATTTTTTTCACACACTTTAAAAATTTCACAATTAACACTACTGTCAATACAATAATATCAGAACAAATTTCAAAATAATTCAGAAACCTTCTCGGGCATGCGCACCGTATGCATTTAAAATTACATTCAGAAAGATTCGAAGTATTCATCTCTCGCTCACTTGAATTCAAAATATGCTCGTACTCGTTTTAGATGACATCCGTATTTTTGCCTATTTATACTATGATGCAAAATTCTGTAGTGTCTAACTTCTTCTCGATTGTAAATGTACCTATAATAGTTTCCCACTGTTGGGTGCAAGGAAAAAATCTGAGAATTATCATAATGTGTCTTCTCATCCGCAATGATTGCGGTTATTGTTTGATTCACATCTTCCTCTTTCCTTGGACGTTATTATGACTCATTAAGTCGATTCTTCCATCCCAATTGTCGCTGCAACGTCCTACACGTCGTTGACACCTTTACTTATTACTTTCGTATTCGTTTTTTATATCAATGATTGTGCATACCACTCGGAGTTAATAGCCAGTTGTTAATATTTCTATAAATTATATACGAGTACCTACTTATCAACTTAAACAGCCGTTGTCGTCCACTGTTGGATATATGCCTCCCCCATACTTCTCCACGTTTTCCTGTCTTGTGTTCATTCACCAGCAAATTTTCGAATATCATCGGACCATCGTTTGGAGGGTCTCCCTCTTTTTATTTTGTCTTCGCGGGGTCTCCATTCCACCACCCTTCTGGTCCATCTATAGAGAGTTTTTTTAGAGGTTTGGTTTTTAAATTTGTTTCTACAGATTTTTTACAGTTTCTACAGAAAAAACATTGTTTCTACAGATTGTCAATTTGACAGTTGATTTGTAGTCAGTATGTTTTGCCATTTCACCCAATTGGTGTCGAAAATTGGACTTCACGATTGCGCTTCATTCGAGCTAGCCGTGGCGCTCATATGCCCGAAATCATATTTAAACAATAATGGCATAAAATTATCTATTAATTAAATCCAATATCATAGACATTAACATAATTTTAATGTGTTTTTTTAAATTTATTTTGAATTTGTATACCTCTAAAAAAACACCCTTATGCACATTATTACCTACATAAAGGGTGTTTTGTTAGATCAACTAAAATATTTAAAAATAAAACTCATAATATTAATATTTTGATCGAAATCTTAAATATAAAGATGAAAAGTACGATTCAACAAAATAATAAAAATGAACAAACATAACAATTTCAATTCAACATTTAATTTTACGAAACATACAAATATTTTCGATAGCTTAAAATTATTTTACTGCAGTTCATCAAAGATTATTTCAAGTTGTTATTGATTTGTATTTTTTCAATCACACTGCCCTCGCCGAGAATCGAACCTGGAACCTTCAGGGTGGCAGTCAATGCACTTACCACTCGGCCACGTAGGTCGTCGTTATAAATGTGTATTGGCGTGATATCTATATAGTCTAGTTATCAAATGTTATATTAATATTATTATTGTGTCGGTTTTTTAAATTTATGCATCCATTGATTGTAAAAGCATTCACAGAAATTCATTAAACTAATGCCATTATTACAATTTACTGTATTTATTAGTAGGTATTGGAGTAAATTGGATTAAGCTTGGTGTATTTCCAAAAGTTGTAAAAATATTAAATTATAAATTACATACTAAGAGAATGTTAACTGTTAAGCCAAGTAGACACACTATGCCAACCTCGAGTCGCCTACGGGTATCATTTGCAAACATGTGTTCGAAAAGAAGGAAGAATAGAAAAATAAAACAAACAAATGAACGAATGAATGTTAAGCATGTTGACACCGTTTAAACAAGCCGCGATAGCGTAAACGGGAAAGTAGGTACCTCTACAGAATATTTAGAGAAAGTCGATACATTCCGATCTACATTCATACCAAAGATTTTAGACGTTTGCTAAATGTTGATTTAATGAAGTCTATTTCTTAATTAGTAGTGGATAAATAATTATAATAATTATAATTATAATAATATAAATAATTATAATAATATAATAATAATAATAATAATTCAAACACCAAAGATTTAAATCTATGGTAATAGAATTTATTATACAACCTCCAATATGAGCGGGAAATTTTCTCACTATTATTAAAAAGAAATCTGGTCGTGTCCAGGCTTGAACCCATCTCCCACGGATCAGGAGCTAAGCATTCTATGCCCCAGACCAACTAGTAATTTTTTCTTTGGCGAACATTTCGGGGTCCAAGGGGGATAGGTAAATGAAAAGAAGTTATTTTATTTATATGAACTAAATAGAGTTAAAAATAACACACAACTAGATACAATTAAAGTAATAGAGGTCGCCCGATGGCAACATGGTGGGCCAACATGGAAAAGGAGCTCCAACGCGAGAACCTGACAGTAGAGATGAGTCAAAATATAAAATTTTGGTGTTTTCGTACGAGGAGAGCCGACCCCAGTTGATGGGAAATGGCAAAGGGAAAGAAGAAGAAGAGATAATTTTAAAATAAAATATTTAATATTTTAATGTATGATAGGTAATTCTGAATACAATTGTCACAGACATGTCACGTCAAATATTAATTCTGATGAAGTTTTGATCCCCAATGTTTGAGGAAAAATTTGCTTTAAAATGTACAGCTCGCGGTTCGCAAAAACAGTTTCGCAGACCGCCAGTTGGACAGCGCTGCCCTAGACCACAACCAAATATCAATATTGTTCAGATAAACCATTGTTTTGGCGGAAACACTATGATATCTCAACATTATTAACTGTTGAATTTAGAACACTGTTGTAAAATCACAATTTATTTGTTTAATTTCAGAGATATAATAAATTGTGATAAATTGGCCGAGCCATAGAGGGCTCCCTCCGCTTACCCGAATCTGTTATAGGCGCAGCGGCGCCTTTCGTCAGCTTCGCTCGTGCACTCCCTAGGCCCGTCCCCGTTCATGCGGGACTTACGTTAAAAAATAATATATATATATTTGCAACCAAGGGGGACCCAGACCACATTTAAGCTACGCTACTCTCCCTTGATGTCCCGCCGTACACACATAGCAATACAACAGCAAAAGAAAATACACAATTGATACATAAATAACATAGAGAAAGAATAAAAATAGAAATAATGCACAGCAGGAGGCACAGGAGGGAGGGAGGTGACAAAATGCAGGATGGGGGAAATAAGGAAATTTATTTAATGTATGGACTAAGGAAGGTAACATAGGAAGTTTTTTCTGTATATATTTAAGAGAAGAAAAATAATACAATTGAACTAAGGGGGAGCAGGACGAGGTCCGGCATTGCGGATCAGTCTCCCCTCCCCCCAGCAAGATAATCGGCACCCCCTCAAAGGGGCAAATGTTAATAAATTGTGATAAATAAAGTATCCCAAATTTAACATTTATTAAATATTTCTTTCAATTTATAATTTGCTAATTTTCTGTAGGCAGAGGATAGAGCGCCACAGAGTATTATCCGAACATACTTAGCGAGCATCCTCAAAATGCATAAAGCGTGTCATGGAGACTCACCAATTGTTAAGATTCACTGAGAACTATTATTTAAAATTGGATTCATTCGGTAGTAGCACGTTTTCTTTGGTCTACCGCAATTTCAGTAAATGACCTCACCTACCTGAAATACACCGCAGCCTCTCCCTGTCCTGCCGCCTCCATCGCTGCCGACCTGCTGTTTACTCCAATGATTCATGCCTAAACCTTTCCTTCCACCATCGTTATCCCATCCTGTATCTCAACCCCATTGCCATATCGGTCCCCACCCAAGGCCATCGGCCCACGCCCAAGGCCACTCTTGTCCCATTTGGTTCCATATCCAGGACCAACCGGCCCCCACCCAAGGCCACTCCCTGTCACCGTCCCTCGGTCTCCACCCAAGAACTCGGCCCCTTTCCAAGGTCATCCCTCCACACTCCTCACTACCCGGGTAGTCAGGTCCAAATGTTGGACACAAGCCACTACATCCTCCAAGTAACCCTCCCCTCACCATCCAACAATATCCAACTTCATCTCCAAAATAGAAATTTCCAACATGTGGGGGAGCAATAGCCTTCGGGCTGGTACTCCCGAAAAGACAATATCCAAGAAGTAATTAAAGTTTACACTCTGAAAAAATACGATTGTTTATTTATAATACCATTTTTTTTCGAATTCAGGTCGCTTATTGTGCGCATACGAAACAATAAACAATGAACATCAAAATGTTACCATTGTGAAAATATTTTTAATTTGATATACGAGTACCAGATCAATTCTGTGTGTGAAATAACTTTTTACTTCATTTATTATAATATATTATATATCATTTACTATACATAAATGAATTTTTGTAGTAAATTAGGCACTAAGTACCAAAAAACTAAGCACCTATGCGCTTTCGTTCTATATGTCATAAAAACCTCATACTTATTTTTAAAAAAATGTACTTAACTAACTAACTAACTAACTAACCAGCACGCCATTTCCTCGGAGGGGTAGGCAGAGAGGATGGATGGCCACACTGGCCTGTCCTGGCATACCTCTCGGGCTTCCTCCACATTCATACATCGTACCATGCACGCACGTCGATTGTTCCGACTTCGAATGTGGCCGCCTTTTAGTAATTGATTAATTTGGTCATGCCATGTTTTTCTCGGTCGTCCTCGGGTTCTTTTTCCACTCACGCTGCTTGTGTACAACTTTTTAACCATTCTACTCTCATCCATTCGTTCTATATGTCCAAACCATCTCAGGGATCCTTTTTTAATTTTATCCATGATGTAGTCATCTGCCTTACATTTTTCTCTTATTTCATCGTTCGGTATTCTTTTATACAACGTTTTCCCGCACATTCTTCTTAGTGATCTTATTTCTATGGCGTTTATCCTGCTTTCGTCCTTCTTTCGCCAGCTCCAAACTTCACTTCCATACATGAGGGTTGGCACTGGAACTCCATTGTGTACTGCCATCTTTGCTTCTGTGGATATATTTATATTTGCAGTAATGACTTTGAGTGCGCCATTTATTTTATTCCCGGCACCAACCCTTCTTTCGATGTCTTTCTCCATTTTTCCGTCTCTTTTAAACATGCTTCCCAGATACGTTAATTCGGTAACTTGCTCCAATTTCTCGCCCATCGCACTTATATCACAAATCGTCATACATTCTTCTTTCTCAAAAACCATCACTTTAGATTTAGACACATTCATCACCAAGTCACTCTTTTTGCATGCCTCATACATCCTTGACACTAAGACTTGCAAATTTTCTTTACTGTCAGCGATTAACACAGCATCGTCTGCATATAACAAACAGCTGACTGACAAACAATTCATCTTAGCACCAGCGTCTATGCCTTCAAGTTCTTTCTTTCATACACTTGTCCAAGTATAGATTGAACAACTACGGGGACATCACACAGCCCTGTTTGACACCTATGGTGATGTCAAACCAAGATGTGACAGCCCCATTAACCCTGACACAAGCGGTGCTTCCCTCATAGAGGGATGCGATCGCGCGTATCAGTTTTGTGCCCACTCCATACTCGGCCAAGACCTTCCAAAGTTTTTTCCTATCAACTCGGTCATACGCTTTCTGCAGATCCACAAACGCACAGAAAAGTTTTCGGTCCTTGGCCAAAACCTTCTCTGTTAGACTGCGGAGTGCGAAAATCTGGTCCATGCATCCACGTCCACTCATGAAGGCTCCTTGTACATCCCAAATCTTTCCAGATGTCACTTTCCTCACTCTTTCTATCAGTATCCTGCCGTATAGTTTGCCAACGGAGCTCAGCAGACTGATGGCCCTGTGGCTCCCACAGTCTACACGGGCTCCCTTACCCTTGTAAAGAGGCATGATAACTGCTCTCCTCCAGTCCAGCGGAGTATACCCCTCCTCCAAACATTGGTTAAGGAGTCCGCAAAGCCATGCAAGAACCACCTGGCCACCACTCTTGACAAACTCTATTGCAACGCAATCATACCCAACTGCTTTTCCACCTTTCATCATTTTCAATGCATTATACTTAGTGCCTATTTTACTTCAACCATTTAAATACTTTTTTTACAGTTTTAGTGACATGTTTTTAAAACATATGGAGTACACATAAAATAAAATCTTATAATTGCATTTAAATTTCAAGCTACGCGTATTAAGTGCGAAAATCTTCCCGCAGACAAAGTGTTAACTTAGATCTGATAATATGAGATTAGGTGCAAAGTGGCAATTTAATGGCATCACAAAACAGGTGGATTCGGCGTTTGATATCTACTTCTTAAGTATCTCGTATCATAATTGAAGACACCATATATTATGTTTCGAATCTATCCAAGATTTTACGAGGATAAATAATCTGTAATTATTGTAATCTATATCCATAATATTTATATGTTTAAAAAATATTAGAATTTGTAGAAATTCTTATTTTAACTAAACTAGCTACTAACCATCACGCCGTTTCCCCGGAATGGTAAGCAGAGAGGAATGACCGCCATACTGCTCTGTCTTGACACACCTCTCGAGATTCATATACATTCATACATCGTTACGTCGATTTTTCCGACTTCGAATGTGGCCACCTTTTAGTATGTGATTATCTGGCCATGTAATGCATTCATTGGTCTTCCACGACTTCTCTTTGCAGTTACACTGCTTGTATATTACATTTTACCATTCTTCTCTCGTCCATTCGTTCCTTAAACTTAAACTATCTTGGACTTGGACTTGGATCTTCTGGCTTATAGAGGTTCAGCTCTAATGGCTATTCCTCTTACGTCTGTAGGAAACATTGTTGGAATATGATTTGGTAGTTGTTTTATGATGGGGCTAAATGTATGGCCCGGAGTGTCCCTCCGAAAGAGGGCGAGGGGTGATTTAGGGTTTATGATAAATTCTTACATTATTGTCAAGGAATGGAAGACCAGTTAGGGTTGGGATTGTATTTATTAAAAAAGTATGTTCCCGGGGGGAACATAAGAGGAGCAGTGCCTGGATGGAGTTGTGGTAGGAGATAGCATCCTGCGTGTGACCATTTTGTTTGGCGGAGTACGTAGTGGGCTATCGGGGAGGATTTTTTAGAGATCTCATTTCTATAGCATTTATCCCACTTTCATCCTTCTTTTGCCAGCTCCATGCTACACTTGCATACATAAGGGTTGGCACTAGAACTCAAACAAGTGGACATATTCTTTCAAACAAGAATATGCATTCTTATTCAAAATGAAACGAAGTAGAAATATGTTGTCCACGTATAAAATTAAAAACGTATTTAAATATTATAAAAAATAGTTTCTTGTCCCTTGGAACTATTGAAATATACCAAAATATTATATATTGTGCGATGTGTTTCTGCAATTTGAATAATAGGAAGCCGTCACATCTACTTTTAAAACGAAGGCCAATGACATAGTATTTTTATCATTCAAAATAAACACATCCACTTCATTCATTCCTGCTTATTTATTATCTCTCGTGGAAGTCAGCGTGAAAAACTAACAGATATTAAAAATATATCTTTTTCTGACCTTCACCATACTGCTTTATATACATATCTACGAGTATCTATCCATCTACCTATCATTTAACTATCAAACATACTCAGGTAAATAATAATTAAATAAAACGATGTTTTTTAACTACTGTCATTTTTATCTTTATTTCGACAGCGGCCGTTTCGCCAGGCTCGCTGGCATCGACAGACTGGTGACACTATTGCAAACTGAGTCCTTTATATATATACAGATCAGGGGTGGTAAACATGATTCTATACAAAAATAATCTTAAAATAATTATGTAGAATTTAAATATTGCTGTTAAAGTTATTTAAGAGCATTCGTATTCAATATAATGGATTTAAAATGTTATTATGGCCGACATTTTTATCTATAAAGTTTGAAAATTTGGTACTTATGTTTTTATTATTACTGAATTTAAATACAATATATTACATATTTTGGTCCATTAGATTGACGTCGCCAGGGCACTTGAAGAATAAGAAGAATTTAGATTTACAAAGTACAAAACCAAAGGTTAAAATATCGTTGCAATTTATACATGTACCTATATTGTTTATCCGCTCTTAATCAATACACGCTTGATTTTAATTCTCATTAATTCTCGCTCAGAAGACCCGAGTCTATGGTCCAAGTCCCTGCATTATATCACAGATATATCAAATATTATATTAATATATTGTTGGCATTGTTGCACATAATATCTCTCTATTTTGAATTACAAAGTACAAAACCCAATATGTCCCTATTGTTATACCGTTGGATATTATCTATTTTTTATCCGGCTATCAATCGAAGCTTGATTTCGTGAATCGCTTCATTCATTGAACCTCTGTATCACAGAAGATCCAAGTCCAAGTCCAAAGAATTCATCATGCCATATCCTCGAAAGGGTAGGCAGAAATAATGGGCTGCCACACTGTTATTTCCTGATATGGTTCTCTCGATTCCTCAATATTTATACATCGTGTCATGCACGCACGTCGATTTCTCCGACTCCTCAAGTGGTCGACATTTAATAATTAATTGATATGATCGTGCATCGTTTTCTTCGGTCTACCTCTTTTATATTTAGTTTAGTTTACGTCGTTTACATATACTTTCTTTGACACTCATTCTTAATGAATTATTTCCATCGTTCATAATCATAATGATCTTTACAAGGATTAATTGTATCTCAATAGAGACGAAGATGCAAATTGTTTTCTGGGAACAGAAGGTGGTGGTCGAGGCGCTTACAGGACTTATGACCTGTCATTGGTTGGGTTGAGCGATCGCTTCACGTTTAACAACATTCCCCATTCCGCCGTTATGTTACGTTCTGTTCCCAGAAAACAATTTGCATCTTCGTCTCTATTGAGATACAATTAATCCTTGTAAAATAAAAATAATTTAACCGCAATGGGTGAAATCTAGTATTTGTCTACAAGAATTTGTATACATTCAAAATGTTGTAGTATAATGATCTTTTTTATTATTTTGTTCATAATAATTTCATTCGCTCTAGTTTGATATTTAATATTTTTTTGTTCGAAGACGTATTTCAATATGAATTTTCTATATTTGGAACCTTTAGAAAGCATGTTTTTTATTTATTTGATTTAAATACTAGTATGCCATATATTAGGTTCATATTTTTATTTTTTAGAGTAGGTACGTAACACATATATGTATTATATTTATATTTATATATGTGATGTGATAGGTACCTACTAAAAATACATTTAACCTGATTTATCACACTAGTATTTAAATTATGATTCAATACGTAAATAAAAAACTTGGTTTTCAGTTTTGACTCGTGTTCCTTTAAAAATCCTGTTAATAGTCTGATTTGTTGACAGAGATATTCTATTCAATTCAAGAAATTAAAGCTCAGTATTCAAGAATTGTTCCTTCTTCGTTTACTATAAAGTCTAATATCCTTTTTTCGTATGACAATGTTTGAGACAATCAATTGTGTGCGTTTTGTCGATGTTTGTTGAACAACAAGGTAATTGGCAATTTGGCGCCAATTTATCGAGCGCGTTGGTTACACAGCATAAAAAAATATTCTTACATACCAATATGTAACGGAAATAAATTATTTTTATCTGGTCCCGTATTAAATCATCCTGCTTCTTGGTTCTTGCTTATTGTCTTGACAAAGGAGAAGGCTATTCATATCCAAGTTATCGATTTAAAAACAAACAAACAAATCATCACGCCGTCTCTCTAGAAAGGTAAGCAGAGAGAATTGACCGCTACACTACTCTATCCTGACATATTCATACCGCGAGTTATACACGTACGTCGATTTATACATGCCATGTTTTCCCGTAATCCATGCACACTTTTATCGTTTTAATATAACTCAAATTAACGGAGATCTGATTTCATTTTACAATTAAAATTGGTGTGACTACTAAATTTATATTCGCAGTTTTTAAATATTCTTTGGTAAGATTACTGTTATAATCTAATCTCTAGCTATAATTTTAGTAAATGTATAAATGGGAAGCCACGAATCTACAAAAAAAACATTTTTATATTTTATCACGTGTAATTCACAATATTTTAAGCTGAAAATACACAGAAATTGTATTTATTACTAATTTCACTTTTGGATTATAATATACTTATACATACTTTAGATAGTAACATTTGTAGTAATATAACAGGTTATCGTATATAGGTCATTTGTGACTTAAAATGGACTTTGATTCCAGATCATTAGGGACAAATTAATAATTGTATGGGCTGTCTGCGTCTCTGCACGCATACATGAGACCTCAGCATCATTGAGAAATATTACACTTTCATGTGTACTTCAATATACAACGCATTCCAAATGACTTTCAAATGCACTAAACTCTGCCGATAGCACAATTTATTTCAAAATAAAATGTTCAAGTCATCTGGTAGGTCGTTTATAAAGTTCACCTAAATTATAGTTAGAGAAGTAAAACTTTTATATAAGTTCAATTAATACTCACAAAAGTTTATTAGAATTTAATGTTATTATATAAGATGAGATTTTAAAGAGTGTATAATATTTTAGCTGTCCGCCCTACATCATACAAAGATAACAATAATAATATTAGAACAAAATAGTGAAAGGATCATTAAGATGGTGTGGACACATGGAAAAAATGAATGAGAAAAGAATGGTAAAGAACAACAACAAACCATCACGCTGCTTCCCTGAAAGGATTGACAGGGAGAATGGACCGCCACATGACTCGATCTTAACACACTTATCTAACTTCCTCCACATTCATACAACGAGTCAAACTTCTGATTCTTCTGACTTCTAACATGGTCGACCTTTAAAATTTGGTTAATTTTTTTATGTCAGTTTTTCCTCGGTCTCTTCTTAACCATTCTTCCTTCATCGATGCGTTCCATATGTCCAAACCATGGCAGTAATCCTTTAAATTTTTTATTCATAATACCTATTTTATTCCACTCTACATTCCTTCCTTAAATCAGCATTTTAAATTCTGTCAATTATCGTTTTACCACACATAGTCTAAGGGATCTCATCTCTACCACATCTATTCTGCTCTCATCCTTCTTCTGCCAGATCCATGCTTCACTTCCATTCATCGGGTTTGGTACTACAAATGCAATGGGGAACCCCTTTTTTCTCTTATCAATATTTTTTTGTTTCGAGAAATCAATGTGCGTACATGACACAATGTATGAATGTTGAGGATGTATGTTCTTTCTGCCTACCCCTTCGGTGAGACAACGTCATGGTTAGTTAGTTAATTCATACAAAGATTTACACACAGTGTACCAAATAGTATATTCACTAGTTCTTCACGCTGTTATCATAGATTCTTAATTACAAGCATAAATTAACATGTATAAGCAGTGTCTGGTTATTATCACATGATTTTGAAAACAGACCAAACATTGAATTTGGGTCATGTCTACTATGGTTATGTGTTAGCATTAATAATATTACATTGAAAATAAACTCAATTTAAATGTTTAAAACAGTACATTTCTAAAAAATCGAGTTTGAATTACTTTTATTTTCAAAATCTTGAACATTAAAAAAAAATGTTTATTTTTTATTTGCATTATTTACAATGAACGTCTACAATAAAATTTCAAACATGAACAATAATTGTTGACTAAGTTCTGCTGGAGGATGTCATAAACATAATGAGAGAGTACGATATCCCTACGGCAATAATCAAAACCATTCACAGTATTAATAGGAATGGTAAGACACAAATTAAGACAAATGGAGACATGACAAAAGAGATACCCTGGTATCAAACAGGGAGACAGTCTCAGTCCTTTTGTATTTAAGATTATTATGGATAATCTAACAGAAGAGATGTCTTCATTAGGCCTGCGTTACAAAATGGGAAAAAATCAATATAGTGTACTATGCTGACGACGCAGCAGAAAACGAAGATTATCTTCAGAGAATGCCTTACAAATTCCACCTTGATCTAAAAAATATAACATGAAGATTTCTTCCAGTAAAACGAAGTGCCTGACAATAGCAAAAGAGCCGCTCCAATGTAAACTGAACATCACTTACCTAGCTGTAGAGATCGGTAGCTACAGTGACCTATATGACGAAGTGCGAGCACAAAACCAACAAAGCGATAGCCGTGGCTGGCTGCTTGCGCGACACCATATGGAGGAACAAATACATGGTAACCAAAAGCAAAGTCAAGATATACAAGGCATACGTCCGCCCCATCATGACATATGGCATAGAAGTCAAAGCCGATACCAATAGAACTAAGAACCTTCTCAGAGTAGAAGAAATGTGAACCCTAAGTTCCATTCACACCCTCAAAGTTAGGAGCAGAAATGAGACGGGAAGGTATGTCTGTGGTTTTGAGGACGGGGAAGTTGAAGATGGGGAAGAAGCAGAAGGCGCTTTTGAAGAGATCACGTGGCCCGCATGAAGAATACACGAATTGCTCAAATTAAAATTATCAACAAAAAAAAAACCAACAGCAATAGATTACCAGGAAGGCTTCCAAAGAGATGGAGAGATGGCTGGACATCATCATCCCAGGACAGCTCACTGTCGTAATCAGGTCATATGACCTAAACCAAGAAGAAGAACATTTTTTTTGTTTCGTTTTTCAGTAATTCAGAAAGCATTAAAATTAATTTAACATTAAAATCTTATTAATATTAATATTTTAAATAGTCAAGTAACTGTAGTGCGCTGCAGTTTTCTAAACATTTGCTTATTTAGGACCCGACAAAATTATTTAATACAGCATTCAGTCAGGCTGTGGAAACATTTTTTTTACGATATTTTAAATACAAAATACAATAAAAAATGAATTTCTTAAAGTTGCATTTAAATATACACATTTTTATTTTGATTAGATTATCATAAGATCAACGAATAACCAATATTTTGTTTTGACAACAACAAAAACATAAGAAAATTATTTTATAATATTTTTCTCCCGTAAATAACCTTTGCCTTTTTTATGTAAAAATAGTTTTGGAAGAACAAATTCATAACGCAAAAGAATAATAATAAAAAAACAGCTGTGTTTTGTGTTTTGAATAATGATGTAAAACTCCATATTAAATCATCAATATGAATGAAATGGTCTGTTTTCTAGAAGTTTTATTATAGTAAATGGAAATTATGGCGATGAGGTTCGCAACCCATCACACCGCGTCTCCCGCGGGGCGAAAAGAGAAGGATGGAGTGCCGCATCGGTTAAAGTGTGACAGTCCATTCTTTCTGCCTACCCTTTCGGGGAGACGGCGTGATGGTTAGTTAGTTAGTTAGTTAGGAAATTACATACTCGTACACCATTCTAAGGCATTTTTAAATGTAATTTTTAGAACATAATGTCTTTGAAAGTAGGCAAAAAGAATGGATCGCCACACTTTTCTTTCAGCATTCATATATGTACCATGTCTGTGCTCATATCAGAAAAATAAAAATTATAAATTAATCAGAAACTCTGTCTTAAGCTGAAAATTAAAGATCTGAAAAAGAAAGAAATTTAGCAAGCTATCATTAACTGGTATAGGCGCGGGGTCTCCAAAAATGCAAGGCCTGTAGCACTTGCTACTTCTGCGATACGCCTAATCCAGCACTGATAGAACTAGATTACAGAAGAAAGCAGTAGAGGCATACAAAATTAACGATCCTACAATTTTAGACATGTGGGACAACAGGGCGGTCTTATACATTTGGCATGTGCCGTGCAATGATCAGCCGCACCTCCCGTGCCCTGCTGTCAGCTGTGCGACTGCAGCCCGGAGACACCATTGGCCTGGTCCTGCCCAATATCCCCGAGTTCCCTGTGGTGCTGCATGGCGCACTCGAAGCTGGACTTAGAGTCACATTTGCTAATCCGCTTTATAACGCAGGTAAGTTTAAAAAAAACATCATCTTATTTAATATTTTACTAAAAGTAAAAATGATGGTCAAAATATACAAAATCTGCGTAAGGGCTATACTGACATATGGCATTGAGACCAGAGCATATATCACAAAAATGAAGGTTAAAGGCAAGTGGCAGAAATGCGAACGTTAAGGACAATAGGAAGCAAGGCTCTTCGAGTTAGAGTGAGGAACACCACTATCCACAAAATCTACAAGGTGGGAGATATTATCAGATGGGGTAAACAATGCACAAGACACTGAAATGCACACATGGAAGAAGATGGAGGGATAGCAGGAGGTTAACTTTCCAAGAGAGGCCAGCCTGACTATAGGAACAGACCTAGGGTCTAAAAGGAAAAGAAGAAGAAATAAACTTGAAATTTGATTTAACTAATTTCCTAATTTCTAACCTGTGGCAAGTTAGTTTATGATATAATTATCAATTCTTGTCCACTAAATGTTCAATCTTAAGGAAACTGTAAAATTAGAATAGTACTATAAGTTTTTCACTAATAATAATAATAAAGCTTTTAAGAAATGTATTTAAAATTTTAGATGAAATATCTCGTCAGTTTCTCGACTCTTCTGTAAAGTGTATCATTACAATTGATCCTCTCATGCCTCTGGCACTCGCAGTAAAGAAAAACCTATCTGATTACAAAGGAACCATTTGGATTGGAGGGGAAGAGGAAGAAAAAGATGGTAAGTTTTTAATAAGTTACATGAAATGACCATTATCAGTGAAATTTATATCAATAGTTTAATGGAAAAGTTATTTATTGACTTCCATAAATATTAGCGAATTTCAGTTATTATGTGAAAAGCAATTTTCAATTATTTTAGGGGTATTTTGTTTAACACCACTACTAAAAGCTGATCACAAAGCGGAGTTACCAAAAGTGGATGTGAATGATGTGGCACTAATTCCATATTCTAGTGGGACATCAGGTCTCCCCAAAGGTGTATTGTTAACTCATAAAAATTTGATTGTCGATCTGGAGCAAATTCTGCACAAGGCTTTTTCTAAGCCCAAAGGACCATACGGTAATATTCTGAAGAATACTTACATACTCATATTTTTACTGTTCTCTATAAATATGTTTGTGTGTGTGTGTGTGTAAAACACACATTGTCTTCGAGTACAAGATGTTTGTAGCAAAAACCCAAAATTATGAAAGGATAGCTACGTTGGTTTGGATATATGGAACGCATGGATGGAGAAAGAATATGTTAAGGATCAGCTATATTAGAAGTTAGAAGAATCGACGTGTGTGTAAGACTTTATTTATGAATGTGGAAGAAGCTAGAGAGGTGTCAGGATAGAATAGTATGACAGTCTATATTCTCTTTGATGATAACCATTTTTTATTATTTTCTTTTTTCCACGAGACAAAATGTTTTATGCTGAATTCTAACAACCAGAAATATTTCAGGAAATCATGATACAGTGTTGACTGTCCCACCGTTCTTTCACATTTATGGATTGAATGGGATTCTAAATTATTGTTTAAGAGTTGGACACAATGTTTTAACAATTCCCAGGTATTAAAATCTATATATGTATATAATGAGTATTTAAGAAAATAATTGGTCACATGAGACTAAAAACGCATTTGCATGAAAAAATATATATAGCTGAGAGTAGTTCCTATTTTTCTTATGATAATTTTGTTTAAATTTTCATATTAGTGCTCAATATGTGGTTAGACAATTTAAATTTATAAATATTTAAAATAAAATAAACAATTTGTATATAAACGACAGAATAGTAATTATATTTGAAGCCATCTTTTTTCTCTTGAACCTGAGCATCATCAGGACAACCTAAAAAACTTATTTTTTTTATGTTGCCCTATTAAAGCTTGGGCCTAAGCGAAACTATCGGGTAGTGGTCTAGGGGATAGAACGCTTGGCTCCTGATCCAGGGGACGTGGGTTCAAGCCTGGACACAACCAGATTCCTTCTTCATAATAATGAGCTATTTTCTGCTCACATTGAAGATTGTAATAATAAATTCTAATATCACTGATATAAATCCTTGGTATTAGTATTTTTTTAAATAAAAACTAGTTAACTTCAAGTATAGTTACCATTCCGTGGTTAAAATACAAAGTGTTTATCTTATATTTTACTAGCTGTACCCGGCCACGCGTTACTATGGTTCAGTCTTGTTAAATTGAAAAGAATGAAAAGAGCACACATTTATAATATGTTAAATTTCACAATACTTGTGATTATTCAATATTTTTTGTTCTAAAAATAGTCTCATTAGGCAAACGTTTTCCCTTCCTCAGTGAACCAAGGTTTTGGTTGTTTAATTAAAATACAATATATTTGTTTTCAATACATTTTATTAAAAAATTATATATAATAATCTCAATATTCAAAAATTCTTAAACCTTCACCAAAATCATATTAATGAACAGTGAAAAAATCACCAAGATTGTCAATTAGTTGCAGAGTCCAATGAGTTCAAAAAATAGAAGAAGAGGATCCTTCATTTTTATGTATATATCTGTTTTTAAATTACAAATTAAAATAAACCTAGTTGTAATAATATTATGCACCGAAAATGAAAGCTAATAAATTGTTATATATTAGTTTTTATTTATTTGTTACAATCCTAGTAATGCATTGGTTTTAGGTTTACAGCAGAGGAATATTTAAAATGCTTGCGGACATATCGACCTACCGGCCTGTTTGTAGTCCCTTCTCTCCTGGCCCTCCTGGCGAACCATCCGGCAGTCAGCAAGGAGGACCTGGCATCTATAGAAGATATCGTGATTGGGGCTGCGCCCATCACTGAGAGCATTCTTGAGAAGTTCCTCGCTAAATGTGATAAATCTAGAGACAAACTGAGACTTCAGCAAGGTTCTCTATCCTTTTTTCTCAAATACATTTGAAGATATATAATGTTTCTTGAAGAATGGTGTAAAACTTCATATTAAATAATTAATACGAATGAAAACGTCTATTTTTTCTAGAAGTTTTATTACATCACGGTTTATGGGAATGACATGTACCGCCTTTCTAAAGCCGTCAAATGTGACATTTGATAATGCTATAGAAAGGCGAAAGGAGTCATTACCATAAACTTTAATAAAACCTCTAGAAAACAGATGTTTTCATTTGTATTAATCAAATATACAAAGTTCTCTTGCTTATACTGAACTCGCTTATTAAGATGTTTGTACAAATAAATTTTTATTGCCAAATGAAAGGAAATCTCAGTATCTCAGTAATCAGCAACTGTAACCTGGTGTGTCCGCAGGTTTTGGCATGACAGAAAGCTCACCCGTAACATTGCTAACTCCGTCCAATTTCCCCTACTCCAAACTGGTTTCGGTTGGGCAGCTCATCCCAGGCACACAAGCTAGAATCGTTTCCTTGACCAACAATAACAATCTAGGACCCAATTCTTCTGGAGAACTATATATAAGAGGACCGCAGGTAAGAAACCATATTATGTTTATAATTAATAATTTATTTTTTTACACTGAAACATTAAATTTGCCATGAGAAGACATCAAATATGATGTTTTTTGTTATAGGTGATGAAAGGATATTTAAATAGAGAAGAAGCAACCAGAGAAACCAAAGACGATGAAGGTTGGCTCCACACCGGTGATGTGGCATACTATGATGAAGACCATTTCTTCTACATTGTGGATAGAACAAAGGAACTGATAAAAGTCAAAGGAAATCAAGTAAGAATATTTATTTTAAATTTTAATTATTGTATAATTTTTGATAATTATTGGAAAAAATCCACAAGTGGAGGATTGAATGGAGATGTTTTTGCTTCAATCTAAATCATAGGATATGAACCAAGACCCCTGGATAAGTTATTTTTGTGTAAAATTATTGCAAAACTAAAATAAAAAAACTTGAACAAGAATTTCATGTATAATAAATTAAGCATAAATGTGATTTTCAACAATGTTTATTTCATAATGAAAAAGGAGATTTTTGGAACCAGATATTATAGATAATCTTCATGTTGATTAATGATTTACTTACTTGTTTAATGCATTTTAACTCCATAAATATGATCATCACCAAATAAAAATACACAGTGAAGATGCAACAGAGTTGTTTAGAAATTCTTTATTTTTAGTTTATTCTTAACTTTCCAAGTAATAAAAGATGTATATTTATCTACAATAGAAACACATTGAAGGTGAGAACAAAAAGGATATTCAAAATATTGAAATAAAAAACATTGTCCTGATGTATAAATAGGTTATATTTAAAAACAATCCTTCAACAAAGGTGACGATATTCTTAAAGTAACCTAAAATAATACGTAAGTCGCACGACTATATTAAGTTTTAGCACGTTTGTGAGAAGTTGCAGCGCTCTCGCTAGTCACCAGTCCTATCATACAATATAAATGTAATAATGAGGCAGTGGTAAAAGTTATTCTACTTGTTGGGTACCTTAACGGAAATACAGTGAAAATTTCAAAATAGATCATGAAGCTGAAACCATACTAATTTAAATCATAATAGCAACCATACAGGAATAGGAAAGAATATCAGTTAATACAATTTTGGACCCTATAAAAATACAAATGCAGCTAAAAATAAAGAAGTCGGTATCTTTGTATTGCAGTTGTGACGCATGTTGAGAACCTCGCCTCTGAATCAAGAGCTGTCGGCCGCAGCCTCTGTGCCTTCTGCGAGATCCTTCTGAGGGCTGGGTGGCTCTGGTTCTGTAGTTTCACTGATTGTTTCCGCTTTATCTATCTGATCGTCTTTTATAGATGTGGTTTCTATGCACGTTTCCTTTTCTTTAGGAGTTTCAGAGTCTTGTGATGAGGTGATTTCTGGGTCTACGCTAATCGGTTCTGGGGTCCATTGCTGGGGAATGTTTTCTGAAATACTTTGGGTGATTTCTTCTGTCTCCTCACTAGCAGAAGGTTCTGCGATGATGGATGATGAACTATCTGCCGCGACAGTTTCATGGGCATCTTCTATAGGTTCAGTGGCTATATTTTCTAAAGGTGAGACATTGCTTTTTATAGGGCTTCCTGGCAGTTTCAAATCTTCTACAACATCAGTCTCCATTTGAGTTTTAGTGGACTCGTGGACGAGTATAAGAGGAGTTTCTGCTTCTGTGCTATCCTCTTCCATGGACTCTGGTTCCTGTACGTTTTCTACAGAGCTAGTATCGGGTAAGGGCTGTGATTCCTCCACGGAATCCGAGTTGCTGGTAACTTCACTGTCGTCAGTAATTTTTGAGCTGATATCAGTTTTCTCAACAGAATCTTCGGAAGGCGTAGGGATGGGTAAATCAACAATTTCATCCTTAAGTGAATCGTCTTCTTTTGTATCTTGGGAATGGGTGGATGTAGATACATCAGGGACACTATCGATAATTTCTTTACATTCTTGAGACGTAGAAACAATGTTCTCGTTGTCATTCGAAGATTCTACATCGGGCACTCGGGAGTCTTCGACCTTCTCTGGGCTAGAAACGCTCGGGACCTCCTCTGGAATGCAGGGGACTGTACTGACAGGCTCTTGATCGCATGGATCAGATTCGTTATTGTTTTTAGTTTCCTCGTCCGAAGGGGAGAGGTCTGACTCACTGGTGGACGGTTCGGGGAGATCGTCCTCGAGTGGCGGCAGGTGTGTGTCGGGTTCAATGGTCATTAGCTCCACTTCGGGAGATGTTTGTTCTTCTCGAGCCGGCCCGTTCTGGGATATGAAGGGGGAAGTGGAACTATCCGAGGTCCTCCCGGTTTCGGAGGAACTAGCCTGAGCGGAGTACGTTTGCAAGGGATCGGTGTTTTCCTTCCAACTCGACATGTCCTCCATTTCGACATCTACATTGTAATCGGAGTTGCTGTCCGATCCGTTCACCATAGCCTCCGGCCCTTCGCCATTTTCTGACTCTGAACGCCGCAAGGGGCCGGGGTCGCGGGTACTGACCACCAGAATATTCTTCTCGAACGCTCGCATAAATTTGTCGATCCTATTGTACTGTTTTTTCGGCGATGTTAACAGCTCACATATTCGTTGAATTGTAAAAGGTGCCGAACTAAAACCGTCGATTTTCTCTAGTAAAGAGTTCTTCGTAGTTTCGTAATTGAATAAATCTACATTTGGATAATGCGGAATATCTGCACCGGCTTCGAAAAACTCCGTAATAACGTTCAGAAGTTTTTCTTTGAAAAGATTTTTAACCAAGGCCCACTGGTAGACGGGGTCACCGGTGCGCGCTACAAAGTTTAGGTAGTCCTCTAGTTCACGCGGTATCACTTTAGGCCGGCGTTTCGAAAAATCTTCCAAACATTGCATGATTTCTTCTGCGTTATCCATGTTGTTCTAAATAAAAATCGTCGAAATTGTTACAAAACACAACTAACGCGAATCTGAGGCGGCCATAGACAAGGCTCGGCCGAAAGAATGTTGCCTATTAAAATACAACTCAATGTAGGCAGATACTAAAAAAATACAAATGAGTGGGGTAATATCATATTTATTGATTGTTTCTTGAACAATGATTAGATAACCATATTCAATGAATTTTTTAAATTTAATGTAATTATTAAAAGTAATTCAACTATCTTTCGTAAAATAAATGCTCATTTGAGAATACATTTATTTTTATTTTTTAGGTTTCTCCAACTGAACTTGAAAACATAATATTGGAAATGCCCGCGATTGCGGATGCAGCTGTTGTAGGAATTCCAGATTTACTTGCTGGCGAAATACCAAAAGCTTACATCGTATTGAAAAAAGATGCCAATATAACGGAGAAGGAAGTTTGCGAATATGTTGAAAAGAAGGTTGTCAAATATAAAAGGTTACTCGGAGGAGTCTCAATAATTGAAAGCATTCCGCGAAACCCCGGAGGAAAGATTATGAGACACCAACTTAAAGTTTTAGGTGGTAAACCAGTAGAGAAAAATGAAAATAAATAAAGAAAAAATATTAAGAGGAAATATAACTATTTTTAGGACCATCACCAGATTTTATTTTAGATTATCATGTATTCATTTTTTATATGTAATCACATACATTTATTTGTAGCTAGGGTATATTTCTAAAAATAATATTTGTTTTCTTCTCATCTTGCCTTTTCGGCTATTTCTGAAAATAGATATAACAAGTAATTATAAATACAATAATTAAGTGTACTATAAAATGAATAATCGTTTTTAAATACTTATTTGGTATATTTTGTAAAATAACAAAATTAATTTGAACATATGTTTTATTTGCTGACCTTACCAATGATATTATATACGTGCCTATTAACACTAGAGCCCTAACAATGTAATCAAATGACTTAAGACTTTCATATAATTTTTTTTATGTAAATCGTATTTTATAGTTATATATGATAAATTAATTTAGATCATTTAAGGTTGCTGTCTTTAGGTTCCCCAGACATGTTTTATTAACATTAATCTGATAAATATGTACATATTTAGTTCAAATTCTTGAAATTTTGCTAATGACATATGATTTATAAATAAATCAGTAGTATACGAAATAAAAGGACGAACATTTAAATATATATTATATTATTCCACCATAAAAATTAATTGTTATTATTAGATCAAAGAAATATACATTGCCCTTTGATAAATGTTCATGAAATTTCAATGTATGATACCATAAATTTTAATATAAATATGTATGTGGACATATAAATGTTTTTTAAAAGGATACTCAAATGAAGATTTATTAAAAACACTCAAAATTAAGATTTTTATTATTGATTTCCCACACTTGTATGTATATATTATATTATAGTAATTCCAAATCTGAGTCATGGTATGCGTACTAACATTCATTTACATGTCTGGGAGTAAGTTTTATTGAACTCAAAAAAATAAAAAAATAAAAATTATAAATCATAGAATACGAAATTACAATATTTTTACTTAGGAACTATTATACTATAAAAAAAACAAGCGATTTAGAGGGACAAAATATCATAAATAGTCAGTCTGTCGGAACGGACCATTTATTTATTTAATACAATAGAGATTATGTCAAGATAAATAAAAAAGTACTTCTTTTCAGATTAATCGCAACCTGATTTTAAAAGGTAGGCAATAAAAATAAAAGCAATGACATCACAGAATATTTAAAATGTGACATAATCCGTCGGGTTGGTTCGGTATTCGGGAAAAAAATAATTAATACATTAATTGTAGGCGCAACTGTACAGGTACGGTCACACCACTGAACAGGTTGTGATACGAAAGTAAAAATGCATATGATAAATGTTAATGTTAAAATACACATTCATTAAATTCATTGGAAAAGCACACATAATATTTTTGGAAAGAATTTTTGGATTCACGCACTACCAAAATAATTATACTATTTATTATTAATTTAATAACACCTTACGCACGAGTTCGCACCACGATTTATATTGTTGTTACTTTAAGAGTCTACATCACATTATATAGAATCTACAGTGTAGAGAGGTTAGGCATAATTTACCAGCAATGCGGAAATACAAATGTATTATTTTCAAATGTTTGTAACACTTATAAAAGGAGTAATAATACAACCGTGGTCGTATTTTAAATCAATTTCACATTTACAATCGAAATTAAATGAGATCACGGCACTAGATACAAAGAAACTTTACAGATACCAATACTAAATACGGCCCCATAAGTCTCCATGTTGCAAATACTGTTTATGGTGCCTACGACCTGGTAAATACTTTCTAGACGTCATTGGTTTTAGCAGAAAATCTAAGAGTCTGTGTATTAATATGACAGTTGTCAGATCATTGTTGAGCGTGAGGGGTATAAATAAATCTGAAAAATGAATATTGCCCTACGAGCTTCTGTGTCCACTTTCAGATTCGGATTTATAAATTCTACTAAATTTAGCACTTCTCAATTGCCTACTAAAGAATCGATTGATAAATTAGTAAAAAATTCAAAAGTAGTAGTGTTTATGAAAGGTGTTCCTGAAGCTCCTAAATGTGGTTTCAGTAACGCTGTCTCTCAGATATTAAGGATGCATGGGGTAGAATACGATAGTCACGATGTCTTAAAAGACGAAGGGATAAGACAAGGTAAGTTAATTTTCATATTTTGAAATAACCCAACATTTTATATTGTGTAATCGTATTTTTTATTAATCACAATTATTTTTAATACCGGATTAAGTCCTTGTTGATGCACCCCAAATAAAATGATTCTTCAATTAATTTTCTTACTATTATTTTGTATACAGGATAAATTGATATATTAACCCAACAGTTTATCCTATGCCGAATCGGACAACTTGCTTAAAATCTATTATTTTTTCCTCTAGTCATTTCCCATTTATTTTCGGGTCGGCATTCCTAATTGAACAGCGCCAGGGATCTAGGTCTCGGGCCATCCTGCTGTCTATTTGCAGTAATTTTGTGTCTTTTGACGTTTGAGTGCCTACTTAATTACAATGTAATTTTTTTTTACAGTAAACCGACTAGTTAAAACGTAGTAATATTATTTAAATAAATTTTAATATCCACCACATTTCTGTAAAATACTCTTATTCTTGCATTAAAATGTTGACTGTTGTGATAATTTAACAATATTTTATGATTTAAAACTGTGATTGTTGATTTGTTAACAAAATTTAATGTTGGTCAATTCAGCCTTGATTCCTATGACTTTTGCCATACCAGAAGATGACTGCAAAATGCCTAAAGTCAAAACAGAAGAAGAAGTGGAGTAAAACTGAATATATTATAATGAAACTTTCATTAATTTTTGTTAGAAACCACCTTTCCTCTTAATCTTAACATTTTGAAAACACTTTGAGCTATCTCACAGTTGGTACTCCAGACAAGAATCCAAGATCCCATAGCTATTCGTTAATTCAGCTCTTTTTTATGGTCTAAGGTTTGAGGTGTTTCTTCCTCCTGAAGAATTCATACTAATTTTGTATCAAATATTAAAATTTCAGGTATTAAGGATTATTCTAACTGGCCAACCATCCCCCAGGTGTTTATAAATGGAGAGTTTGTTGGAGGCTGCGATATCATGTTACAGATGCATCAATCCGGTGATCTGATCGAGGAGTTACAAAAAGTTGGCATTAAAAGTGCATTGCTAACGGCGGAAGAGAACAAAGATAAATGAATAAACCATTTCTGTTCATAAATATCTTACTTTCATCTACTTCGAGGGGTTTAATCAATTAAATCTTCGCTTTTTACCACAACACTCTCATAGAGGACTCTTTTTCAGAATAAATAATTTACTTACACGGACTGCACTCTTTGCAGCGGCTAAAATGTTTTTAATTAAAATTGTCATTTGAAGTAATTTCAGGTAACCACAATGTATTGTTCAAGATATTGCCAAACTTTATTTTCTCTTCATCACCAAAAGCAATCTGTCTTGAATACATTTATTGTAAAATAAATAAAAAATATTCGTGTAATTTTTATTTATTTATATTTGTCAAAAATAAATAAAACTCTTGAATGAGGATGAATGTATTATTCCTAATACCAATAGTCTTAGTTTGTTGTTATTTTGTATGTTACTAGTCTATAATAAATTTTTATGAAATGTCTTGAATTTTTACTCCATATATAATATAATTAATATTTTTCCAAATTTTCTAGTTTTTCCATTACAATATCTTGCACTGACAAAAAAGTATTCTGCTCTACATTCAAAATTTTCATACATTTTTTTCTAAAATTTGTATTTAAACTATACATTATTGTATTTGCTATAGATTCAGAAATTTGCTGACAGTGCTTCTTGAAAACAAAACCTTCACTTTCTTGGTTTTGGTTATCAGCATTATTATAATGAAATTTTGATTTTGGATACTTCAACTTGATTTCTTGAATATTTTTTTCAATTTTTTTGACATCATCGTTTGTGTGAACTTGAATTTCAATCATTTCTTCATTTGATGAGGAAATTATCTTTTTGTATTTAGTTATTGAGTTTTTCACTATAGTAAATGATTTTTGAACTTTCTGATGCAAGATATTAATCTCCATTGACACTGGTGATAAATTTGCTACTAATGTATCAATATTTGGCCAGGATTTAATTTCTCCAAACACTGAAAAGATATTTATTGTTTCTTGAACAATGATGTAATACTCCATAAAATAATTAATACCAATGAAAATGTCTATTTTCTAATAATTTTATTATAATTTATGGGAATGACTTGTTTCACCTTTCTAAGTCTAAAACAGACGTTTTCATTTGTATTAATTACTGGAAAGATACCTTATTCTTAACTGTACATTTATTTTATATATAAAAAAAATAATGCAATAATTAAATAACCTTTAAGTGATATGAGAATATTCCTCTGCAAGTGATCTTCGGAAGTAGAAGTTGATAAAATATCTGAAGATATATTGACTTGTATTTTGATTTCATCAGTGCAAAATACATCTATTAAAAAGCTAACCAAATTATTCAAACATTCTTTTGTTGCCATTTTCCCCAAAAACATACTCTGCATTTTCCCGCCTATAACTAAATTGCCATAGATAAGACAACATGTTGTTAAAAACAAAATATTTCCAATTTTAAATTAAAAAAAGAAGCTTTCTAAAGTAGGTACTAATTTAATCATGCAAAAAAAAAATTGGTTCACATCAAAATAACTTATATGTAAATTAAGTTAATATGTTGTTATAAATTCATTTAAAATGATGCAGATTTAGTGCCTTATGGAGCAATAATGCCCTATTCTGTTTTTTTTCGAAGCCTGAATTTAGGTTATGCTGAAAATGCATGCAATAAGTATTGAATGCTTATTGTATTACGTAAGCACTATGATTATGCAACACACAAAGCTGTGGGGTTAAATTAAAATTGAAACACAATAAATCCGTAATTTATACATTATTTTATTTCATCACTGTACATTGGAGTTAGATTACACGATTTGGGCACATTAATTCTTATATCTAATTAGTAAACCTGATTAATTACAACACACACAAGACAGTCCAGCGAGCTTTACTTACAGAGACAGCAATGTGGATGTAATTACCTTACTCTTAACTTCTTCCATTTCATTCTGACTCGCATAAAACCACATAGATGAATCCAAATATGACTATATTTGTATAATATAATCCTAGTAAAACTTATTTAATGAGTTGTGACGTAATATTAAAATCTGTACAAGTATAAATAGTATTTAGATAAAACTGCAAAAGATCTAACACAACTTGAGAGATATGTATTAGTTGAAGCCGATGGTGGCTAATAAAAGAGTAACAAAAGGTGGCATTGTATATTTTAAAAGTTCACATGAAATTCAAATAAATAATAGTGACAAATACAATAACAGCTATCGATACATTAAAATGTGCCAGACGATGTCTTTCATTCTATCCGATAAATTCTCATAAGTAAAAATATAATTTATATATAAAATAAATAAAGTATTCAAGATATCGCTGATAAAATTGTGTTTTATATAGTTTTTTTTGGCTCTAAGGATTGCACAATTTTAGCTATAAGTATCTAGTAAAGTAATTGTAGAGTGAGTGATATCTTCATTCTCGGCACATGGCAGCTATTCTTGTCATCCCAGCGTGGATTGTTCTCTTCCTTCATTCTATCCCCTCTTTCTGCCGTCTTCTATCTTCCCCGGTGGCCATTTCATTTTAACTGGAAGAACAAAACCATTTCTTGATAAAAATTTAAACATACTATCTTTACAAAATACAAAAATAAGTGTTATAAAATAATATTAATTTATTAACTATTGTGAACCAATAATATAAAATCTCATAACAAAAGCCGCAAACAAAGAATGTCGCGTTAACTAATCTTCCATTAATATTCAATTAAGCATTCAAGAAGTTACAAACAGTTTGCTAACATTGATATTTATACATTCATCATATTAGAAATATATACAAAGTAGACTTACAGATCGCTCTCCCCATAAAGGGCTGTGCTGAAGACCATGTAGTCCAGGGCCCCAGGCACGGCACCTGGCCCGCGGTATGGTGCCATCCTTTGCACGCAATACTCAGCCTGGTCGGGTGGCAGCTCTCGGCGCAGCTCCTCTGCTAGGATGTATGGCTGTAGGCACACAATATCATCATTAGATACAATATAAACAAACGACCCCGTTTTCTTATTTAGATTTTAACCGATTCATTGGTTGATAAAAGTCTTATACTATGGTTGGTAGCACTGCCAAATAACTAGTCATAGCATGTACTTTTTTAAACCTCCCAACAAAGGTCACTTCCAACAGGTGGGGGAGCAATAGCCTTCGGGCTGATACTTCTGAAAGACAAGATCCTAGAGTAGACTAGACTTTTTTTTAAACAATCTTTTTTACCGTTTGACACTTGTATTTTATAAAAGTGATTATATTATATTATACTAAACAATATATATTTTTAAATCTTCTTATTTTTTTTGTGTAATCATGTATTTAGGTATTTGTTGTATTTAAGTAGTCTGTAAATAATTATAACATTACATACAACTTTCAAAAATAATTGTCAGACGTGGTGTTCGTAAAAAGTGAGGAATGGGGAAGGTTGTATTACATAAAGCGATCATAAGTCCTGTAAACGCCTCGACCACCATATTCTGTTTCCAAATAATTTACATCTTCGTCTCTAATAGATACAATTAATTCTTAATTATTACATTGTTTATTGTTACATGAATACTGAGGTAAAACTCCATATGTATTAAATATTTCATATTGAGGAAGTTTTATGATATAAGAGAGCATGTCTTGCCTTGCTCCAGCATTATCAAATGGACATTTTATAATGTCCTAGCCCTATCACTTATAATTTAATAAAATTTCTAGAGAACAAGATATATGTATTCCCAATATATACGAGGTCTGTTCAAAAAGTATCGCGAATTTTGTGTTTTTTCAAAAATTATTTATATATTCATGAATTTCTATTTTGTCCCCTTCAAAGTGATCCCAACCAGATATTATACACTTGTGCCAACGTTTTTTTCAATCCTCGAAGCACCCCAAAAAATCATTTTGTGATCTTGTTCAGCTCCTCCTTCGATGCCGTCTTTATCTCCTCAATCGTAGCCTAGCGTCGTCCTTTCATGGGCCTCTTCAGTTTCGGGAACAAGAAAAAGTCACAGGGGGTCAGATCTGGGGAATACGGTGGCTGCGGCATTATTGGTGTGTTGTTTTGGCCAAAAATTCGCGCACAAGCAGATGCGAAATTGAGCAATTTTGGTACGAATTTCGCGGCGACCGATCTCATGCCCAAATCATTGGTAAAAATCAAATGGCACGAGCCAAGCGATATGTTTAAGTCCTCAGCAACTTCTCTAGCGGTGATTCGACGATTGGCCAATACTATGTTATTCACTTCATCAATGTTTTCGTCTGTTGTTGACGTGCTCGGGCGTCCGGCAGGCTCTTTTTCGTTCACATCTTCTCGGTCCTCTGAGAACATTTTGTACCACCGATAAACGTTGCTTTGGTCCAAGATAGCTTCACCATATGCCACAGTCAACATTCGGAATGCGTCCGGGGACTTAATTTTGTTTTTCACTCAAAATTTGATACAGATTCTTTGATCCATTTTTTTGGAGTGGGCAAAAATCGAAGACGAGCCAAAACACGTGCAAGCAAAGTGGCTCTCAAAAATTAACTGAACATTCAAACTGGCCGAACTTATCGGCATAAGTGAGAGACATGAGTACCAACATAACGCCACAAAAAAGCAAAAATCGAATATACGTAACCGGCGGAAATTCAAAATTCGCGATACTTTTTGAACATACCTCGTATACATATAAATAAAAGATAATGCGAAATGCGAAAAAAATAAATAAATGGTACCTTGTCTCCTGCTAAGATCCTGAAGCTATCGATGACCTGTTCAGCTGTATCTGTGTCAGTGGATTCTCGGGTCATGAAGTCGAGGAAAGCATCGAAGTGTACATAGCCTGGAAAATAATTGATAATAAAATATGACATAACTTCAATAAATTGACAGCAAACAACGTAATAATAAATAAAAATATCAAAGTTTTTGATGCCAAGTTATTAAATACTCCAAAGGCTTTTAAACCATTTTCTTTTCAAAATTATTGTTTTTTTTTATGATGAACTTTAGCTAAAATTCTAATCAAAAGCTTTAGCAGCACAATAAGTGTTATTTAAAGATATTGATGAGAATAGCGGAAGCCTCACCAGTTGAGTTGGGGTCAACAACAACCAAGATGCGCTGGAAATCAAGTTCTCCCTGGCGATCCTTGCCGATTCCGTAGCCAAGGGATACGAGACAGGATTTGAATTCTTCGGGGGTCAGGCGGCCTGTAGAACAACATAAAATTAATTCACCGAGAAATCTTGTTATTGTCAAAATTTGACCATGGATATGATGAATTAAACTATTCAAATATTTAACCCCTAAAACAAAACAGAAAACGCATTTCTTTAATAATTAGTTACACACAAATGTTTTAATCTATTATATGTTCATATAAAAGAAACATGACGATTGAAAATTTGGTAAAAATGTGACATATGATGTCAAATATGTGTATCATAAATCCTGAACAAAGCTGTGTCTATGTGGAGAAAAACAAAATTATAGAAACACATAAAAGTACTTATTACACTATCAACAGTAATGTAATTATTGGTGATGGTGGTTGAGAAATTTTAAAATTTGACATTTAAATTACTTGCTCTTAAAATAATACAGAATTGAAATTTTTTTCATAAACGTTTCAACAAAAAATGCGTGTTCCAAATTGGAGGGTCAAAGGTAGTGTAAAGACCTGTGCGGTTCTTGTCAAAGTGGTTGAAGGAGGCGCGGAACTCGGTGAGCTGCTCCTGCGTGATGCCCTTGCTGTCGCGGGTGAGGATCTGGTTCTCCACTTCGTTGATGTTCCTGTTGATGGAAGTGAGCAGCTGCTCCCAGCCCACGCGTAGGGTCTCCATTGTGTATTGGGAGTATCTGGAGGGTACATAAAAAAATTACAAAATGCCACACAACAACTGTACAAAATAATATAAGATTTTATGAGTTTTATAAATTCAGGGTATTTGAATACAAATATTGAGAATGACAAAGAAATGTCAACCTTCGTGCCAGA
Source organism: Lepidostoma basale (assembly GCA_022606425.2). NCBI lineage: Eukaryota > Metazoa > Arthropoda > Insecta > Trichoptera > Lepidostomatidae > Lepidostoma > Lepidostoma basale. The sequence goes on along the minus strand of JAHDVF020000700.1, from coordinate 51,391 downwards.
GTGGCAAGAGCTATGACTGGCACACCGAAAGTCCCGGGTTCGATTCCCGGCGATGGATGGCTGTCACATTGTCTGGTGTAGAATTCACGTGACAATAAATTAGTTACCTATCACATGTCATGAGAATCAATATAATAGCTAAAAACAAATTTTATACAGTGATTGGGTTCAAATGACCTGTTCTATACAAAGAAAACAAACCTATTCTCGAAGATCATGCCCTCCTGGACAGCTTGGTGGATCTTCTCCAATTCCTCGATGTGCGGCTTGTAGGCGTACACTCCCTGTTCGTATTCCTTCAGCCTGTGGAGTTGGTCTTCCAAGGATCCCTAAAAAAGGAATATTACTTATAAAGACAGGTAATCCAAGTCCAAACACTTGATAAGAAAAATGTACTGTATTAACAAAATATTAATTAAAATCAAAGCTGCCGTAGAATTTTTTTAAATGTAGATTAAAAAAAAGAATAGCAAAACTAATCCAAAGTTTAGTTGAGTAGCTAGTGAATGATGCTTCTAATAATTTTATTAAATCAGTAATAAAAACAAATGTATTTGGTTCAGATATTTGTTCCTACGTTATACATACATGTAAATATAATAGTGCATCAGAAATTCACATATTGAAGTGTAAAGTTACACACACTGATGATACAGAGAAGGCAAGACCCTCTTCTGTATTAGAGTATGGGAGAGACAAAAATTTAGTGGCCTGCCCAGAAATCGAATCGTAATCTACAGTTTCCACCTGTTAACAGGAGTACACAATTGTCTAGGTTGATTGGTTTTTTAAGGGTTGTGAGGGTTTGCGATTTTTCCATGTTTTTTTAAGGAGATTTAGTAGATTAAAAATATTATCATTTTAGACTTTAACTGTTGTCAATTAAAGTAACATCCTATGAATATAATATTTAGATTTTTAAGATATTAAAACCTCAATTTGAAGTGTGTAGTGATAACACAGCACCGTTATGCATATATTTTTTTAGCACAGGAAGGGAGGATATATATCCTAATGATAAAGACAATTGTTTCATCATTTGTGGATATTTAAATGAAATTGATATGAAGGTGTATTAATAAATAAATAATGTAGAATATACAGCATACCTGGAGACCCATGCCAATGGCGGTGACTGCATCCATCTGCCTCTCGATCCAGGGCCCGACAGCGTTGGCCTTCTCGGCGAACTGGCGACGGAGCATCTCATTGTTCTGCTGCTTACGCAGTTCTTGGGCGAGGGTTCCGTCACGCTGGGGCACAAGCTGCCTCACGTCGGACCACTTCTTTGTCAGGTCCTGTACAATGATAAAAATCATGTTTTAAATTTTAATAAAACACACCGATTAAAAATATTATAGCTGTAGGGGAAAAACTAATTAGTTTTTATGATAATGCTTTACAAGTATAAGGAAGATACCACAAAATAGACATGAACAGATTATAATTTAAATGTTTTAGAATAAGGATACATTTGTTATATTTTTGTTCATTCAGTTCATATTATACTTGTAAAATGGTTTTCATGTAAATTGATTTTGGAAACCACCAAAGTGGTTATCATAGAAAGTAATTTTTGTTTCCAAATTTTATTAAATATAATCATTACTATGGTATATTGTATTGAATAATGATTGCATTTATGATAAATTTAGAACATAAGAATTTTTGCATGGTTAGGTGGAATATTTCATTATTGATAAACATAATGATAATATTGAGTTTATGAAGAATCTAAAGGTTTAACACCTTCATCATTACCCAATGATGAAGGTGTAAAACCATTAGAACTTCAAAAGTGAAAAAAGCTGTTTTATTTCATTACAAAATCGTATTTAGATAATTTGATAAATGTCAAATGAAATAGAGATAAAAATTAAGATACAATTGTCAAAGACCATTATGGAAATTTGAATAATAAAATTTGTGTGCAAGACATAACTTACATTAGCTGTGAGTGTGGTGTAGGGGTTCTCCAGACCTCCGGGGATCTGGTGCTGCTTGACAATGCTCTCTACCTCACGAACCAACCCAACGATGGACTGGAAATACACAAAAAATACATTAAATAACACTGAAGTAAGTTAAAACTATAACATTCCAAGATAAGTGTTTCCTTTGTGAATTTCTACATATTTTTTTCTCTTTCCGTCTACTATAAACAACAACAACAACAACAAACCATCACGCCGTTTCCCCGCAGGGGTAGGCAGAGAGAATGGACCGCCACACTACTCTATCCTGGCAAACCTCTCTAGCTTCCTCCACATTCATATAACGAGTCATACACGCACGTCGATTCCTCCGACTTCTAACATGACCAACCTTAAAAATTTGATTAATTTGGTCATGCCATGTTTTCCTCGGTCTGCCTCGACTTCGTACCCCATTTACATCATTAACGTATACTTTCTTAACCATTCTTTCTCCATCCATGCGTTCCATATGTCCGAACCAACGCAGCGATCCTTTCATAATTTTGTTCATTATACCTTCTTCCGCTCTACATTCCTTTCTACTATAAACAAAGGGGAATTTTTATTTTGTGATGTTTATATTTATGTTGTTGGAATAAATAAGGTGTATAAAGGTATAAACATGTAAATAATTGGGATGTAAAACTAAAGAATGGATCATTTAGCTGATGACGAAGGGGGTTGCAAGTTTCATCAGCAAAGTTGTGAGCTGTGGGGGTACTTCAAACAACTGTAGAAAAAATATTCTAAATATTCTGAATGAAAGGTTTCATAATGCATGCAACCTTTAAGAGGAAAGTATATATTACATATCCCAGGAAGTATAGTCCAATTATGTATTAATGAAGAATTACTCCAGAATTTCCTACTTTTTATTACATATTGTACGCAGGATTTGAAAGAAGTTTATGCCATAGAAGTGTACCTGATATTCCTTATCAGCCTCCCCGAGGGTGGCCTTGAAGCGGGAGTGTGCATCCATGAGACCAGTGATCTCCTCCATGGTGTGAACGATGAACATGTCCACCAGATCCTCACGGGTTCCATCCAGCCTAAACACAATCCACATTCACTAACATGTAGCCCCAACAGATATAATGACAGTTTCACACAGAATAAGTTTTATTTTTTTCGAAAAAAGCTTTTTAGGTTTTCATTATAAAGCAATCTAGTAAATATAATATGTTAAAATCTGGAAATTGATGTTGCTTTATGTAATATTTAGTTGTGTGCCACTAAAACTATAAAAAATGATAGTATAGAAAAAAATAATATTAAGAAATACCAAATATTCAAAACACTGGAATTTATGAAAAAAACAATGATATTGAAGACTTTGAAATCGGAAATGAAAAATCTGTTTGATTTAGATTTAGTACACAATAAATGGGTTCTTTACTCGAGGTTCATTTGTAAATTCTTAATTTGAAAATAAATCTTAAGTGGTAGAGATGACAATATTTAAAATTAATTGCAAATGCATACATACAAATATGTCCTTTAAATAAAAGTGGATGGCTGTGCTTACCAGTTGTTGAAGGGAGCGGCACGCTTGGCGAACTCAAGGTGCAGCACGTCGATGGTTTCCAGAATACGCTCGGCCTCATCCAGGGCAGTGCGGCGACGCTGTGTGAGCGCTCCCAGTCGGTCCCACTGGTCGCAGATGCGCTTGCAGCGAGCATTTACGCTGCCAGAGTCATGGTACTCCAGGGTGCTGCAAGATAGTAACAAAGGTAATAAGATATATTGTATTATAAACATTCTGTTTGAGTCGGTACTCATGGTGTCTGAGGAGATATTTCAGTAGTCATGAACAGTTAGTATCAAAAAATCACGCAGTCAAAATATGAATCAAGCTCCTTTCTCAAATAAATGAGTAAATAGACATGTAAGGATTGGCTAAACATATAATATGTCTAATAAATAAGTGACAATGCATAAAATCGCAATTTTAGATAGAATGAATGGACTGCCACACTTTTACTTTTTGACATTCCTCTCTAGCCACCTCAACCTTCATACATCATGTCATTAACCCTTATGGTCCGGCTGGCTACAATAGCAGTCCGCATATATTCTCCATGTTTAACGTGTAATATCCCGTAAATTTACTACGACGAACCAAAAGTAAAAACGTGTATTATATTCTCTGTTATTTAGAGTTAAACTTTCATCCTTTCTGCACAAAGATTTAATTTAATTTTTTTTTGTATTGCGTGTCCCAAACGGATCACGGCTCGTGGCCAATCATCACACACACACAGTTGCATAACCGCCGTGCTACAAAGTTTTGGTTTCTCGTAGTGTGTCGGAATCTTTGATTTTTAGTGTGTGTTTACTTAGGATGACTCTTATATCATTATTAGTTATCAACAAGCGCTATGTTTTGGTTTCATTTATAAACAACATTTTCAATGTAATTATTTTTATTTGTTTCCTTAAACTCAAAATGAAACAAAAATAGTCTGATTATTTTTATAAGATAAAAAATGTAAAACATTTGACTACAAAATACAATTTATTTGATATTTTTATGTATTTTGTGTGAAGAGTAATTGAATTGTTTACAAGAGCGTTCTGGTGTTTCAAATTCTTGCTGGCCTTTAAGGGTTAATGCAAATAGATTTTTTCATTAAAAAACTTCTTTTTTTTGTGCTTCATTCATAAAGTTTATTCACAATATTACGCAAATTAAATTATTGCTATTTTTAAAATTAATTCACCACATATCTTATTAAAATATATTTCGACATTCCAAAATTGTAAAAAAGTATTGGAGGACATGTTTTAGAATCGTAAGAGAAGTGGATTAAATTATGGAATGATATGTATAATTACTTGAGCTCCTGGGCGATGGCGGCGATCTGCTCAACGCGGTCCTGGTGTGCCGCGAGGTCGGACTCGAAGGCCTCGTGCTTCTTCTTTAATGCCTTCACCTCGTTCAGACGGCATTGCCGGAAGTCTTGCGACTGCAGCATGTCTTCCTTTCCTGCGAGCAATAAACAATCAATACCACTGCAAGATGATATCTTTTAAAGTTAGAAAAGAATATAAAAAAACTTTTAACTTTATAATGTATGTAAAGATTCATCTGAAATTTAAAAAAAAATCAGACCAGGTAATGGTCTAGGGAACAAAACACTTAGCTCCTGATCCAGGAGACCAAGGTTCAATCCTGGACATCACCTGGTTGCTTCTTCATAATAATCTATTATTTCTGATCATTTTAAAATTCTTGGTGTAAGCTGCTAAAAAAAAATGATAAAGGGTGAAAAACTACCTCTGGTCCAGTCCTCGTGGATGTCGGCCTTGTGCTTGAACTTCTGCGCCAAGTGCTCCAGACGCTCCAGCCGCATCATCTCGCTCAATAGCCATTCTTCAAAGGCTTTCTCTGAGATCTCCAGACCCTTCCAGGCACCGGCGATATCCTGGTAAATTAACCATAAAATACCAAAATTTAATTCAGGTTTCCTAACACACTGTCCCATAGAAATAAGATTAATGAATTTTTAAACTGTATAACATACAAAAATATGCTATTTTCCTTTATAATTTATTTGCATTTTGTAATAAAACTGGTCGATAGACAGCTTTCGTAAAGTTTGGTTCATTAAAATAATACTAGTACTCACAGAAACCATCTTTCCTTCAGTAGGCATGTAAGCGGGACGATTGCTGAGCCGGAGTTTAGTCTGGAGGGTGTTGAAGTTGGTCTCAAGCTTGGCCTTCTGCTCCACACGTGGGGGCTTATGTTTACGTCTAAAATGAAACAAATATATTATTTTTAGTTATATTTTTCTAAATAATCCAAAACTTTTAATTTAAACCAAACTTCTAACTCGGCGCGTCGATTGGAAGTCCTGTGTCAATTAAAAGTAAGAACAAACGAAAAATTCCCCGTAAGCCAATGGGTTAAAGTACTTGGATAGGTAAGTATTGCAATAGCTACTTTATAAAAAAATCCTACAGTTATTTAGTTAATACATTTATAATATCAATGTTTAAGAAATAATAAATAGTAAGCTGTTAATAGTGATTGTTTTGATTTCAATGTAAGCAGCTTATTTTAATTAATATTCAGACGTGTTTTTTTCTGATTTATAATGTTGTGTATTTAAGTAAATATAAGATATAAAAGATTAATAAAATGGAATACATTTATTTAATGGTTGGTAGTAATTTAAATAAGTAATAAATATATTGATTTGTTATATCTAGATTCAATTCCAAGAGTTGATAAACTCTCTACCTACAGGTGATATATTGTTGGGTTAAGCTGGTGTAATAAATATTCAAAATTCAGAACTTCCAAGTATAAAGTACCTGTATGTGCGGTAATCTTCCAGTTTCTTTTGGCAGCCAGCGAGCGAGTTGTCAGTCTGACGGCTTCCCAACCACGGCATGGTGCGGCGGATCCATTCCAGCAGCTAAAAGGTTAACACAATGTTTCTTAAAATTTATACACTGAAGAAAGGTGTCTGTGGCCCGAAACATGTTTGTGAAAAGTGCAAAAAAGTGTTGTGAAAATACAATGTTTTAAAAAAATTATTCAAATATGTATGTTTATTATAACTGGCCGAATAACAGTTGTGATGCATTCAACAATCAATTATCTCAGCTGGTTACGTTTTGGAACAGCTAAAATTTATACATATATTGCAGATGCTACTTGAAGATATGTAATTATTTTTAAATTATTCTCAACGCTCACAATACTTAGAATAACGTTGGTATTTTATTGTAATATATATGTATCCTATATTGCACTACATAATCAGCCTCACGGGACTCAGCCTTGTGGAAGACCTCCCATAAGATGGAAACACAGCTGGGAATCCACCTTACAGGAGGAACCACACTGGAGAACAGTTATATTATACTAAGTAAATGGAATGAGATTCTTTTTAGATAATATACGAAGCAAGTAAATACAAATATTTTTTCAGCTTTGCAGAAGTTCAATTTATTAATATATTAATTATTTATTGAAATTTACAAAGTACATAACCTGTTCTAGGGAGGCTTGATGAAAATTAGATTTTCTCTGGCTAATGTGATTAAACTGTATTCATGAAAATGACCTCACAAATTATGAATTTTGAGTTAAAATAATTATTAAATAAAATACTCACATCGCTAGCAAGACGCTCATACTCTTCCATGAGGCGCTCATTTTCCTGGTTGACCTTGAGGACCTTGCAGATGCGGTTGGCCGCTGTCTCAGCCTAAAATGTAAATAGACATCAGTTTTAAAGATTTGAACTAATGTGATCAATATTGTTCTAAAACCAAACATTAAAAATGTTATAACCACTAAATTACTTACAAAAGAAGCAAAATTGAATTATTTACACATGTAATTGAAATAATTTGTTGTTAGTTTAAAAACAAATTAAAAGATGAGAAATATTGTGACAACCATTAATTAAAATTTATCAATCCTATAAAAACTATTGTGGTGTACGATTTTGCTTCGAGGTATTATTTTGTGGTATATATGTGAAAACAAATGATTTAAACGAATGCCTATATTAAATATCGTGTTTGTAAGTTTAATGGACACTACCATAATGCTTTGATTATTAATTTACGCAAAGTCTGGCTATGAATTATGTCATATATCAGCCATTTTGTTATTCTATGACTACAGTAGATGTGGGGCATTAGGTGGCGGGCACAAACCTTTTGGGCACCAGAAAAGCAGTGGTAATAGGAGGACACATAGGTCATGACGGCCCTCTCATCCGGCATGGCGGTGTTCTGAAGGTCTGTCATAAGCAAGTCCAATTGTATATTAGCATGCTTAGTTTTATCAAAACAGGATTATTATTTTTCAATTCACATCAAAAGGTTTCAGGAGTCATAATTATGTCAAGATCTAATATTTATTGTGTGATTTTAATTGGCTAACCTACTGTTTTCAAATAATTACTAAAATATAAGAATAATATACATCAGTTTTAAGTAAGTTTATTTTTAAATTTTCAGTTTTTTATGTAACAGAGCTATTTATGCCTTAAATAGTGGAGTATTAATAATTTAATATCAAATTTAAAAACACTTTGCATTATGGAATCATGTTTGAATAAATTATACAAAACATTTTATTTTCAAATCATTTTTTTGTATTTTTCACAATTTTTTTTCTGTTCATAGACACCCTTCCTCAGTGTAGAAATTTTAAAATTTGTAGACTGAGGAAGGGCACCTATGACCCAAAACATTTGTGAAAAAAAAAATGTTTTGAAAATAAAATTTTGTAAAATAAAACAAGTCATATGTAAAACTTACTAACAAATTATTAGAGAGATGATGCTACTTAGAGACAAAAAATACCTTCGAAGGATTGAAATACAAGTTATTTTAATTTTGTATTTAGAAAAAATGTTAACTATAAATAAATAAAAATTGAAATTATTATGACTCCTGAAAATGTTATAGCAAAAACACAGGACAATGTTATTACAAAAGTATGTATTAAACAAAACTTAATTACATCTTATCAGCTGGAAAAAACATCACAAGTCAACTGGAATATCCAAGAAATTAAAGTCAGGTGGAAATGGTAAGCTGTTTGAAAATTAAATATGTTTGAGCATTATTAGCAGGAGAACAGTGCCCACATTGTATTATGGAGATCATCACATTTGAAAGTGTCACATATAAAATAGTTGTTATGATTCTTGACCCACAGTAATAATACAGTTAAGATTATGTACTTGTTTAAAACAATAGCAAGTTAAAAGAACTTGTGATATAAGGGAGAAAAAAATGGGTAAGGTATCTTGATAATAGATTAGATATTTCTTCTATGATAATCATTTGATATAATCAAAGAATAGTGTAAAAGTGGACTTTTGTAAATATCTTATATTACAGAATTTTAAAGATGGTGATAATTTTTAAATACAGATTTCAAAATGTAAATCTTTCCATTATACAAGTGTCAGCAACATATCAATGGGACTGCATTCCTCAATCAGGGCTGTGAGGGAATGAAAACAACATCAAGTCATGCTAGAAGCCGTTGCCTCGCCGGCACGTCACCTGCTGTGCGCCCTGGAAGGCGTGGTAGTAGCACGACACGTATGTCATGATGGCACGCTCGTCTGGCTTAGGAGTGTTTATCAGATCTGGAAAGGACATTCAATATTTCCTATGTAAAAGGGAAATGGAAACCTACAATAAAATCTTTATTAGATAACTCAAACGCAGACCGCATTATAAAGGATTGATAAAATGTTATCTTTCCTTGAAATAATTATTTGCAACAGGTAAACTTATCCCACTAAGTTAATAAACAATGTTTATTATACAATATTATCATGATGCCTTTGCACTTAATCATAATGGATTATAAAAACTAAACTATAAGGATGCAGAGATTTTACATATAAATATAAAACACTAAATAAAGATAACTAAATATGAATATTTCCTTTTATGATTAAAAGAAGAAATTGAATGTGAAAACTAAAATGCTTACACAGCCATTACCATATTCCTGATAAGATAGTGAAGTGGTAATAATGAAAGGTAATAAATAAAGTTAACAAGACATACTTCCACAACATGTGTATGCTTATCATATTAGCAAACAAAGAGCAGTTAGGATTATTTCTGATTTGACAACATTTCTCATTTGTTATATTATGTAAAGGAATGCATTTAATGTTGGCATTAATTTGAGAGATTTCTATTTTCTCCTCAAATACATACATTATAGCTATATAGGCCAAACTCCTTGCCAAGATATTCTCAGAGTAGACACATTCCATTAATTTATTTGAAAAATAGATTATTTGACACATTTTATGATTCTCTTCCATTACATTTCTTAAGCTAATTCTAATTAAAAAAATAAATAAGTAGTGTATGTCACAAAGTCATTCAAACTCTTCACTAATGGTATTGTATGAACCAAAGTAAATGAAAAATGTAGAATGTAAGTTTTTATAAGAACACTCAACCAGAAAAAGAAAAACAAGTACACTAGCCATCAGAGATCAATGGAGAACGCTCGAAGCTGTAAAAAAATCTACTGGATACATCCCGTTTTTAATATTAATATTGAGTGTTGATGGATTAAATAAAATGAACAAACCATCAGGATCCAACATCCTAGGGATGTCCAGGTACTTCTCGGCGACGTCAAATGCCGTGTTGAGGTTCTCCAGAGGGTTGTCCTTGGACAGCTTGGAGTAGTCGATGAGGTCGGGCCTGTGGCGGTGGATGAGCGCGCAGAATGCCAGACCGTCCTTGAAGGAGAGGTGGAAGTTCTGGACGTTGACATTCTTGTACGGTGCTGTCTTGCGCTGGCACCAGAGCAACAAGCCCTCCTGGAAATGACAAACCATTTTAGTAAATATTAATTTCATAACTTCTGATATTTAATTAAACATAAGTGTAAAATAATATCATATTTTAAATTATTAGATGATTAAATTTTGAAACACTGTTATTATAAGTATCACAAATTATTTTTATAAGAATGTTACGACAGCTGTTTCGCCACCTATGTTGGGATCAGGTGTTACAAACAGTGGCGGTACTCCCATAGATGCCCAGAAGCCCGGCTTGCGTAAGTAATTTTGAATCAAAGCCCCAAATCTAAGTAATCATGCCCCCGCATTAACCAACAACCCACCAAATCACCTTCTAACAATGTTCCCATCAAGACGTAAGAGGAATAACCACAAGAGCTGAACCTTTGTAATCCAGAAGAGGTTTTGATTCAAAATTTCATACGCAAACCGGGCTTCTGGGCCTCTATGGGAGTACCGCCACTGGTTACAAACCTGTTTTTTAACGCCTGATGATGCAAGCAAGATGTTGGCAAAACAGCTGTCACAATATTCTTATAAAAATAAATTGTAATACATATAATAACAGTTTTTCAAAATTTAAAGATTTAATAATGTTATAAGTATCATAGTGTTTCGGCCAAAACAATGGATAATTTTTAATTATCTAATATTTAGAAACTGCATTAGAAATATAAAATGAACTAGTTTATGTTGAAACCCAATAGATTTTTTCCCTGTGTTACGAATGAAAGAAAAGAGAATATATTATTTTCTACGCAATCCCGATAATTATTGAATTGTGTTATTAATTAATGCATTTATGATGAATAATGTTATATGCAAACATGACGCACATTTGCATGTAAATTGGCAATGAGTCATATACAGGAAGAGGCTGGTAATATATTTAACACATTTATAACACGATACTAAGGATATACATACTTAATGTTATATGAAATTCTTGGATATTTATTAAATGGTAATATAAAAATGGAAAGCGCCCATCAAGAAGGATGGGTGCCAAGTGATGGGACACAAATAGTGTATGAATGACAAACCTAATTGATGCACTAATATAGAGTTATGACTAATTAACCTTCTGACAAATGAACCAAAACATTTACCCTTGCAGCCATTTGCAATGAGAAATATTGGCACACATCAAATGGAGACTTAATTTAGCTCAAATGATATCGGCCACAAAGTAATTAAAAAATAACAAACTTTTGATGGTAGTAATGGATAAAATCTGTAAGATGTGTAGATTTGTATGATGATTTTCTTACCTTGGCTGTCATTTCTTCAACGGAGATATCTTGGATGGCGAACCTAAGAATGATGGTCCAAATCATACCCAGAGTCATCTTCAGGTTGCCATCCACAATCTCCTCTGCGCCAATGGAGACGAGCTTAACTCCTGGGAAAGAATAAATAAAAATTAAAATATTTTTAATTTACATCAATATTAGCATAGAATAGGAATCAATATGGAAATAATGAATGAAGAAAGAATGGTAAAGAATATATAAGTTAACGATGTAAATGGAACTAGAAATAGAGGAAGACTGAGGAAATCGTGGCACGATCAAATAAATCAAATATATGCTTGTCAAATATAATATGTTCTTAAATGTATAAATTAATACTATTTTTGGCAGGGCGATTATTCTCCTCCAGGGCGACATTACTCCTAAAAAAACAGGTATAATATATTCAAAACTAGAAGAATTAATTCAAATGTGAAAGAAAAAAACGGTATTTTGTGGATGTTGGAAGATCGAAGTGTGCGTGGGAGATGCCTATTGGTGGCGATGAGGTTCGCAACCCATCACACCGCGTCTCCCGCGGGGCGAAAAGAGAAGGATGGAGTGGCGCATCGGATAAAGTGTGACAGTCCATTCTTTCTGCCTACCCTTACGGGGAGACGGCGTGATGGTTAGTTAGTTAGTTAGTTAGGAATCAATATATACTATTGGAAATACGTAAGAAAATTAAGAGATTTATAAGAACTTAGTGCGTAGATTTCCACGTTTGGTAGAGATACGATTTTTGGGATTTTGTGTATATCCGTGTATCTAGTAATCTTCTTCGATCGACATTTTAAAGAGTTTTGCAGTCTCTATCTTCAGGGTAATTCCAAAGAGTCTTCTATAGAAGACTCTTTGGAATTTCCTGGAGAGACCACATCACGAATGAGGAAGTTCTTCAAGGAATCGAAGGAGGAAGGCACCTGCTCAGGACCTTGTCCGAAAGGCGTGCAAGATGGATCGGCCATGTAATACGTCAAGAAGGTCTCTTGCATGCCATAATGGAGGGTATGATCGAGGGGACAAACTCTAGGGGACGCCCACGCCGAGAGTACCTGGAGGACCTGTTGGTGGACGTACGCTGCTCATCATATGCAGATCTCAAAAGAGCCGCACAAGACAGGGAAAAATGGAAGAGAATAATGGAGGAAATTGCTGCAAACCAATCCCAGGATTGAAACCAGAGAAGAAGATCTTCAGGGTAGTTACTTTACTTAGTTATATCTACCCTAATGATGAAGACTGCAACGATCTCCGAAACGTGGTTGAAGAAGATAACGAGATGCACGGATATAAACAAAATCCCAAAAAAACTAAGCACTTGTGAAATAAACAATGAAGTGAGACTGTAATTAAAATGTATTATATTATGCACTGAAATAATTGGGTTTATTCAGGAGTGTTTATTTTTTTGGCTAAAATAGCATGATTTAAAATTTTAATCCTAATTACAAATTCATGATTTCAGAGAAAACTTCACATTATTTAGAAACCTGAAAGAATAAAAATTAGAATAAATAATAAAAGTCTGCAAAATGAAACATGTATTTTTATTGTCTTGTTAAATTTGTGAAACACTTGCGATGAAAATATTCATTACCTACTTGCTGTCAAAAAGAACAGGGCTTCAGATTTTTCTTTACTAATGCGGATATATCCACATTTATGATATAAGAGTATGGTTTAATTCCATACGTGATGTTCAAAGGGGTAAGCAAGGAACATTCTTCAATGAAGTGACGTGTTGAGTCTCAAAAAATGAATGGAGATTAAATAACGAGAATGGCAGAATACCTTTGGACGCGATGTAGTCGAGCGCCTTGTTGACATTGGCGATCTTGTGGAAGCGCATCTTGCCGCGGTCGGGCTTGGGCAGGGTCTCCCCGGAGATGACCTCAAGCAGCAGCATCAGCTTCAGGCCATTGCGGAAGTCGTCCTCGATGTTCTCGATGGCGGTTCCGGCCTTACGCAGGTGGCTGTTGCACCACGCTGTGAATGTCTGCAAGAACGGAGAAAATATCCATTAGTTGTGATCTTCACTACTCTCAATTGTCACACGATGATAACCAGACATCAACCTCCATTAACAATCTGATTGATTAATATTATGTTTTTCTAGTAACTAAATATATGCCACACAAACAAACTTAATGAAATTGATTGGTATAAAAAAAAATAGTAAAGTTACTAATAGTGTGTAAATATCTTATAATATAAGAGAGACATTTTGATGAAGCATGAAAAAAATATATAATTACTATTAAAAGTATAAATATAAAGATACTCGTATATTATATATTTTTAGTCAAATGTATGCTATATTGTCTAACAATATATTACACATACCTATATCGTAAAGTTGTTCAAAAACTAAAATAAAACAGTTTACATATATATAATAAATGTTATTAGGCGAATGACGACCTTCATGGCAGAGTGGCAAGAGATATGATTGCCACACCGAAGGTCCTGGGTTCGATACCCGGCAATGGCAGTGTGATTGTCACACCGTGTTTGGTCTGGTGTAGAATTTACGTGACAATAAAATAGCAATATATTAGCTACCTATCACATGTCATGAGAATTAATAGCTCAAAAATTGTATACAGAATTGGGTTCGAATAACCTGATGTATACAAATGGGGAAAGCAACGGGAAACTACCACATTAAAGGCTCAAGTGGCATCCCAAGAACCAGCAAAAATGTTACACTTTGCTTTAAATCAATTCCTAGGATTGAAACTGGCGAAGAAGAAATGTTTTGCATTTAAAACAAAAACACGATGAAAATAAAAAAATATTATTTAAAAATATATATTCAGTTTCATACTACTGGTTTTTTAATTCGACCTGTGGATTAAAACTAAATACATATTATATAATAATAATTTTATTATAATCATTATTTTCAAATGTACCTCTGCAAAGAAATTTTAATAAGCAATATTAACATTTTAAAAACAAGATGACTTTGAATACTGAGAGCATATGTGATTAAAGTGATCTCGTTTTCGCATCCTTGAATTCGTTTGACAAAAAAAAGTTCGGCGTCCGTAGGAGGGCCGAAAATAATGTGATCCCAGTCCAAATAGCGCCAATGAAAACACATCAATTCGCTGGACTGCCGTTCAATCATCTTAATTGAAGAATAACTCTCCAGATTCTCCCGCCGGGGCAGGCGGTGGGCGGGATCGAGACTTGAGACGAGGTTTCATACACCTTTGATGTCACGAGATGCAAAAAGATATACTATATGTATTTTTTTTGTCTTTGCCGATGATTTTGTTGCTGTGGTGTCAATAGCACTTTTTTAATCACGAAAACAACTTTGGTTTTGTAAAAATACTCGCATTATTCACTGAATAATTTATAATGATATTTCTTCGATGAAAAACAAATTATGGTGGAAAAGGACAAATCAAATCAAATCAGTTTATTTACTCAAAAAACATTACAAACAGCATAAACGTTTAAGGCATATATTGAGTACAGGTAAGATATTATACACATACAACATAATACCAGGAACGCATTAGTGATGGTTCGATATTAGGAAGACAAGATACTTTCCAAAGTCAAGAGTATTTGTCCCCTGAACGTACTTTCACTAACATGAAAGACGTCGATCTCCGAGGAGACCGCGTTCAGCAGACTAATTGCTCTTCCCACCGGTGTCACCAGATGCAGATTGGTTCTGGTGGCCGGTATCCACCAGGCTAAACTTGCCTTCAACAATAGACCTAAGCCTCCGAACACAACTTACAAAAACATTGGTGTGGAGTGTTTTACTATACGGCTGCGAAACTTGGTGCCTGGGCGAAAGAGAGCGCAAAAGGCTGGAGGCATTTGAAATGTGGACCTACCGACGAATTGCCCACGTTTCATGGAGGGACCACGTTACAAATGAGGAGGTTTTCACCAGAGTTGAAGCGAATAGGCACATGTTGAAGACCATAGCGGAGAGGCGCGCGAGATGGATTGGTCATGTGTTGCGACACGAATGTTTCCTGCATGATGTATTGGAGGGAATGGTCGAGGGATCGATTGGCAGAGGACGACCTCGCCAGGAGTACCTAGACCAGATTTGCCGAGATGTGGGCTGCACCTCTTATGCGGAGTTGAAGAGAGTTGCCGAGGACCGAGCGGAGTGGAAGAGGAGATGCGTCGCCTTGCTGCAGACCAATCTTTGGATTGAGACCGGAGAAGAAAGAACACTAGTTATAACGCCATCTCTCCGAAAGGGTAGGTAGAAAGAATGGACCGTCACACTGTTCTTTCCTGGCATACTTATCTCGCTTCTTCAATATTCCATACATCGTTAAGGCGATTTTTCCGACTCCTCACGTGGCCGACATTTAATATTTTATTGATTTGATCATGCCACGTTTTACACAGTCTTATTTCTAAATCTATTTCGTTAAATTATCAGATAGTTCTAGATAATTTAATAAAATAGATATTTTGCAATACAAACATTATAAAGTCTTCATCGCCACATGTCCTGTTCTAGATATCAGATAAATAAAACGAAAAAAATGTACATTGAAATTTTCGTTAATTTTATTTTATTAATAATAATAATTACTATTTTGCTTAATCACTCTTTACATTTTACAGCGCGAGCCAAATCAATGTAAAGGGTATAGCTATCATATTGATTCTCATGACATGTGATAGGTACCCAATCTATCGCATTTTATTGTCATATGAATTTTACGCCAGACCAAAGAAAGTGTGACAACAACATTGCCATCGCCAGGAATCGAACTCTAGACCTTCGGCGTGGCAGTCGCACTTACCACTCGGCCACGAAGGTCGTCTCCCGATTTAGGGATATAGTCGCTGCCTTAGATATGAAAAATATTTATAAAATGAGTAGTGGGCAGTAAGGTATCAATGACAGCTGAAATCTAAAAAAAAGTTACATGCCCTGCGCACCAGGCCTTGCAGAAGAAAGTAGTATTACACATTAGCGTCCAGCCAAGAGAAACATCGCTAAAATTAATTTTGGTACAACGACCTTAAAATTCCGTACGGATAAAAAAAACTGACGGATAATATTCAAATAAATTCCACACAAATTGCCAAACTTCATGAAGCCGTGAAATTGCGAACAAGATTAGTCGAATGGCTATTCATTTACATAAAATACACAGCGACTCGTAGACGTCCAGACTCCGGACCAGCGAAAAAATGATGGTTTAATTATAATATTTTCATCCTTATAGTGGGTCTAAGAGCGGTATAAAGTCTACAAAATATCCAAGCTCTCGATACACGCTAGACAGGGTAGGCTGAGATGGGCTGAACATGTGGAGAGAACGCTATCGTCTCAGGCACCAAATAGAACCCTTGAGGGACATCCGGGTGGAAGGAGAAGGGTCGGTAGTCCTAGACTCCGATGGGAGGCCGCAGCAGGTGACAGAAGTGCTTGTCTGATGGAGACCAAGGCTCGATATGAGCTGTAGATCCATCGAAGAAAAAGTGGTCTAAGAATCACATTCGGTTTGAATGAACGAAACGTTTAAAAATTTTCGGGAGACCTGGATACTTACAAAAAAAACATAAATCGTGATTAGTACGCTTCGAAAGGAATGTCCTCCGCAGAATCCTCAAAACCATTAAGGATGGTCAGATATGGATAAAAAAAATCAAAACAGAGCTCTCACACACTCTACGGAGTTGGATGGTGTCGTGGCAGACTGTCGGGCCCTAGGGCAGCTAAACTGGAAGGTGGCAGCCAGAGACAGGACAAAATGAAGACAATTCTTGGAGGAAGCTAAGATCCATCAATGGTTGTAACGCTGAGGATGAAGATGATTTAAAAAAATGAAGCCTGGGGAAACGGGTCGCTGTCGAAATAAAGACAAAAGTGGAAGTAGTTAAAAAAGTCTGTTATTCATCGAAAAATACACAATTTTTTGAAAATTGAGAATATGGTATAATGTAAGAAAAAAAAATAAGAGAGCTTAAAATTTTACAATCGTTTTGTATTTTGACAGAAACAAAGCATCTTGTATCGATTCTAAACTTTGTAAAAAAAATACACTGAATCGTAATTTGAATAATTTCTTGGTTCAATTGAAATTTTTACTTATAAAAAAATTATCCTTACGGCGAATCAGTGACAAAACATGATAACACGGGCCGATTTTGAAAGTTCAGTTTATCGAGGTTTATGATACGCAAAATCAATATTCACTGAATGAATGGGAGGATAAGCGAAGTGCGGTGATGGACGAGATAAAATGTAGGCACCCGCGTGTAAAGATGATAAGATTGGCCATTCGTTATAATGGAAGCAGGATATTGGTCAATGGGGTTCACGCAATGGCGATCTGTGATTAGTGATTACTATTCACTAGAAAGCGTTTCAAAAATCAAACGTTTTATTAGAAAATGATTTATAACTTTTAGTAACAGAACCAAGTTGTTAGCTTTTCATTTACTAATATATAACTGGAATCGTAACTATCTACAAATCATTGCGATGGATTGAAAAATCTAATACCTAGTTTTCACGAACAAAAAATCTTTTGCAATTCTTATTAGCTTATGTAACTTGTCGCAAAGATTGAAAGACACTGGTGAAAAGTATTGTGGAAAATGCCGTTCAAATTCGCATTGCCAGGGTGCAGCATTCAATATTTTCTACCGCACAAATACTTATTGTGAAATAATCTGTTTATCAATTTTGAGGATATTTTTTACTACAATTAATTTATTCTTCTTCTGCTCTATTTAGGACTGCGTCCTATTATTTCTCGGAGCCTGTTCCTGGGATGTAGATGTCCAACTGTCTCGCTATCTTTTGGGTGGTCTCCCTGGAGGTCGATTTTCTGTTGGTACTTTATTTGCGGCTATATTTATCACTCTTTCAAAACATGCTTTTCCCCCATGATCTCTCCAGTAGCGTCTTCTCAGTCTTCCCCCTTGCACGAGATCTTCCACATTGCAGATCTTTCTTTTTTCAGAATTTCTAACTCTGTCTCGGAGTGTCGTTCCCGCAACGGATCGGAGAGTCTTCATTTCTTTGGTTCTTAGGAGACTTGTTGTTCTGATGGTGTCAGCTCTCGTTTCTATTCCATATGTCATTATAGGACGAACGCATTTCTTGTAGATTCGTATTTTGCTCTCCTTTAGCATATTATTGTTTTTCCAAACAGCATTTTTCAAGTAGCCAGCAACAACGGCGGCCCTGTTTGTTAGTTCAGATTAGTAAGTTAGTTTTGTTTGTATTTATACAGAATCAATTAATTTATTAATTATGTATAAATACAAAATGAAACATAAGTTATCAAAAAGTATATTTAGTAGGTAAAATTTTGTATTAAAAAATACAGTATTAAAATTTGTATGTATTTTTTTTATTGATAACGAAGGTAGCAATACGTACAACTGTAATAACATATCGATATGCTGTAGATTTTATCAGTGGGGGAAAGCATTTTCATAATGTCAGATAGGAACGATACGGAAACATGACTATATTTTAAGTAGCCACCGTAAATTACGTATGATAATGCACAAATTATCAAAACATCACAAGTAAATTATATACAACGGTAAATCAACGAGTTCTTAATCAACATAGATAATGGGCCCGTCCAAAAAATGAATACATTATGCATTGTTAAAACGACAAATAATGCTTTAACATTATCAGTTTTCCAATAAATAGATTAGAAGCGCCTTATTAATTCCACACATTAAATAATATATTGTCATTCAAAATGACATTGGCGAAAGCTGTTGGACTCTCGACGTGTACTCTCGTTGATTATTTATAATTTGGAATATTTCTGTTTTTTTTTCTATGTATATTATTATTATTATAGACGAATATTAAAATTGGATATGCTTTAATATTTTTTTCGATAACACACGTCTATTCGGAGAAAAAGAGCCATTATAGCTGAACCTCTGTGTGCCAGAAGACTCAAGCCATTGAAATGTCTAGTTTAATAACACATATAAGCGCGATACCTCATGATTAAAGATAATTTACCAGGCAAAACTACCTCGAGATGAAGAACATCATCTTGAAATATAGAATTTTCAGTTATCTAATTATGTAATAGTATTGTGATATGTATAATAATACCAAACGTTAGTGTACGAGTAAAATTGCAAAAGAACAATTGTCTGGTCGGCATTCAATCAACCCCACTTAAAAATGTGATTCAGAGAGATCTGTATCAGTTCGGTAGAATTAGCAATGGGAAGTTTGCGGCAGCGCATGGGGTAAGACCCCAACAATAAAAGCAGAGATTATTTTGGTACCAGACCAGCTGCCCTTCGACTATATTGCACGCTCGCCTGTTCGTTTCGCGTGTGTGGATGACTAACGTTAACAACCCTCTCCAGATTTTGAGTGAATCAACTGTAGTAACTTTACTTTGAAGTTAATTAACATGTCATTTTGATATTTTGATTGATGGGTGAACTTAATTGCTGGCTTAATTTGAAACGGGAAAAATATAGTCGTAGTAAAATATTGATATAAAATTAAATCAATCATTTGATATTAAGACGATATTGTCATTTTGTTCGTAACTTGCATTCCTCTCCGTAAATTGTATGCAAATTATTGTATTGATATGTTACTATATATAATATGAGCATAAAGAGTTATCGCGTTGAAGTGAGAGATTAATGATTACTTATGTAAAATACAGGTATACATGGACTTGGATCTTCTGGCATACAGAGGTTCAGCTCTAATGGCTATTCCTCTTACGTCTGTTGGAAATGTTGCTGAAATAGATTGTGAATATTTGTAATAGATAAAAATAACAAGCAACAATAAAGAATAGAAGAGAAATATTTGTTGAAAACAATGAAATTACTGAATTGAAAAACGTTTGAATAAATTAAACACAAAGTAAACATTTCATATCAAGTTTGATTGAATAATAAATACGATTGAAAACGTCTGTTTTATTTTTATTTAAGTAAATTACATGTTTCGCCTCTCTAAGGTATAATCAAATGTACATTATAATATCCAGGAGTTCTACGTGTATTAGCACGTGCAGAACATCGATTTTAAATATCGAATTGCTGTACTTTTTTAAAAATCTTACGCCATTTGAATAATTTCGGTCGGCTTTACACCGCGTTGAATAAAGCAACTAAAATAACCGTAGTCTTCATGACATATTCGTATTATTTTAAAATCGTTTAACATTTTACTCGGTGAAAAGGCGGTAAAAGTTCAAAACCGCGGGGAAATGCTTGTTACGTAAAGGTCGATCCAACTCAAATACACAAACAAAAAATACGATAACAATCAAGTTAGTCTTGTTTTAAACACAATATAATGTCATGTAACCTAAGTTTAATCAGCATAATAGTATAGTTTTCTTGATAATAGATCTGTCAAGTGTGAAGAATTGTCATTTGAATTTAGAACACTTATAAGTCACTTGAATTTAGACAATAAAACGCATAACTACAATTAAAAACTAAATATATTTTTGGACAAATTAATACGTGATTTTCTTTAGCTGCTTCCCTGATTCGAACCCATAATTTCTCTATTATTTTTCTCTACATATATTATGTCTCTGTGGTATTTAGATGTGTAATCGTAATAATTCAAATTTGGTTTTTAAAATTAGAACAAATCTGTTGTATCTATTATCTTGTATGAATTCTGTTGCCTCCTACCGGTATTATCTTATGGGTTCGAAACCATAACATTGTCTCAGAAAAGCGGAAATAAATTAAGAATTGTCCAAAGAGCTACGGAAAATCAATGTTGGGAATCAGTATAGCGGACAGGGTGAGAAACACCACTATTAGAGCCAGAACAGGGGTGTCGGACATCATCGGACGAGTGGCAGCACTAAAATAGCGCTGGGCAGACCATGTCGCTCGCAGCTCTCATGAGATATGGACAAAATGCCTCCTTCGCTGGTGTCCTAGAACTGAGACCTGAAAACCAGGACGTACCCAATTTCGATGGAGGGACGACATTAAGGAGATCGCTGCTTGGTGCCCAGACATTGAAGCATATGGAGGGCGCCTACGTCCATGAGTGGACGGATATAGGCTAATGATAATGATAGATGTATGTTTATAATATGTACTTTTTTTATTATAACATAATTTACATAATTTTTACATATTCTTGTTATGATTTGCTGCGTATTTTACAGTACATAATTATTTTATTTTATTTTATTAAACAAATTATTTGTACCACAAAGTATTTTTAATGCGAATAAGATTAATCATATATTGTTTAGTTTTAAGTCTTCTTCTTTTTCCTCTTTTAATAGATCTGACGATCTTTGACACAGAAATTATGTCTCGTCGGATGATGAGGTCCAGCTGTCCTTCCATCTCTTATGCGGTCTTCCAGGTGTCCGGAGGGGATTTCATAAGCGGCTGTATATGCAAATCTGTCACCATTCTGGCTACATGGTCCCTCCAGTATCTTCTTCTGGATCTAATCCACCCTCTATTTCGCAAGTTTTTCTTATGTCTGCGTTGCGGACACGATCTCGGAGAGTTTTTCCAGTAATTGATCTTAGGACCTTCAATTCAAATTCAAATTTTTAAGAAATTATATATAATTTTGTTATGGGCTGTAAAAATGTTTAAAATAGCTATTTATGTTATAAATAATGGGGTATCAATAATGTGAGAACTCTCACGATACTCCCATTTTGAATTGAATTAATAAAAGGCATACAATAAATAAAAATGTAACTATTATGTATGTATCTAACGTTGTCCGAATAAATATATCTGCAATTGAACATTCATAATAACACATTTTCTGTACTTGGACTTACAGTACGTCACTTTAAAGATACACGATACATACTCGTACAGATGGTTATTTCAACAAGGTAATTAATTTCCGATCGAAATGCTCATCGGCGTAAAAATAAATTGTATAAGCAACGGATGCCAACGAGCAAAACAGTTGCTTAAATACACATTTTTACACTCCCGTTGAAGCATTCACGGCCTGTATCGCGAATTTATGATCAACATTACTTCACGTTAACAAATACACGTGCAAAAAATATCTCCAGAGATGCGCTAACAGCTGTCTGTAACGCCATGTTCGCACATTAGGGACACTCACAATGGTAATTAGGAATTAATTCGCCACATGAATACAATATGTAAAACAGGTGATTTCTGTGAAAATTTGATATAATGCGGATACATTACTCCGTTTTGCATGCGAATTTTTTGAACATTTAAACAGTTACCGGCAGTTAGCATCCCATTATGTGTTCATTCATTGTTTAAATTGATTCATAAATAGCTGTAATGTTCACTTTTACAAATAAAAGTCATTAGTTAAACAATGTGTGTGTATTGGACTTGAAAATTACTTGAGAATATTTTTTTGCAGTGCGTATTTCCATTAATAAACTAACCATCACACCGTCTCCATGTAGGAATAGGCAGAAAGAATGGACCGTCACATTGTTCTTTTCTGGCATACTTCCCTCGATCTCCAACACTCATGTCATGCACACACGTCGATTTCTCCTACTCCTCGTTTTCTTCGATCCCACGTTTTCCTCGATCTTTTTCTATTTCTAGTTCCGTTTACATCGTTTATACACACTGTTTTGGTAAATCTGTATATAATAGAATGTCAAATGTAAATATAAGAAGCGATTGCAGCGCAAATGAAAAGTGTTATGAACAAAATTTCCAAACCATCTTAATGAAAGGATCATTAAGATGGTTTAGAAACATGGAAAATGATAAAGAAAGTATGTGTAAACGACATAAACGGAACTATAAATATGGGAAAACCGAGGAAAACGTGGCACGATCAAATCTATAAAATATGAAATGTTAGCCACGCGAGGAGTCGGAGAAATGACACGATGTATGAATGTTGAGGATCGAGAATTATATCAGGTAAGAACAGTGTAGCGGTCTATTCATTCTATCTACCCCTTCAGACGAGACGAATCGGCGTGATGCTTAATTACTTATTTAGTTAACTAGAAATAATGCAAAAATATATAATCATAATACAATAGATGCATATGGTTCATCGTACCCTCAACGATAAACTTGTTGTATCTTTCAACTTCCGTGAAAAATCATATCCGGTTAAAAGGAAAAGCGAAAAAACTAGTTACATTGTGGCCACGTATTGACATTACAGCGACGCTTACTATACAATTCCGTATTATGGGCGGTTTTGTTTTGTTCAGCAGTGGAACAAAGGAAGCATGGAGTTAGTTGGATGACAACAATTTTGAAAGTTTGTCATTTGTTTGTTTGACAATGGAGAACGTAACAGATCACAATATTCACGTCAATAATGGCCGCGAATGATATGAAAGACTTGTTTACAAGTAAAAATGAATTTGAGACGCGGTGTAGGAGGTCTCTTCGAGATAATAAATATACTTTAGATATCAAGATTACAACACACGGATTAATTTAAAGTACCAACCAACATTTCACAACTTCTAAAAGATCTTCACTGGGTCGAGCGTCCTGAGAGAATCCAGTATAAACTATGCTGGACGGTTTTCAGAGCGCTTCACGGAATGGCACCAGCCTATATATCTAATATTTGTATTGCTGATAGCCCTAACTTGCGCCAATTACGCTTCGATCAGCAAACTCCTCGGCAATAGGCAGATTAGTTGAACCAAAGCGTAGGCCCCCAGACAAATTTCGGAGAACGGGCTTTCGCGGTGGTAGGTTCGTCCGCCTGGAATACAATACAATGCAACTCGACTGATTTTAAATCTAAATTTAAAACCCACCTTTTCAAATCACATCACATAAAATATAAACAACTATTCTCATCTGATTGCTGGTGTCAGATGCAGCTCTTATGAGTAAACACACTGTCAAGGCTCCATTGGGGTGAGTTATTCGCAAAAATGGCGCTATATAAATTAGCTTAATTATTATTATTATAATAACCTTCTAAAAGGGCGAAACATGCCATTCCCTTAAAATATAATAAAACTTCTAGAAAACTGACACTTTCATTCGTATTAATTATAAAGAATAAAGGTAACCCTGACGACGCTCCCGCGGGACTCTCTTAGATCACGGGTCAGCAATATTTTTGTTTATTTATTTAAAGTCAGAATAAAACAAAAATACTTTTATGGACGCGTGGTTAAAGCCTCTCTAAAATGTAATAAAATATACTCGCATCTTTGAAATTGGTAATGCCTTGCGAAATATACAATGTATTTCAGGTTGAATAGAGTAGGCACGTGACGAGAGACAATTACTGATCAAATCATTGATCCGCGGAGTCTGCACAACACATTGGTTACATGATTAAATAATGTATTTAGAATCATGACGGATAAAATGTTGGGGAAGTCATATATTTTTTTAATGACGCTGTAAGAAATGTGTTCTTTGCTGATCTTTGGAGGATTCAAAAGCATTTTTATGTTAAAAATGTTACCTGGATTCATTTGTTTTTTGTTCTACAGTTAAACAAAATAATGAAGCCGTGGGTTTTTATTATTAAACTAACTAACTAACCATCACGCCGTCTCCCCGAAGGGGTAGACAGAAAGAATGGACTGCCACACTTTTCTTTCCGACATATTTCTCTCGCTTCCTCAACATTCATACATCGTGTCATGCACGCGCGTCGATTTCTCTGACTCCTCACATGGTCGACGTTCAATATTTGATTTATTTGATCGTGCCACTTTTTATTTATTATTTTGTTAAATTGCTCTTTACATCATGACAGCATGAGCCAAATCGATGTAAAGGGTATTATATCTATCATAGTTATTCTCGTGACATGTGATAGGTAGCTAATCTAGCGCCATTTTATTGTAACGTGAATTCTACACCAGACCAAAGACAGTGTGACAATCACACTGTTCTCGTCGGGAATCGAGCCCAGAACCTTCGGGGCGGCAGTCAATGCATTTACCACTCGGCCACGAAGGTCGTATTTAGTCGTCTTCGGTCGGTTTTGTCCTTCAAAATCCAAATGATTAAATACCGTTATATTGATTCTTAAATCATATGGATGATTCATAATTAGCAAACAATGATTTCATTTCATCTATGACACAGAGGGATAGACCAAAATTACGTTAGATGTACGGAGTCACAGCAGATTGCCGGATTTTGAGTGAAAATCCTTGTAGACAAACATTATCATTTAATTATGTTATTAGATATAATGAGTTTTAAAAAAATTGAAAGACATTTTAAAAATACATTATGGTAGGAATCAATTGACTGACATGCAGTTAGATGACGGACGATGGGTACGCGGAGAAGTGGAGCAAAGTCCTACGAGCGGATAGCTTTATGATCCAACGGGCCGGCTGTTACGAAACTGGCAGTTCTTTTAGAACAGCGAGCCAATGCCCTATTAATCCCGCCCGAATCGGTTCACCTCTCTGATTCTGTTCATACCCCTCTCTAGAGACCCTCCGCTCGCTGCGACTACAGCAGTGTGGGATAATGACTCTCATTACTCAAATTTGTTTTGAAGCGATTAGTTTTGTAGATTTATCAAAAGTCAGAGAATAAACACGCGCTTAAGAGAAATCGACTTAATTTATTGCGAACTCTTCCGAAAGAATGGAACAGTATTATTAGCAAAACACGTCGCGAGGAGAACCTCTACGTTTATTAGTACCGCTAATTATTGTATTACACCTTTGAAGAATAAAAGCGGCCGAACAAAGACAAGAATAGATCGCTCATTTCGCTAGTTAGCGGGCTACAATTTGAAGAAATTTGCGTGTAAAAATACAGGGTCTTTGTTCTGTGACCGGACCTGGATGTTAAATCACGTATCCGCTAATAATCCAATACACGTTGCGGTTGCCGCTATTGTTAGGTTGGACGTGACTAAAGATAAGCAGACTTCCTCCGAGTCGTTGCTGACCGTTTCTAGACAAACAGACTCGCGCTGGAGCGCAACATGTCCGAAAGATCGACGAACATTTAAATTCAATCGGTGTTATGTATGTCGCCCATTCATCAAAGCTCAAACGAAATCGAAATGGTTGCGGCTGACGGCGGATAGAAGTTTTTATACGTTGTAGGATTTGTAAGTATTTCAGTACAGTTTTTGTCGTAGATCGTGATACGGATGTATCGAATAAATAAATGTGTGAATAAGAGGCAATCAAAATATTGATAAAGAAACTAGATCCATCAAATGAGTTAAGCGTGTTACCGATCCGGTTTTATAATACACAGAGAAATTTATGCCGTTTGAAAGTGATGATTGAAATCTTTAGAACTTATACAAACTCAAAAGTAATTCAATTAAAGATTTAATGGGATTTGGATTAAGTGGATGTGACGAAAATAGGCGGATTAAGCGGGTGCATAAAGTAGGCATCTCGTTTTAATTTTATTTGATCGTGCTATAATCTTGGAATTTCTATTTTTGCATCTCGCGCGTGAGTCACCGAACCTCCAGAAGGGCTCTCGCGGTCAGATGCAGAAAACGCTTGAATGAACCACGCGGCAGGAAGTTGTACTCGCTTGTTTAGAAAATACAACGCTTTTAAGTAAGTGACGACTGATTCAGTGGACAAAGATAGAAGGGGAAAGCGGCTGGCGGAAACTGGTCAGAGCCGTCCCGCCAAAAGGAATGTCGCCAACGGAAATATAACTCGGAATTGTATAACTTTCCGACTGATTAGCACTTAAATGGACGAAGAAAATGACATCCTGTCAATTTTCTTTTTCGCAAAAGGCATCGGACAACTTTGTTTACACCCGTAACTTCCTCATTAATGAAAAACTGGCATTATTGTTATGCAGTTTTCCGCAGCTATATATAATTATGGCACCAACACTATGTGCTCGAAGTTAGATTACTTATTGCTTTACATTATTTATGTACAAAATAAACTTTCGAAACGTTCTTGAATGACATTCAGATATGTATTGTTTCTTGAAGAATGACGTTAAACTCCATATTAAATAATTTATACGAATGAAAACTTCTGTTTTCTTGAAGTTTTATTATATTATAGTTTATGGGAATGACCTATTTCGCCTTTCTAATGCAGTATCAAATGACATTTGACAATGTTTTAGATAGGCGAAATATGTCATTCCCATAAACTGTAATAAAGCTTCCAATATAATAAGGCACGCAAGACTTTGAAGTACAGCGCAGAGACGACGCCGCAGAGAGGAGGAGGAGAAAGGAGAGACCATCGCCTTACCCTGCCTTAGAATGTGTGGGTCAAGGATTAGGCTCTTCAGTCATATGGGGATCCACAACCGTGACGGACAGTCTTCCTCGGACACGAGGGACAGCCGATAATGATGACGATGAATAAAAGTTCAAGAAAATAGACGTTTTCATTCGTATTAATTTAGTTTAAGATACTTTAAAACTTGCAATCGATTTTCGTCTATAACGTTGTACGTATTAAACCATTTTATTACATTCAGGATGTCATTATCATTTACAAGTAGCCATCTTGTTTCATTTCTATTTAATTAATGATATCTGTAATGCATTCCTTCTTTAGAAAATCTACACAAATTGAGAAACTTGTGTGCCAGAGATTATCTATTTTAAATTAACCAAAAAATTGACGAAAAATCAAGATTTGTTATTCTGGGACACGGAGGAAAATATGGAAGCGATAAATCAGGTTAAATCTTTTGGAACATACATAAGTCATTTGCCAAAAAAATCATGCATCCCCGACATCTCATTTCCCGCCTGTCCGATCTACAGTAATCTATAAATCGGATATTATAATTATTTGAATCTCTTCGTGTTAGTTCTGGAATAGTCGGTTCAATAGCGAATTGGGTTTATTTTCGGAAATAGACATCCCACATCGGAGTGAACAATACGGAGAATTTCGGGAAGTGACTAATCCCTAGCAGAATGTCGGGCATCGGGATCGGGAGTTGGGTTCTATTTCTGATTCGCATACGGACGTCGGTGAGTTGCCGGATTTTAATAAAAACTAAATTTAATTCAACTACACACATATCTTTTACGAATAGCGCACGCACGTGATTTTAATTTATGACACGCGAAACCAAGAAATTATTGCGGCTGATAAAACTAGACATTTCAAAAATGCGAACACATTAGCTGGAGACAGGTGAAGAGTAATAAATGTTACTGGAAAATCCGGAATAATTAAACTAACTAACCATCACGCCGTTTCATCGGAGGGATAGGCAGAGATGATGGATCGCCAATGTTCTATCCCGACAAAAATCTCGCGGCTCCTCCACATTCACACACCGTGACATGCACACTCGTCGATTGTTCCTTTGAACATGGTCGCCATTTATCAATTGATTAATTTGGCCATATCATGTCTTACTTGGCCTTCCTCGACGTCTTTTTCCATTCACACTACTTGTATAAATATTTAGAACCATTCTTCACTCATTCATTCGTTCCATATGGCCAAACCATCTAAGTGACCCTTTATTAATTTTATTTAGGACGCATTTATCCGCCTTAAATTCAGTTCTATTTTTTTTAAACAATTAGAGAGTAATTGTTAAATATAGATGAAAACGAAAAAACTTTCCAAGAAGTTTTATTATATTTTATTTTAGTGACATATTACGTTTTACTAGGATTATCATCATTGGTTGTCCTTTGTATACGAGAAAGACTGCACTTCGCGGTTGTGGGTTCTCATGTGGCTAAAAAGTGCAATCCTGGACCCACACACACTGTGTCATCTAGAGCAGGTGAAGACGTTGGCATTGGAATCGCCACCTTCTTCTCCTGATGGTCTCTTCATTAATCTTCTCTCTGCGTATATGTGCTATGCTACAAAGTTAAACTAGGCTTTAGCATATGATAACAAACGATATTAAATATTTGCTTTTTTTATTTTATTTATTTATACATAATATCTAATATATTGTATTACATAAAAATTATTTTACGAATTTATCAAGAATGTTTGGTGGCTGTACTAACGAGATCGTATGGCAGTAGAAATACTAAAAAGATTTACTACTCTTTCATGATTGAATTAGATTGTTGTAAAACTCTGATAAAATAAAAACATCATAATATAATATAAAAAAAAAATAGAGAAAGTGGTAGGTGCGTGAAAAGAATTTGCGTATACACAAATGAATAAAAGCAAGCATCAAAGAGAATTTCAACAACAAGAGATTTCATAGAAGATACTGAAATAATTAATTTGATTGCAACGTAAAATAACTGGACGTGAATTGTACGCTTTTATTTTGAGGTGGGTAGGTTACGGTGGATGGTAAGTGCATATCGGTATTGCCACAAGAGCAATAATGGGATGTCGACTGCGTTCGTAACGTACAACAACTCAGAAGTATCTTGTTAATCGGCTCATAAGCCGTCACGTTGGTATTGGTTTGTACATAATAACTTTACTTATGTTTATTAAAACAATAAACAAAGCAATTTTGTTAAACGGCTATGTCTACTAAGGCATGTTTTTTTAAATCTATCGTAAACTAGCTGACCCGTCAAACTTCGCACCGCTTTAGAACCAATAAATGTTGTGTGAATTAAATTCGGCTATTTATTAAGTTAAAATGAATACTCAAAACGAATTAAGTTCAATAAACGTGCAAAAATCAAAATGCGAACTATTTGAATTACGTAGAAGATACGAATGTAATTCACATGGCAGCAAGGGAATTGCTCTATTGAAGCAAATCGAAATGATTCGCGTAGCATTGTTGCACCACTTTCAGTTAAACTATTATATTTGCTAGATGGGATGTTTGTAATAGAGGCTTAGGGCCCGAATGCCAAGTTCAATAAAACAAGTTTATTTTTTCTAATTAGGGAGGTTTTAGTGCTCTAAGGGGGTGGGACCGGAACTAATCTGCCAATGCCTAGAGTTTTGCCAATTAACCAGGTTCCAATTATCTAGGTTCTACTGTAATACTTTATTTTTACTAATTTTGACACGTTTCGACTTACTATCACATTATTAAAAGCTACGAATGCATCGATATATTAATAAAATTATTTTTGAAGTGGGTCGTTTTGTAAAATCAATAACCCCAAGGGCGTACTAAAAAAAAGACTGACCAAACACTGCAGCCTTCAGTTGTTTACATTACTAACAGGGAGATTATTCTATGTCAATGGATCCGCAACGCTGAAAGCATGATGGTAAAAACATGCTTTATTAGCTCTTGCTAGAATTGCAATGCTGTTCGGACTGGTTTCTATGGAGGGAACGTTGCCTTTCTGTAGGCACGGGTATCATGCAGAGGTCCGATATATACGCTGGCGCTCTCTGGTAAGCCAAAGCTTTACACGTCTTAATTAATTATTATTTTTATACGTATCACAAACTTCTCAATTAATTTATAAAAAAAATAAAAGGAGTCTCAATTAAATGTCGTATTGTAATAGTGTTGATTGTATTTTTTTATTGCCGAGTCTAGCTCGACAAAGCAGTTGGTGTAAGAAATGTCGTATCGAGCCATACTCGAAATTGAAGTGGTTAGGGTTAAGACCTGTCAAACACACGTGGAGATTAGAAGACGCACCAAGGTCACCGATATAGGGGTACGCATTGAGAGGATTAAGTGGCCTAGAAATGTGTGCCGATGGGTAGATGATAGTTGGAGCCAGAAGGTTACTGAATGAAGGCCACAGTTGGGTCGGAGTAGTGTGACAACCCATCAGGTGGATCAATGATATTGTGCAGACGGCGGGAAGGGCCTGGAGATCACTGGCGAGAGAGATGGCGTGGGGTGGAGAGGCTTACGTCCAGCAGTGGATGGAGACAGGCTGACGATATTTTTATATTTATTTTGAGTGTTACATCGTTTAAGGCAAAAGTGGATATGCTTATTGAAAGAATGTGGATATCCAATATTTCTGTTAAGTTATCAACACTAGAAGCATAAGCTAGACTACAGAGCCTTCATGAATGAATCAGCTGTGAACGCTGAATGTAAATGGCAGGTTAAAATTCGTAAAATGACTTTCGCTTTCAGCACGAGCTGGTCCTGAACGGGCCAAATAGCGTCGCAGTTCGAGTATAGCGCGCACGCGGAAAAAAGATAACAGTAAGTCCGCAGGTTGTAAGCACTGCCATTATATCGAGATTATAAACACAGCGGGAGGGAATATGATGTCATAAATATCCGAAGTCAGCCATCTTTCTTTAGGAACCGTCATTCCTT
This sequence comes from Lepidostoma basale, assembly GCA_022606425.2. NCBI lineage: Eukaryota > Metazoa > Arthropoda > Insecta > Trichoptera > Lepidostomatidae > Lepidostoma > Lepidostoma basale. The sequence goes on along the minus strand of JAHDVF020000700.1, from coordinate 19,648 downwards.
TGTTGCAATAAAAACACTCCAGGTAACGGCTGTGGAACTAAGTGAAGGTCAAACGATGTGCGAATGACCCCATATTTTATACGTTAAGGTAGGTACTCACCGTATTTATAGAAAATACACTGTGAATATAGAGGTAGGTACTTACCGTATTAATAGACAACAAATTACGAATATAAATGCACACGTCTAAGATTCATTATAATTTAATAATAAAAATATGACGGTATTACACTAATATTTCCTATATGACCCTAGCCTAAGTCACGTTTTTTCTGTTATATATATATATATATATATATATATATATATATATATATATATATATATATATATATATATATATATATATATATATATATATATATATATATATATATATATATATATATATATACATATATATATATATATATATATATATATATATATATATATATATATATATATATATATATATATATATATATATATATATATATATATATATATATATATATATATATATATATATATATATATATATATATATATATACATATATATATATATATATATATATATATATATATATATATATATATATATATATATATATATATATATATATATATATATATATATATATATATATATATATATATATATATATATATATATATATATATATATAACTAACTAACTAACTAACCATCACGCCGTCTCCCCGAAAGGGTAGGCAGAAAGAATGGACTGCCACACTTTAATCGATGCGGCACTCCATCCTTCTCTTTTCGCCATCGCGAGAGACGCGGTGTGATGGGTTGCGAACCTCATCGCCACCAAAAGGCATCTCCCGCGCACACTTCGATCGTTCAACGTCTACTTTGTTAATCATACATTTGATAATGCCTAAGCAAGGTGAAAGAAAACATATAATTTCATTTGTATTAATTATTTAATATGGAGTTTTACATCTTTATTCAAGAAACAATAAAAAATTCTAGAGGCCTTGATTTGGTAATTTTTATTAATAAAAAAATCCTCAATTCAGGCGAGATTTCAAGAAAAATATGATTAAGAAGTTTTATTTTATTTTTATATCCAATGACATAATGGAATATCTTGACAATGTAGGTAAGTAAAATTGTTTTAAAAGGCACATAATATTATTTTGTGAGTGGGTGGCGAGTGGCATATATATACATATATATATATATATATATATATATATATATATATATATATATATATATATATATATATATATATATATATATATATATATATATATATATATATATATATATATATATATATATATATATATATATATATATATATATATATATATATATATATATATATATATAAAGATTATGGCATGTATTAATTTGCCGTTATTTCTTTTTGAGGAAGAAGCCTTCGAAACAAAAGTCCAAAATAATGTGCAATGTTCTACAATATCGATAATTGAAATATCGATAGCATATACGAGTACTTGTAAAATATTATATAATACATATACACGGTTTAATGTATAAAAGAACTGTAATTTACGCAAAAACACATTGTTTTAAAAAAATAAACGCGTATTTTCATTGTACGATACACAAGACGCAGGAATTTCAGATATGCACCACGGACGGCTTTAAAAGGCGATAAAATATTATTTCTGTATCATAAAAACGTGAAAAACACATCTTTATTGCAAAATTTTATCATAAATTTGTATTAACATGACATCGGCATTGAAAACGGATTGGTGGTTAGGTATCGCTAATACTCAATGAAATGCTTTATAAATAAACGCATTAAATCGTTGAAAATAATATTATACATGTTTTTTACAATGGCAAATATATTGTCAATTGTCTCAAAATATGTTCATCGAGAGCTTGGTAAATTATGGTGGTGGGAGCAGCACCAGATTAGTTCATGAACTAATTTGAAGAACTAGTTCATGAGTTTCGATGAATTAGGTATATTTATAACAACTAAAGAGCCCTTCGTCCGGATATACTATTTTCTCCTCTACTATCGATGATAAATAGTAATTATAAATGATAAATGTGATAATAAAGTATGGTGGAAAGAGCAATGCTTGGAATAACCTTGAGGGACAGAATTTGAAACGAAATTATTCGACAGCAAACTGCCTCTGAGGATAGGCGAGCTGAAGTGGCGGTGGGCTGGCCATATTTGTCGGAGATCCGACAGCCAACGGGGAAGACGGGTTCTGGAGTGGAGACCTCACACAGGATTCTGTAGACTTGGATGTCCCGCTACCCGCTGGACCGACGATATTATAAGGATGGAAGAGAGTGACTATGGATAGGGGGCAGTGGCGTGCTTTGGGAGAGACCTACGTTCAGCAATGGACGACGGACGGCTGAGAATAAATAAGTAAGTAAGACAATAAAGTGCATTGGTAAATTTACTGTTTCTTAAACAGCGATGTAAACTTTCTTACTTACTTACTTAGATAGCCGTTGTCGTCCATTGGTGGACATAGGCCTTCCCCATAATTCTCCAATCGCCAGCAATTCTTTTAATGCCATCGGACCATCATGTGGGGGTCTCCCTTTGTTTCGTTTGTCTTCGCGGGGTCTCCACTCTACCACTCTTCTGGTCCATCTATCGTCTGCCAATCTGGCAACATGTCCCGCAAATGACCATTTAAGTTTCACTACCCTTGCGACGACGTCTGTTACTCCCTATCTTCTATGTATTTCAGTATTTCTTATCCGGTCTGAGAGTCTTACGTGTAGCATGACTCTTTCGTGTTTTCTCTGTGCTACACGGAGTCTCCTTATGGTCGACTTGGTGAGGGTTAGCGTTTCTGCTCCATATGTCAGTACTGGAAGTACGCATTGATCATAAATTTTGCGTTTCAGACACTGGGGAATCTTAATATTAAAGAACTTCTTCAGATTGCCATATGCCGCCCACCCTAGACCGATTCTTCTCTGAAGCTCAGCAGTCTGATTATCTCTGCAAAGTAAGATGTTGTGGCCGAGAATACAAGTATCTCAGTGATGTTAAACTCCATATTAAATAATTAAAACGAATGAAAACGTTTGTTTCGCCAAGTCATTCTTTTGATCCATTCCCAAAAAATAAAATAAGACTTCTAGAAAACATACGTTTTCATTAGTATTAATTATTGTGGTAGTATACATATAGTTAGGTTGCGTGACGACACCAGACCCATCATCCTGAAATAGACGATTGGGATTGATTTAGGTCGGCGACCCGCTCTAGCGGCTCCCGCATTCTATTGGCCAATCAGGATTAACTTTGTTATATTGTGCTATACTCTAGGAAGATTAATATATCAATACGGGATTATGAATATATCGTAGAGCAACCACTAAAACCTGTGTCAGGCCCATTATGACATTTAAAAATCAAAATTTGAACGTTGAAAACACGTATCAACGAATACAAACAAGCTTTCACCAAACATACTATTTTTTCTGAGATGATTAACCATTGTATTGAATTTGACCATAGTTTCGATAAAAATGACACAAAATTTCTACACACAGTTAACAATAGCAATAAATTAAACAAACTTGAAAATTTTGAAATCCTCAAGTCGGTGAAACTTGGGTGAAAACATAATTAATAATCAGATTCCTCATTGTTCCTTATGCTTTGTCTACATTTAATCTCCCAAGCTCCCATTCCCAATCAAATGCAAATTAATCATTTATTAATTTCTATATAAATTTTGTCTTTTCAAATGTATGTTTTTTCTAAATTACAATTTTTTATATTTTTTAAAATTATCATAATGTATTATTATAAATGAATATTATTTATCTACTCCTACTGTTAAAAAAAATAATTACTGGTACTTTTAACAAATAGCCCAGGTTAATTTTTAAATTTGAATTATTGTATCGAATTTTAAATGCGTTTTTATATTAGTCTTTCTTTGTTTAGTTTTTATTATATTTTTACACCTGAAGATGGAGGTATCCTCCGAAACATGTCGTATTTTTTAATAATTAGTGGATTAAACAAAGTTATTTTCTTTTTACTAAGTATATTACTATGGAATTCCACAGTGTTAGCGTTCTATTAGTTGATTTAAAATCATATTCCGATACGATATTTCTTGCATTACATCGAATTAATATGTAGATAGATTAAATGCTAGTTTATACAAATGGATTTTTGTGATATTAATTCTGATTCAAACTTCGAACAGTCGCAATTTTTTATTATTTTTAATTAAGCATTCAAATTTACGTACGCCCATGAATAGAATTGGCAAGTCTTGTGGTCTAGACATGAAGCGACATTTAATTTAAAAAAGGACTACTAGAATCGATTGTATAGACAAAGTATGGTACATAAATAGCTGGAATGTAGGAAATAATTTATAACCCCTGGTAAATTTAATAAATGATTTATTTCATATGAATCACACACTTTGTGGTTAGAAATTTAAAGTTATTACATGTATAAAACAAATAACATCTGTAGTTTTATTTAGTTTTTTAAAGACCTGATGAAGCTCGAGTACAAGCAAAACTAGTTGGCATAATTACAAGTCCGTGGTTATTATACAAAGTGTTATTTTATTTTATTAGTCGGAAGAATCGACGTGCATGTATGACTCGCTACATGAATGTGAAGGAAGCTTGATCGCCCTGGAAGACCGAAAAGTTTGACCGAAAAATGAACTTCACACACCGGATGAAACGGTCTCGGGGGAAGTCTAGCGACAACAACTAATGCGTTTAAAGCAGGCACTGGCTGAAAAACGACCGGGATGAGGCAACAGGCACAGCAAGCTGATTTTTCAAAACGACAACGGTCGAGCTCACTTCGCAATCGCGGTCAAAAATTACGTAGAATATGTAGGTAGGTTGGGAGATTATACCGCACCCGCCTTATTCACCAGACGTGGCACCATCGGATTATCACTTGTTCAGATCCATGACGCATGCCTTAGAAGAGCAGTACTTCCATTCATATGCAGATGTCAAGAATTGGGTCGATGGTTGGATTACCTCAAAAGACGAGGCGTTTTTTCAGCGATGGATTCATCTATTGCCAGAAAGATGGGAAAAGTAGTGGCTAACGATGGAAAATATTTTGATTGATGTGTTATATTATTTGACCTTTCAAATAAATGCGATTTTCTTTTCGAAACGAACTTTCCGAAACACGAAAAATTATACAAGTGATTAAATGATGGATAAAAATTAAATAAAAAACACCGTATATTAACTCTCTTTATATCTGTTTCCTTTAGGTCAATAACTAGACGTTTTTTTAAATATTATTTATAGTAAATCAACGTTGATGTCTCGTAATATGAATATCGTAAAATTCTCTGGGATTGCCATAGCAACTGAGAAATATAATATTAGTAAAATCATTAGCCGTTCGATTTGGAATACTGTTATGTTTTTACAATTTATTTATTTAATTTATATGATATTGTCGCGACAGCTGTTTTGCCAACCTATGTTGACACGAACCATCAGAGTTGAGAGAGGTATCATTAGATTTGTTTGTATATTGTTTAAACATTGGTTGGCTAAACAGCTGACGTGAAATCTTAAAAATAAAATATATATGAAAAATTGTGATATTATAACAGTATTCGTAATCAAACACAGTTAAAAATGTTGAAGTATCATATTGTTTCAGTCAAAACGATAGATTAATTGGTAAAATTTTTATGAAATATCATAATATTTGGTTAAAGAATTACAGTTTAAACTATATATGACAACCATAGAGGTATACAATAATATATGAAATTCAATAAAGAATCACGGCGCCATTAAAAACCATTAAAATAATTCGCGAGATTTGCAATCAAGTCCAGATTAGCATAAAAATAAATATTTTAATACGCATTCATAATAGTTATTGCTGTAATCTAAGTGGAATGATAAAATCGGATGAATATGCATGGAGCCTTAGAAAGATTTATATTTTGGGCCGTGTATCGCGGCCTGTCATGTTCCCATGCAGCGTTTAGTATGAATATTAATTAAAGAAACAAAAGGAGCCCGCCTTGCCATCAGGCTTGGCTGATTTTCGTGTAAACAGCCGACTAACATAGGACCACAATGAATGAAAAGGTATTAACCTAGTTCCTTCACACCTGATGAAGATAATCTTAATTAAGAACACAATGTACGAAAGTAACCGCGGATTTGTTGCGACTTGAACCAGTGGCATATCGTATATATTTTTAAAACAAAAAGTTTTATAAATGCAAAATTTCATTCTTAGATTCACAAATCAATTTCAATTTTGATCGAGTCTTGCGCTATACAGTCGTAATAAAATCTGTATAATTTCTTGAAAACATTGCATTTTTTTACAATTTTCACAAAACATGTTTCGGGATACAGACACCCTTCCTCAGTGTAGAAATTCTACATAGGGATGTCCCTCCCCCCCCTAAATCTTAATTAGTTATAATAATAATTAGGTAGTGGTCTAGGGGACAGAACGCTTGTCTCCTGATTCAGGGGACTTGGGTTCAATCCTGGACACGACCAGATTCCTTTTTCATAATAATGAGCTATTTTCTGCTCATATTGAAGATTGTAAAATAAATTCTAATGCCATGATTCAAATCCTTGGAATCAGTCTTTCAAAATATCACCACCCTTACTAACTAGGCTACTCCGCCTCCTTTTATTATATAAGTGACGCTCCTGTGTTAATTTATTGTTAAAATTTGTGCATCTAAGGTTAGGTTACAACCAAAACATCAAATCGAAATTGTATTTTGTGAAAATACTAAACGTTTTCTATTTATTCAAATACGAACTTATTGAACGCTAAGGCATTAACACTGCGGAATTCCATAGTAATATACTTAGGAGATTGAAAATAACTTTGTTTAATCCACAAAATATTTAAAAACACGACATGTTTCGGAGGATACCTCCATATTCAGGTGTAAAAATATATTAAAAACTAAACAAATAAAGACTAATATTAAAACGCATTTAAAATTCGATACAATAATTATATTGGGCTATTTGTTACAAGTACTTATAATAATAATATTTTATATCAGTAAGAACTATTATAGTAAATAATATTAAAAAATAATAATACTTGAAATTAAATAATAAATTTTTAATTTAGAATTATTTTTATTAATTTTTATATACAAATATATACATAAAAAATTGGAATTTTGAAAAAACATACATTTTAAAAGACATAATTTATATAGAAATTAATAAATGATTAATTTGCAATTGATTGGGAATGGGAGCTTGGGAGATTAAATGTAGACAAAGTATTTAAGGAGAAAGGAGTAAAAGGAGGAATCTGATTATTAATTATGTTTTCACCCAATTTCACCGACTTGAGGATTTCTAAATTTTCAAGTTTGTTTAATTTATTGCTATTGTTAACTGTGTGTAGAAATATTGTATCCTTCGAAACATGAAGTGTTTTTTTTTTTTAATATTTTGTGGATTAAACAAAGTTATTTTTAATTTCCTAAGTATATTCAAATATGAATCCACACCATTAAGTAAATGCGAATATAGAATAATTATTAGCTGTCACGCCTATGTTTCAAACGCTACAATTGTTGTGTTTGTTTTTAAACATTTTATTATGACAATAGTTTGCAGATAACAATGGGAGTTGAGATCGTAATTAAAATGTTATGTACAATTTAATTACAGCTGCGGAGAGACCGGCTTAGCGATGCTGTTCTTCTGACATTCTGCACTACCTACACTTTTTGTGCTTGTATAATTTACACACGATATTCATTGAAACAATTCAATTTAGAAACAATCTGCGCGTGCGACATAAAATTATATTTTATTTTACTAACATGCGCCTGTTATTGAATTCATCAATAAAATAAACATCTAATCGACTAAGAAACAATAATATGCAAAAAATATACATATACTACATATATAAATATACATATATAGAGATTACTGGTTCTGATTTTAAAAAATGGTTTGATTCATGTGGTGCTCCTGTCAATTTGGAGATATTTCTTGTATAAGTGAATTGTTTTGGTCAATTTGATTGTTGCCGCACTTTGTGATAGTTATTTGTGACACAAAATACGTTTTCACTCTTCTGATGTTAAATTAATACAAGTTTTTTCGTTTATAAAAATAATTTTGACAGGTGTCAAAATAAATTTTTCATTTGTTCCAATGACAATTTGAATAAATTCTTCAATCAAATTTTCAAGTTTTTGCTGGTGTTGGATTGTTTTAAGTGCCTAATAAAAATGAAAATAGTGGAATAAAAAATTAAATAAACACAAATGTCCGGATCGTCCAGCTGACGACAAGTGCACCATCTAAAAGAACATTATGTGTTAAATTATTTTTATATGTTATTTTATTTTATATCATTGTATTTTGTATAATTTGTTTTAGATTTATTATGTAGACGTTGAATGATTGAAGTGTGCACGGGAGATGCTTATTGGTGGCGATGAGGTTCGCAACCCATCACACCGCGTCTCTCGCGTTGGCGAAAAGAGAAGAATGGAGTGCAGCATCGATTAAAGTGTTGCAGTTCATTCTTTCTGTCTACCCTTTCGGGGAAACGGCGTGATGGTTTGTTAGTTGTTATATACATATATAAGGATTAATCGATCTCAATAGAGACGAAGATGTAAATTGTTTTCTGTGAACAGAAAATGGTGTTCGAGGCGCTTATAGGACTTATGACCTGTCATTGGTTGGGTTAAGCGATCGCTTTATGTTAACAACATCCCCCATTTCGCCCTTTTTATGACCACCACGTCTTACAAATTTTTGGAAGATGTATATATGCTACAATGTTGAGGATCATTTTTTAGTTCAATCTACACTAGCGCCATCCATTAAGATTGGGTGTTGGGTGGGTTGGGTGACAGTCTTTGTCTACAAGTATTTGTATAAATTCAATATGAAATATACATATAGATATTAGCGCGATAAATGAATTCCCGCGAAGTAGGATTCTTTGTTATTTTATTAAATATCTTTGTAGTCAGAGCATAGAAAACCTATTTACTGCACTTTAAATAAGGGTATTAACATTCTAATATTCTGGTAATGGCGGGAAACCTCTAAGATTTTCTTGTCATCTTTGATCATAACCAAGAGTTTCACCTTCTCCTGGATGGTCAGCATCTTCTTGCGGTGCTTAGTAAGAAGGCTTAGATGAAGCAGGAAGTTTGGGAGCCATCGTGGGGCTTAGATAAAAGTTTTTGGAAATCGTACAACAACTTTATTATTATTATTATTCTGTTGAATCGCACTTTACAGCATCGATTCTCGTAACGCGTAATATGTAGCTAATCTATCGCAATTTTATAGTCACGTGAATTCTTCACCAGGCAGTGTGACAATCACACTGCCATCGTCGGCAATCGAACCCGGGACCTTCGGTGGCAGTCAAAGCATCGGCCTTACCATTTATCATCGGCCACGAAGGTCGTTTTATTAATTTGAAAAGTTAACGTTCAAAAACAGCTTCACGTTTAATATAATAATTTACGTCTGTATGCCACAAATAAACAAGAGAGCAATATGTAACAAATATCTAATGTTATTTGTTGTGTGATTTAATACGCAACTGGTTTATTTAATAGGCAAATGGTATTATTATTGGCAAACAAGTTATAAAGTACATACACTATACATTCATATTAGCTTGCCTTTGTGTTTTCGTAGAATTAACATTTGCTTGAGATATGAAAAAAATATAATTGTTTATTTGAAAAAAATCGTGATAAAGTGAAGCCGCGAAAGAAGAAGAGCGAAATGGCGAGAATAATACTATATATTTATACTTTGTAAACCACCAAAATAAATTAAATCTTGGGTCCATAATAACCTTTATTCCATGACTTATCCATCAACCATGTTTGAGCAAGAAAGTAAAAATCGAATATGACGTGTCAGAAGAGACTCCAAAGTCTGCGGTATTTATGTGTAAAATTAGCTTAAATAGGGAAATATTTTTTAAAGGAAGTGTGGGTCGTATCAGAATGTTTGCGAGAAATATAATATAAACAAAACCAGTGCCTCAACTTACAAATAACTACAATGAAAAATATACCTTCTATCCATACAGAAACAGCCGACCTTCACGGCAGAGTGCTAAGAGCTCTGACTGCCATAACGGAGGTCCCGGGTTCGATTCCCGGCAATGACAGTGTGATTATCACACTGTCATTGGTCTGGTGAAGAATTCACGTGACAATAAAATGGCGATAGATTTACTACTTTTCATGGGAATCAATATAATAGCTAAAAACAAATTGTATACAATAATTGGGTTTAAACGACATGTTGTATACAATATAAAATAATGAATCATGGAATACGAAAATAAACCACATTCTTTCTTAATATGTTATTAAAATATATTATATACACATTTAACAAAGATAAAGAGGTGCTCGAGATGCAGGGATTCAGCAGGGCACTTTAGTATAATATAATAATAATAACAAGATCCTTGAGAGGTGAATACCAAACTACATAGTTGAAGTTGCAAAATACTCTTGGCACGATCATACTTACTAGAATCATAATAACCTGACGGTGACACGTTCCAAAGGGACAGTAATAAGAATAGCTCTTCACCCACGGTACACGCTGTTTTATTTGAAATTTAATTAAAATAAAAAAAAGACTTTGGAATAAAAATAATTAGTTTTGATATAAGCTTGTTATGGATAAACAGTATTCAAATAGTTAGCAAGATATTTATATGCATAAAATACCGACAATTTGACGCAAATCGGCAATGTTAGAGTCGGAAGAAACGCGCGTGTGCGACTCGCTGTATGAATGCGAAGGAAGCAAAAAAGTATGTCACGATAGATGTGGCCGTCCATTCTCTCTGTCTATCCTTACGGGAAACTGGCATGATGATTTTCTGTTGATGAAAATCGTTAACGAAAGGAGAGCAAATTTAGAATGAATTGAATTATGAAACATGTGACGTGCTGTTCATAATGTATTCATATCTGTGGACAATTGTTTTAGTGCATGGAATAATGATTTGAAAGGGATGGAAAGATTAGAAGTCTCCGTCACGCAGAACCAACCTGCCTTTGGTGATGCCAGGAGGAAGAGCAATTCGGACGCTGAATCTAATCATCTCGGATTTGGACATTTTCAGTGTCACTGAGGCAGTATTCATAAAAAATATTGCAAATTCTGGAAAGAGTACTTCCTCACTGACGTCGACATATTTGGATTACTTCTGATATGTATGATTTTTTAGTCTCATGTTGTTTTGTTTTATCTTTGTAATACCGTTTTGTGCCCAAATGAGTCGCCTAAATGTTTTGTCGTTTGTAATGTCTCATCTGTGTATCATGTATAAATAAATAAAATAAGACGCAGAAGAATTCAAAGAGTTCATATCTGACTAGATCACAGGTATGGTCGTTCCTCCTTTGATAGAATCCCACCGACCCTATTAATTCAGTGCGGGAGTGATGATTCTCAACAGTTAGGGAAACGATAAAATTGGAATAAAATGCGAGGATTGAATTAAGAAAATTAAAACACAATGAATAGTCCAATACTTGGTTCAATTAAACGACCAATTGCAAAATAAAAGCTCCCACTAAGTGAGGGCGCAGGAAACAGCCAGTCACGTAACCATAAACATGATTTAAATGCCCGCACAACGGTAACAGCCATGTGGGCGGAGGACCGGAGCTATGAAATGTGGATCATACTATAAGTGAATAAAGTTATGATACTAAGTATCCAAGCACTCGGATCTAAAAGTGCTATAAACACGACGATTACATAACCTCGAATAAAACGATCATTACCTTGGCTAAAAGATTTGCGAACCACCGGAAGAAAAATATATTTGACATGTGCATCCTCCCAGTACTGAAATACAGGATTGAAACAATTGCGTTCACAAAAAGAACAGTGAGGAGAATGTTTAACATCGGTCTGCGAGACAGGAAACGAAATGAATGGATCAGAGAAAGGACCAAAGTTGCCGATGAAGTGTGCAAAATAGCTTCGTTGAAGTAGAATTAGTCCGGCCATATAGTGACCACAACAGATGATCGGTGGAAATGACGCACCCTAGAGTGGCGACTGAGGCCACAGAAATCTAGGCAGACCACAAGCAAGATGGTCTTATGATATCATACGAGTGGCAGGAGGTATAGAGTTGTGGAAGTCAGAAAGGGGGGCCTATGTCCAAAAATCGACGACTAATGGCTGATGATGACGATGATGACCCTTGGCTTTACCCAACTGATTTTTATTTTTATTTTATTTTTTTTTTTTTTATTTTATTTTTTTATGTACACAACAGGTCGTTTGGACCCAATTACTGTATACAATTATTATTTTTTTAGCTATTATATTGATTCTCGTGACATGTGATAGGTAGCCAATCTATCGCCATTTTATTGTCACTTGAATTCTACACCAGACCAAAGACAGTGTGACAATCACACTGCCATCACCGGGAATCGAACCCAGGACCTTCGGCATGGAAGTCAGAGCTTGTAACCACTCTGCCACGAAGGTCGCCACTTAGTGGGAATGCTGGACTACCAATCATTGTAAATTAACTATTCGTAAGAATTTTTAATAATTATAACACTGTTTTTTCCATGTTTGAGTTTATTTTTCTCGACATGTTTCGAAGGCTTACACCTTCATCATCGGGAGAACGATATAAACTAAAAAAAAATATATCGTTCTCCCGATGATCAAGGTTAAGCCTTCGAAACATGACGAGAAAAATAAAATCAAAAGTGGATAAACAGTTTTAATTCATAAAAATTCGTCGTAATTCATAAAAATTCGTCATTATGGAATTCCACAGTGTTAACGCCTTAAGTTTATCTAAAATTCATATGAGTGTTGATTTTTTTCAATTGATACTTGGTCGAATACATAATTCGGATATTTTGAATGGCTTGATTTTGTTTGTCACCGACAATTATCTGCGACAACGGCAACACATAGTAGATCATTTCACCTGGCACTGTGTATCATAGAATTAATCTAACTATATCTAACTATATTAGGTAAAAAAAAAAGTGGGTACAAAAGAGAAAATAATTTTTTGAGTCAAATTATCTACAGAAAAGTATATAAATTCGTGTTGTTCAAGTATCTTAAAGATGGAAGCGATCCAAGTGTACTTATAAAAACGGTACTAAACGCATTGTCACTAGTCAAGCTCGGCTTATATTAAAGACAACCATAAACTTAAGGAGCCACGCTATTCGGAGCTGATATTGGAGCAGCGATGTACGAGTAGCTATAAAATTTGAAGGTGAAATGTGAACTCTTTATAGGTATAAGATGCTTGTTCAACACACCTCGAGCCAAATGTGACACAAAAAAATGTTTGCATATTTCTGTACAGTGAAGTAAAAATAGTAAAAAAATTTAGATATTAATATTAACCAAAAGTTAAATAATCATTTCCCCTTATTCATGTTTCAGATGATTTGTAAATCTAAAACAAATGCAGTTTGTATATGTCTCTTCGGTGTAATTTTTGTTTGATTCTTCAGTGTATAAAATTAAGTATTGCACACATTGTAGACGTATTTAAAAATACTCGTAAAATAATCGCACGTTCAATACATTTCAAATATAATAATAGAAAAGTTTATTTTTTCAATACATGAAATGTAATCATCATCATTATCAGCCTGTATCCGTCAACTTATGAACGTAGGCCTCCTTCTGCTTCCATATCTGTCGATCCTAGGCTATACGCATTTTATTTTATATGAAGAACTTGATATTGAGAATTATGCCCAAGTTTAAAATTGTTGCGCGTGAAAGTTTAGTTAAACAGAACTTAAAAAATCAAAGCTTATAAAGATAGCAAGGCAAGACACTGAGAGATCGCGTGAGGAACACCAGAATAAGAGATATGTGAGGTTGAGGATATTATAAGTTGGAGCAGACAGCGAAAAAGGGACTGGTACGGTCATGTTCAAAGAATGGACACCACCAGACTCCCCTATATTGCATTGCATAATCAACCTCATGGGACTCGTCCTCGTGGAAGACCTCCTAAAAGATGGAAGGACAGCTGGGAATCTACCTCACAGGAGGAACAACACTCTGGAAAAAAAAACACATAGGTCTACAATAAGGAAGAAGAAGAAGATAAAGAAAGTGTATCAGTGCACATAGCTCGTGAATGAGTTAAAATTTCTATATTGACACAGTGCTTACTAGAACTTCTGTAGCGCCCCTAAATGCTTCCAATTTTAAAATGCCCCACCAGACACCTAAAATACCCACAAAGGGGCGCTTGGCGCCCCGGTTAAAAATCACTGTTCTAGGACGTCAGCCAATGAGACGTTTTGTCCATCTATCGTCGCTGCGAGAGACATAGCCTGCCCAACGCCATTTTAGCGCTGCCACTCTTCCGATGATATTCGAACGTTTTTCTGGCTTTAATAGTGGTGTTTCTTACCCTGTCCGCTATACTGATATAAAATGTAATATTATCATAAATAATTTGATTGTTAAAATAATAAGATTAAGCACTCCCGTGCAGCATATATTCGTCGTGGATTCGAGTCCCACCGCCAGGATGAGTTTTCTGTTAAAGATTCTGAACTATTACAACAGATTTGTACCGGTGAAGACTAAAGCTAATATATTCTATTCTTCCGTTCCAAATGCGAGTATGACTGATTTGGAAAAGAGTGATGAAACACTCACAGAATGTGGACCACGAGTCATTAAAAATCAATATGTTAAAGTACTTGTGGTAATTAGTTTCTCAAACAATGAATAATTAGACTATATGTGTACATTAGTTCGCCCACGACCTTTCAACTTTCCAAATACGAAAATGAATTTTGGAAACTCTTTCGCGCTGGATGGATTACTCACAAGACGATGTTTACTTCCGATCATCGCGATAAGATAGGATATATTTATGAGGACCTTCGTAGCAGAGTGGCAACAGCTATGTCTACCATACTGAAGATCCCGGGTTCGATTCCCGGCGATAACAGTGTGATTCTAGCATTGTTTTTGGTCTAATGTATTGTAGAATTCACGTGACAATAAAATAGCGATAGATTAGCTACCTATCCCTTGTCATAAACCCTTAACATCGATTTGGCTCGCGCTATAAGGATGTAAAGAGTTATTCAACAAAAATAATAAATAAAATTAAAATTATAATAAATAGAAATATGAATAATTAAGACGAATGAAAGCGTCTGTTTTCAAAAAGTTTGATTTAATTTTATGTGAATGACACGCCTGTCTAAGGTATTATCAAATGTGACACATTTGATAATGCCTTTGACAGGCGAGACATGTCATTCACATAAAATATAATAAATCTTCTAGAAAACGTATGTTTTCATTCGTACTAATTATTTAATGTCGACTTTTAAATCATTGTCCAAGAAACAAATAATATGAAGTTTATTCAAATAACAAAAACAATGCATGGCACTAAAGTAATTTGATGTCACGTTTTGTTGACAGACTAATAAAACGTACGTTTTTAATTGAATTAATCATTAATTAACACTAACACACATTTCAATTTCAAATGTACATCGTACGTGCCATACCCACTGTTGGAGGATTATTATTATCGCAATAAGTTTATTACTAAAATATTTAGTGTTGCCAACAAGACGAGACCGTGTCTTCATTTATGTTGGGACATTAATTAGGAAAGACGCTGTGTTTACTAGAAATTACAACCTTGGCAATACTCGTAATAGTATGATTTAAAACAATCATTATGAAACGTTGCAAAATACAAATAGATATATTGCAAAGAGAATAATATTAGAAATATAATATTTGTTCACTACAAATATGAACCTTAAAAGATAACTAACTAACCACCAGGGAGAAATAATTGATATCCACACTGTTTTTTCCAGACATCTCTCGCTTCTTCTACATTCATCGTGTCATGCAAGTACGTCGATTTTTCCGACTCCTCACGTCAATATTTGATTTATTTTATCGTGCCACGTTTTCTTCGATCTTTCTCTATTTCTAGTTCTATTTACATAATTTACAAATGCTTTTTTTACCATTTTTTATTATTTATCCACTTGGGAGTTCACTTCTTTCAGCTGATTGGTGGCCAAATACATAACTCGGATGTCCTGAGTGATGTAGGTCTATTATTCCCTGATAATTACGTTCGTCAAAGATAGCACAGATTGTTTTATTTGCCGCGCTGCAGAAACAACCTGCCAATGGTTATGCCTGTGGGTAGGGCAATCTTATTGCTTAATCGGGTCACCTCGGAGGTCGACATTTTTCGTGATAGTGTGAGTTGCCTCAGGGATGCAATATCAATGTTATGATTCTTTCTAATGCTAAATCTTAACGGTTTTTTTATGCTTCTATTTTAAATTCTTATAACGTAATTGCAAACGATCTGGAATTATATGTCTGTAATGTTTGTGATGTTAATTCAAATAAACAAAAAATATTATTTCCATGTGTTTAAACCATCTTAATGATCCTTTCTTATTTTGTTCATAACACTTTTATTCGCACTGTAATCACTTCTTATATTTTCAATCGACACAACAGATCAGAGATTTTTCACACATTCGTAAGAGATCTCATTTATACTGCATTTATTCTACTTTTATCCTTCTTTTGCCAGTTCCATTCTTCGCTTCCATACATAAAGGTCGGTACAAGAACACCATTGTACACTTAAAGATTTAGAATAAAATTAAAACTTTAGAATAGTCTAAAACCTTTAGAATACCGCCATTTTGTCATCGCGTTGTAAAACAAGATGAGAAGGATGTCAAAACAAAGACAGATAAATATTAACTGTTGGCAATTCTGTTCCAATGAATGCGAGGTCGGCCCACCGGATCGCCAATCAAAGAGATTCCAGAAACGTTAGACACTAGTTTAACGCTATTTACTATGACAGTTTATACGTTTATAGCATTGCGCAAGTCACAAACAAGCAAAATATTTAGGACACGTTCAAGTATTATTATGTGCGGAAGGTAGACGAGCAGAACAGATGCGGCGCAGTGTGGTCCGTACAGGTGTTTTGGAGTATAAATAGGATGAATCCTGGAATAGAACGGATTCCAACTATCGTGACCCCATTCCTGTTGGTACAAGGGCGCTTGGCTTCTGAGATTGGAAATAAAACTCGATATCGGGATTGTGAATACCTCTGCAGAACAAAACAATAAACATACGAAATTTCGTAATACAAATGGTGCCGAATATTTTCGGCGGGATAAAAAAAAATGCAAAAAGAATTTATTATTAGAAATGGAACGTTAAACGTAAAATATAATTTTTTTATGTTTATCTTAATATTTTATTGATTTGATCGTCTCACGTTTTCCTCGCCCTTACTCTATATCTAGCACTGTTAACGTCATTGACATATACATTATTAATTGTTTCTTGAACAATGATGTAAAACTCTATATTAAATAATTCATATGAATGAAAACGTCTGTCTTCTAGGAGTTTTGATATATTTTAAAAGGAATGAAATGTTTCGCCCTCTTGATAATGCCTTAGAAGGGCGAAACGTCAATGACGATTATCAATGTCAAACGAATGTCATTCCATCTAAAATATAATAAAACTCCTAGAAGACAGACGTCTTCATTCACATTAATTGCATATACTTTCTTCACCATTCTGTCTTCATTCATTTACATTATTTTGTCCATAACGCTTTCATAACATTAAATGTCGGTCACGCAAGGAGTCGGCGAAATCGACGTACGTGCATGACACGATGTATGAATGTAGAGGATTCGACAGAAGTATGTCAGGACAGAACAATGTGGCGGTACATCCTTTCTGCCTGCCTAGCTGAGAAGACGTCGTGATGGTTAGTTAGTTAGTTATGTTTACCTTAGTAGAAATAATTACCCGTATTGAAATCGGAATCCAGTAAGCTCACCTGTAACAAAATAAAAATAAATTAATAATGCATAATATAATAGTTAACATATTATACATTCTTGGGCAAAATGACAAAATTGTATATTGTAAACAAAAGGAAATTCATGAAATATTTAAATTACAATCGTACTAATAGCGTATTAACCTAGTTACATAATCCAAAATAACCATTAAATAGAAGTTCAATAGATATAGGGCCAATATGGTTACGACATTTTCACAGAGAATTGGTAATCCTGCGTTGTTTCTTTTACCAACATGAAGAAATGATTCTCAATGACTCATATTGGAATATCTCTTAAACGCATGTAGTAAAAAATAATCTGAAAATATGCGTAATTTTCGACTTATCAACGTGTGATATTCAAATATAAATCTGTACATTTATAAGATAAGATTGGCAGATTTACGCAATATCTATTACTATTCATAATTCAAAACATGTTCAATAAACCGTATTTATCTTATCTTATGCAAAGTAAAAATTGTACACAACTGAAACAGTATCGGTTGAACGTGACAGCATGTTGGCACAGCGAAAATAAAAATCTTGCACGCGTAACAATTACCGCTGGCGAAACAAATTGAGTTGATTAAATAACTACAAATTTCAATTTCGAAGTAACGAGCGGCTCAATAACAGTTTCCCGCAGATGGGCGCTCAGTTCTCTCGGGATGAGAGGTCTTGATACGTTCGAGTCTTTGAAAAAATGAATACGAAAGATTATATTATTGTCGGCTATAAAAATGTAATAACACCGATTGAAGTACTGCGGATAGAATTGAAGTGTTTTCATGAGAAGCAAGATTTGTAAAAATGTATTCATCCTAGATAACATCCCACAAGTAATTTATATTATAGTTATTCATTTGGTGATATACTCGTACAGTTCCAGCAAGACTAAAAGCTTCTTCTATGTTCGCCATACTTTGTGTTATATGTTTCTTTTTCTTTTTTAATATACTTTGTATACAACACTCACTTTTTAAATAAATTAAAATTAAATATCAGACATGTTTCGGACTACCCAGTTCTTCCTCAGTGATAGTATATAGATATTAAAAATATTATACAATTGTTTATCCCTAGGGAGCTGCATTACATGGGATGGTCGATCAAAGAAAGACGTCGATAGTCGTATCCACCAGGCTAAACTTGCCTTCAACAAAAAATCTAAAATATTCGAGTCCAACAACATAGACCTAAACCTCTGAAAACAACTTATAAAAACATTGGTGTGGAGTGTTTTACTGTATGGCTGCGAGACTTGGTGCCTGGGCGAAAGAGAGCGCAAAAGGCTGGAGGCATTTGAGATGTGGACCTTCCGACGAATTGCTCGTGTTTCATGGAGGGACCACATTACAAATGAGGAGGTTCTCAGCAGAGTTGAAGAGAATAGGCACATGTTGAACACCATAGCGGAGAGGCGCGCGAGATGGATTGGTCATGTGTTGCGACACGAATGTTTCCTGCATGATGTATTGGAGGGAATGGTCGAGGGATCGATTGGCAGAGGACGACCTCGCCAGGAGTACCCAGACCAGATTTGTCGAGATATGGGCTGCACCTCTTATGCGGAGTTGAATAGAGTTGCCGAGGACCGAGCGGAGTGGAAGAGGAGATGCGTCGCCTCGCTGCAGACCAATCATTAGATTGAGACCGGAGAAGAAGAAAATTGTTTACAAATATGGTCAGTTTTGACTAGAAGTTAACTAGCTAATGAACT